>CM018052.1:10009505-10414505 GCA_008638375.1 Nyssa sinensis | reverse complement strand
AAAATAATATATATATATATTCTACGCTACTCGAGGAAGCACATCTCTGTTTATAGAGTACTTTTGAGATTGGATGGTTTGGAGGGATCGGTGTCTTTCTCTGATGATGGTGATGTGTCTTCGTAAGATGCTATCAGGGCATCCATTTTCTCTGTGCACTGTACTCTCTCTCTAGATCGTCTCTTGCTCGGCACTTTGTGCAAACAACTGAACGAACAGTCCAGCATAAATCATTTGATTTTGTGCTAATAAGCCATGCGAAGTTATACTTTACCAATTACAACCATGTACTGGTGATTAGCTTCTCAGGTAGGTGGCTTGGTAAGCAAGCTACTTTTTTCTTTTCTTTTTTTAAAATTTCACGAACGAAATAAGGATCATAAGAAGCACAAAAATCAACTAGAATCACTCCTCGGCAATGGCGCCAAAATTTGGTGTGCTATCGTAGGCAACCAAAAAATAAAACCAAAACTCCTAAAAATATATGTAGTAGTGCAAGTAAGGATCGTTCCCACGGAGAGTATCTAGCCTAGTTTTATGCTATGTGAACAAGGATGGAGGGGTTTGAGTATAATGAAAATAATTTTAAGAAAAAAAAAATAAGGAATAATTCAAATTAAAGTATCGAAATCAATCAAAAGAACAAACATTGGTCTAAGTTAACATCCACCATTAGAATTTTACAACCGATCATCGATATAAGTATATATTAATTCACATTTTGAATATTCACCGTTGGAACTATTTTCCTATCTCTCTTTAGTCGCAATTAATTAGAAAACAAGCATTCTAATTAACCCTAACTACTAAACAACCTAAGACAAGCGTTAAAGGTTTAATCCAACAACAGCCTTAAGAATTAGAGAGATCGATGAAGTTAAACAACACAAGCACAAGCGGTTGCATTTAATTTAGTCGAGCGTTCTTCCTAAGATCAAATAATTTCTGACATAGCAAATAATTAAATCTTAGTTGCTTCACAAATTAAAGGGATCAAACAATTACAGATTTGATATCTAACCTAGCAGTAGATTACAATGAATAATAAACTAGCAGGCCTCCTAGTAATTAACGAGACAATCATGAAAATAAGCACAGAAGAATATCCAATACTCAAAGCATAAATTAAACAATAAAAACAAATTTGATCTCACAGTTTTATTGATTTCGAGGCTTCCTTTTCCTTTGACCAATTATAAAAGTTTAGCCACGCAGGGCCATGAAAACTCGAAGGAGAAGTTAAAGAAGAGGGGAGAGAGAGAGAGAGAGGGACATGAAAATCTTATCTCCTCCTCCTTTTACACGTTAATGCTAGTCTTTGAAGCCTACTAGAACTCCTAAAGATATTCTAAATATTATCCTAAAATAAAAATATCCAAAACTAACTAATTAAAAAGGAAAATATTAAAAATAAAATAAATTCCTAATATAACTAGGAAAGTGGTGTTTTCAACTGTATTTTCATGCACCAGATCTAGAATTTCCAAAAATAAATCGTGTGGACCCATGCATTAGAATTGCAGGCTAAAAAAATGCTCCAGAACGTCTGCAGTGCAGGTGCAGAAAATTCAAGCCTGATGTCGACCTTGATGCAGCCAGAATATCTCAACACTCCAAACATGAAAGTTGTAGAGCTGTTTCTTGGCATTCCGTAGAAGCTTGAATCATCTCAATCAGAGCTCGGATGAGAGAGTTATACCTAGATTGCGAAGTGATGTTGAAACTGTCCAAAATATCCCAATTAGCTTCGTTTTGTACTTAGCGCCTCCATTTGCATCCTAAATAAAAATATAACAATAATGAGTACATTTAAGCACCAAATAAGTATAAAAGACTAAACATTAAGGGAGAAGAATATGACATTTTGCACTCTCATCAGAAAACGCGCAAGTTTAAGGGTGGATTAAGGTGGGCCATCAAGGACAGAGTCAGGCCCCAACAACTGGCCACTTATAGTGAGGTAGTGGCGATAGCAAAGATCATTGAATGCAATAGGAAGGAATAAGCCAAGAGGAATGAGAATCAGAGATCTAAGGGCAGTCGAGACAGAGGATGGGGATCCTCATTTTTCAAGCCAACTGTCGGGTCACGCAATACCGGGGCAGGACATAACCAGAGGAGGGCCAATCACACCAATGAGGGCGCAACCAAATGCCCCACCTGCCAAAAGATTCATAAGGGATAGTGCCATAGGAATACAAATGCTTGCTTCAATTTTGGTTAGGTTGGGCATTATATGAGGGATTGTCCTAAAGGTGGCAAGTCTACGATCAGCTCTACACCGACAGCATCAGCCTTTGTTGCAAGGCCCCAGTTCAAAAATAAAGGACCAAGAAATGATCAACAGCGCTCGAGAAGGGTTTCCTTAATCACACCTTGTGATGTTCAGGCTACCACTTTAGTGGTTGCAGGTACCCTTTCAGTTTGCTCTTGACCTGCACATGTTTCATTTGATACTGGTTTTATACATTCATTCATATCTCCCACATTTTCTGCCAAGTTGAACTTAGAAGCTGAACCCCTAGGCTACTTGTTGATTGTTTCAATCTTTTCACGGGAATCACTATTGGGGACTATAATATATAGATCATGTGAGATAGAGGTCATGGATACCCAGTTAGTTGCTGATCTGATACCCTTGGAAATCTATGGGTTTGATGTAATCCTTGGCATGGATTAGTTAATTGTAAATCACACTGCCATCGATTGTGTAACCAAGAGAGTTCTCATTCAAAACCTTGGACAATCGAGTATCACATTTGAGGGAACGGGAGTAGCCTCCACGCCCTATTTTGTTTCTTCCATCCAGGCCAGGCGTCTGCTTCGCAAGGGATGGCGTGGTTTCTTATGTAGCGTCCTTGACACTTGCTCATAAGAACCCACTCTAGATCAGATTCCTGTTGCTAGAGAATTCTCCGATGTGATTTTGGAAGATCTGCCTAGAATGTCTGTTGATCGAGAAATTAAGTTCAGTATTAAAGTATTTCCTAGTATTTCACCCGTATCCAAAACCCCGTACCGAATGGCACCAATGGAGCTAAAGGAACTGAAATTGCAGCTGCAAGAGTTGCTAGACAAGGGTTTTCTGCGACCCAACTCTTCACCATTGGGTGCCCTAGTGTTGTAGGTTAACAAGAATGATAGGACTATGAGACTGTGCATCAATTATAGAGAGTTGAATAAAGTCTCCGTCAAGTACAAGTATCCTCTACCAAGGGTAGATGACCTATTTGATCAGTCGAAAGGAGCGCAGGTCTTCTTAAAGATCAACTTGAGGTCGGGATACCACCAATTGAAAATCAAGGCTGCAGATGTGGAAAAGATTGCATTCAGAACCCACTATGGGCATTATAAGTTCCTAATGATGCCTTTTGGGGTGACAAATGCCCTAACTGCATTTATGGACTTAATGAACAGGGTTTCATGCCGTATTTGGACAGCTTCATGATCGTATTCATTGATGACATCTTAGTTTATTCTAAGAACCCAGAAAAACACAAGGTGCATCTAAGGAAAGTTTTGCAGAAGCTATAGGAGTAATGGTTGTATGCCAAGTTGAAGAAGTGTGAATTTTGGCTCCCCAACATCTAATTTCTGGGACATGTGATCACTAAAGATGGGATCTCAGTGAATTCCCAAAATATTGAAGCCATTGTGGATTGGCCTCGGCCAACTAGCGTTACGGAAGGCCGTAGTTTCATGCGGTTAGCTTGCTATTACAGAAGGTTCGTCAAGGACTTTTCTAAGATAGCAGCGCCAATCACCCAATTGACTCAGAAGAATATCCCTTTTGTGTGGACAAAAGAAAGGCAAAAGAGCTTCCAAGATCTAAAGAACCGTCTAGTGTCGACTCCGATTTTGATGGTACCAGATGGGATAGAAGGCTTTGTGATATACAATGACGCATCATATAAAGGCTTGGGGTGTGTTCTGATGCAGAAAGGCAAGGTAGTGGCCTATGCCTCATGACAATTGAGATCACACGATAAGAACTACCCGACTTATGACCTTAAACTTGCGGTGATTGTGTTTGCATTGATGATTTGGAGACATTACCTCTATAGAGCAACATGTGAGATCTTTACAGACTATAAGAGCCTCAAGTATCTGTTTACACAAAGAGAGGTCAACATGCAATAGCATCGATGGTTGAAATTGATCAAAGATTATGAGTTTGATATACAGTACCACCTGGGAAAAGCCTATGTGGTGGCAGATGCTCTTAGTAGGAAGTCTTGCTTGCCTGTTGAATACGCAACTGGAATTACTAGAATAGTTAGAGATGATGGAGATAGAAGTGGTTTTGCCAAACTCTAGAGCAATGGTTGTCAATGTGACAGTCAGACTGACGATTGCGAAAAAGACTAAGGAGTTGTAGCCCCAAGATGAGAAGTTAGTTAAATTCTGTGAAGATGTTGAGGTAAGGAGAAATCTGAAATTCGTTGCCCGGGATGGGGTGTTACATTTTCGAGACAAAATCTGTGTGCTAGATGTGCTTGGGATTAGAAAGGAGATCATTGATGGGGTGCACAACTCAAAGTTTTTTATACACCCAGCGAACACCAAGATGTACCACAATGCCCGAGGTACTTATTGGTGGTAAGGGATAAAGAGGGACATCGCTGAGTACATAGCACGATATGTCAAATACTAGCAAGTCAAAGTCGAACATTAGAAGCCCAGTGGATATTTCTAGCCACTTCCGATACCTAAGTGGAAACGGGAGCACATCATTATGGATTTTGTGTTAGAGTTGCCCAAGACGCCATATGGGAGTGAATCTATATGGGTGATTATGGACAGATTGACAAATACTTCTCATTTTCCTATGACCAAAATGACCCAGGCATTGGAGCAGTTAGCAGCACTATACATTCGAGAAATTGTTCGGTTGCATGGTGTCACAATCCGAGACCCACCCTGTGTGAATCTCTCATCGCGAATGCCCCGGTCCGACTCTGGGTGCCAAACCAGGACCTGATCTCAACTTGCTACACAATCAGTGCTACTAAGATGCAACAACTAAATAGCGGAATACTTAAACAAATAAATAAATAAAAGCTGCATGTCATATATATAAGGTTCTCAAAATGCAAAATACAAAATTCTTAACAACTGTTCATCCCCAAGACGTGGATAACATAGGAGAGCTACAAGATTGTCTGTACTAAGTATTACACTTGTAACTTCAAAAGTAATGTCCACCTCTAAATATAAGGCTCTATTGTCTATTCTCGATATATGTGCCTACAAAATGTTGTGTAGTATCTGTGAGCTATGAAAAATCAATAACTAGTCCTTTGTTTTGCCATGTGTACAAGTGTATAAAAAAAAGTGCTAGCCAGTCAATGAATATATAACTCAATATCAGATGATAAAAGTAAAATGATAAGGAAATGAATATGCTCTGCCAACAATGTAATACCGCTACAGTCATGAGCTATATTAAGTATGAAATGTAAGCACTCAACTAAAAGCTGTAAAGTCTCACGATCATTCATAATAATATAACATGATCAAGCTATGAAATCAACAATAAAGGATAGTGATATCAAAACTGAGATGCACTAGTGGGGCCCGAAAATCCCCTTAAGCTCGTATTTAGATCCAAACCAGGCTATATAAATACTGCTCTGTATACAATATGACCCTACGTCCCATGCCTCGCATAGCAACGTAGTAAATGTTTCACTCGGAACCTGGACCCGAAGGTCATAAATAATGTCAGATGGAGATGTGACTGAGCACAAATCTGGCACTAATACTATATCGGGATCATGCTATCTTCCACGAAAAGTATAGTGGAATCATAACTGGTTCTAGGCAATCTGACGTAACGATAGTTCTCGAGGCTATGGTTACTAGACTGCTTCGAATAAAAATGTTTGGCCTTCACGGCCCTAGGTACAAGTGTACAAAAAGGGATCCATTCATAAGTGTACAATCATGATTGAGATATATATAGAAATCAATAACTGCTTCCCACATGATAAGGCAATATCAATGTGGCTAAATAAACACTGGTATATATAGAATACAAATAGTAATATGTACAAGAACTATTGACATGGCTGGAAGTAACACATGAAAATATCATATTTTACTTACCTTTTACTGTCTCTAAAATAGAACGATCTAGATTGCCTTCTCCTTGCCTTTCGGTGTTCCTAAGATTTATAAAATACGTCTCAGTCTATCGCTACATGAATTATGCTATTCATCAAATTGTATGCCTCTATACTATACGTTCCTTTTTTACTAAAATAGACTCTACTATTGAATCTAGAACGTCAAAAAAAGTCGGTTTAGGCTTTCGCAGAATTCAATTCAGACATCTGTACTAAAAAGGGCAGAATGGTAATTTTGCACTTTTACGTGTCTTTATTTTTTGGGACCCCGTCTCATAAAATGGACCCCTTCATTGGTGTCATAATGTCCGAGATAGTCAAAATACACTATTTACTTGTTTAATTTGGACTTCCTGTCATTTTCTTATTATTAAAGTAATTAAATTAATTAAATATGATTTTTATATAATATATATATATATATATATATATATATATATATTTGGGCACCACATTTAACAAGGGCTTGTCTGTCAAAATGGTTTGGGCTTGGGATTCTCTTTCAAACGGTCATGGGTTCGATTCCTAGGGGCTACGCCCCTTTATTTATTTTTTTCTGATTTTCTCAGAGCCAAACAGTGGCTAACCCCTAGAACCGGAATAGCGTATCCGCATCCCTAATTCAATTATTATTTTAATTTTTGAAGCACGTAACCAAACATTCCTAATTTAAGTTTTAGATTTAAAACAGTAACCTTCTAAACGATGCAGTATCAAGGCCATATGCCCTAACACGGTGCCGTTTCGAGGAAGACACGGTTCAGCGTCTCCCCGGCTTTCCGTTAGGGTTCTGTCGCCTTCTCCAATGATGGAAACCTTTTTCCGTCTAATTTTTAACCTCAGCTCAATGGGTTCTTCTTCCAAATTTCATGGAAATCATGAATCCAACCTTAGTTTCCAATTTCATTCACTAAATCTACTCGAAATTGAGGAAAACCGAAGCTTTGATCAACTAAAATTTTTCAATTTCGAGCCTTTTCCTCCACTGTTTCAACTCTAAATTTATTCTAATCTTTTTCTGCACTTCATATCAATAATTTCTCATTGCTAAATTTAAGTTTAACACATAAAATATTAGAAATCCAATTTATTCCTAAAACCTGCAACTGTTGATTTCTACTTCAATTCTTGATCTTTTAAATTGGTTCAAATTGAAATTAAATCCATTTTTTATGCTATTTAAGATCTTACAGTTCAAACTATAAAAATATCTTTAAATCTTAAAAACAGAAGAGACATTTTCCACTCACCTGAATCTTGGATTTTTCTGTTTGCAGTGGTTCCCTTTTCTTCTTCCTATGTTGTTCTCCTGCTTGCTTTAATTCCAACTCAGACCTCAGCTCCTCACGCACCTTCTTTCTTTTGCTTTATTTTTCTCTCAACCCATTGGTATATATATATATATATATATATATATATATATATATATCTACAAACACCACACAACCGCCTTGGCCCCTTACTTTCCAGCCCATTTTCTTGACCAATTCCTTGATATTTCCTTCCTTTCTTTTCTATCTTTTCTGCTTTCTTTTTCTTGATTAGTTTATTAGGATATTTATGTATATATATATGTATATTATATCAAGTACAGACACTACACACACAACAGTACACGCACACACACCTCACTCTCTAGCTGACACTCCTAATCATACACTCGCAAGCATGCTTTGCATGCTGTGTGCATATATATAGATATTTGTATATTATATACATATAGTTATATTACTTTATGTATACATGTATATATACACTTAATTATACATATATTTATACTTAGTTTATACATGTATATACACTCACTTATACATATGCACACACATTTTTATTCTCACGTACATACACTCATTTTTGAAGACCTATACACATGCATATGTACACGTGGATGTGTCTGCGCGTGTGCATGCCTTACAATGCTCAGCTCTGAGTCCCTCGGTATTGACTATAGGAATCAAAACCATCCACATTCTAAAATTGTTCAGTGCATATGATATCATGATATAGAGCTTAAACAACTCCGGTTACAAGTGATGGTACATTACCTGACTCAGTTTATCTCAGTTTACGTGCTAACCCGGGTCCAGGTATTACATTCTTTCCCCCTTAAAATAAGTTTGTCCCCAAACTTAGTACATACTAGGGTGGAAAGTATAACTACTAAGATGAAATTAATTGCGGATACTTAGTGCGCATATCGAGGCATATACTGGCCTACGGGCATGATTTTCTATACTATTTGAGTTTTTCATATTGTGGTCTTGGATACTCTAGGTTGCTTACAATTTACTTTTCGTATATTAAATATCATATATCCCTTTATTGGTGAATCGTATTGTTTGTCTCGAACTACATCTCTATTCTGTACATAATTTACTATGCTAACTTGGTCTTTTTTGGTTTTACATTTATCGGCTCAGTCTATTCATACTTGGCTTGTCCTAATCTCGTAATTCCTTGCGATCATAGGTTCTACTATTTACCTCGGTATGTGTACTCATTACTATATACTAAGTACCATAATGGTTCAGTACATTTTGGGGTTTACTATGCTTGGTCTAAATCTGATCTCGGTTTACTTTTGGTACTATGCTCATGGCTTGGTCAAATCTAGGTATTATTATTTGACTCTTTTAGGACAAAAATGAATTTACTCTATTTTATTTTGGGTCGTGGTATTACATTTTATCCCCTTAAAACTGAGTTTTGTTCGCAAAACTCGAACATTCAAAATCTAAAAAATTCTATGCTCATTTTCATCAGTCTTTTGGATATACTCTATTATACTTGAATCTCGTTCTGTAATTACTACTTAGTCCTGTACTCTGTTCCCTTTCATACTGTCTTATATTCTTGTATGAATTCTAACACTAATCAGGGTTATACTGCATCTTGCGTTATGTTCTAGTCTCTATCATATATTATGTTTTTCTTTAATCGTTATTTAACTAACTCCTTTCTTTAGAGAATTTCTTGTAACCATACTAGGAGTTTCTATATACTTTGTGTCTTTTCTGGGTCATATAATCACTTTAATTATTTTATCTGGGACTTATTGCAATGGTTTAAGCTTTTCTAAAGACAGTTCATAATTCCTTATTGTTCACAGATCTTTACTTTCTTCTATATTTGTAAGCATTCTTGTAGTAGGTTCCACAATTCCATATATCATTTTACTTTACGATTTTCTCTAAATGATTTACTACACTTTCAGTTTTTTTGCCATCATTTATATCACATTAATCTCTAAAAGTTACTCATGATTGTTTATTACTTACTTTCACTTAGCTTGACAGAGTACCATCCTTTATTCATATCAATCTACTACTCGGATCTTTTCTAACACTTATTCATCATATATCAGCCTTTTCTTAGAATCATTTGAATTTCATAATGTTAAATTCTAACAATCTCGCTTGCTTAGTAACTATCTTCTAAGCTCTTTTCCTCTTTACCTTATCAAGTTCTATCTATAACTTACTCAAGACCTTTCATATTTCTGGTACGTCATCAATTCCTCTCAATTCCTCAATTTCTCTTCTAATTATCTATTAAGGTTCTGTCAGAGTATCTCTCATATTCTAATTCATTGCTACATCCATTGCCTTTCAGAATGTATGTATTCTACTTGGTTGTTACTTGCCACAAATACTGCCTTTCAAGGTGTTACTGCTCTGTCTGGATGTCACTATTAATGCTACTACCTTTCAAGGGTATTTTCATTCCATTTAGATATTCCTGTCAAATTCACTACTTTTCAAACTGACACATTTTCCAACGCTATGTTACCTTCTATCTTTCAATGGGAACTAACTATTTCCCTCGTTCATTATGAAACGTCTAATTCTCACAATATAGGACAATCATCTAACCATAATGTCAAGTTCCTAGTCTAGATATAGTAATTCAATTCTCAACAGTTCTCTTCAATATATAACAATCATCAAACTGTTACTTAATAGATATCAAGTACATGTTTCCATAAGATAGAATAATCATCAAGGATTACTAATTTCAATATCACTATGATTCCTTCCAAGTTTTCTTAAGTATAACTACTATCTCCCATTCAAGCCTCATTTATCTATCTATATCATTTATCGAAACCTCCTTCAGTACTTCCAGTGTCATAATCTTAAGAATTCTCATCATTTACCTTTACATATACTACTAGTCTTAAGATTACTATTTACTTGCTCATCTTAGTTGTTCAAGAATCATCAATTCCCATCATAACATATAGTTTTAATCTCTTAACTTGCTTTCATCTTCTAACAGTAACAAATGATTTAATTGTTTTTAAATCATCAATTTCTTTCTCAGATCCGCTAAAAACTATGTATCTATGATCTGTACCTCATATACTCTATGTACATCATTCATTACTAATGATTTCCCAAATGTATAACATTTTTTGATAATGACTCTTTCAAGAGTCACTATTCAGTCTATCTCATTTATCTAGTAATCATACATATCTATAACAGTATGTAGTTCAATCTAAATATTATAAATCTTTGCATTTAAATCTATTGTTTCTTTTTGAAGTTATCAATCATTTAATTACTTAACTCTTCAATGTCTTTAAAATTCTATGAGATAACAACATGTCATTCTAATACTCGTATATCTATGTTACATAATTTACTTGTTTCATGCATAACATCTATCATCAATCATTCTTTTGGTGGAAATTGAACAGTTAACATATAACTTAGGAGTTCTGTTTCTATGTTCAACTAGCAGTTCAATTTCTAACTCAATTTAGTAGTGAATGTGGAAAGCATAATCAATACATAAAGCTAGCATGCGGATATGCTATAACTAACTAGAAAAATACCTGCGACTACTGGTACAATAGCTCGATCATCTCTCAAAATTACTCGATGTAAAAGATCAACGGTCAAAATTTATATAATAGTCTATCTATTATGTCAGAATCTATCTACTAACTGACTCTACTTGGACATTTATAATACTAGTACCTTAGTCCTATCTCCCATGAACCACTTATGATCTAGCCTATTCTAATACCAAGTCTTTGATACCAGCTGAGCCTAATAATTTAAACCTAATGCTCTAATACCAAGTTGTCACGACCCGAGACCCACCTTGTGAGGATCTCGCACCGAGAATGCCCTGGCCCGACTTTGGGTGCCGAACCGGGACCTGATCTCAACTTGCTACACAATCAGTGCTGCTAACATGCAACAACTAAATAGCGGAAGACTTAAACAAATAAATAAATAAAAGTTGCATGTCATATATATAAGGTTCTTAAAATGCGGAATACAAAATTCTTAACAACTATTCATCCCTAAGACGTAGATAACATAGGAGAGCTACAAGATTGTCTATACTAAGTATTACATTTGCAACTTCAAAAGTAACGTCCACCTCTAGATATCAGGCTCCACTGTCTGTTCTCGATATCTGTGCCTATAAAATGTTGTGTAGTATCTATGAGCTATGAAAACTCAGTAAGTAGTCCTTTGCTCTGCCATGTGTACACGTGTATAAAAAGAAGTGCTAGCCAATCAATGAATATATAACTCAATATCAGATGATAAAAGTCAAATGATAAGGAAATGAATCTGCTCTACCAACAATGTAATACTGCTACAGTCATGAGCTATATTAAGTATGAAATGTAAGCACTCAACTGAAAGCTGTAAAGTCTCATGATCATTCATAATAATATAACATGATCAAATTATGAAATCAACAATAAAGGATAGTGATATCAAAACTCAGATACACTAGTGGGGCCAAGAAATCCCCTTGAGCTCATATTCAGATCCAAACCAGGCTATATGAATACTGCTCTGTATACAATGTGACCTTACGTTCCATGCCTCGCATAGCAACATAGTAAATGTTCCACTCGGAACCTAGACCCGAAGGTCATAAATAGTATCAAATGGAGATGTGACTGAGCACAAATCTGGCACTAATAATATATCGGGATCATGCTATCTTCCACGAAGAGTATAGTAGAATCATAACTGGTTCTAGGCAATCTGACGTAACGATAGTTCTTAAGGCTATGGTTACTAGACTGCTTCGAATAAAACTGTCTGGCCCTCATGGCCCTAGGTACAAATGTACAAAAAGGGATCGATGCACAAGTGTACAATCATGATCAAGATATATATATATATATATAAATCAATAACTGCTTGCCACATGATAGGGCAAAATCAATGTGGCTAAATAAACACTAGTATGTATAGAATACAAATAGCAATATGTACAAGAACTATTGACATTGCTGGAAAGTAACACATGCAGAGATCAGATTTTACTTACCTTTTACTGTCTCTAAAATAGAAGGATCTAGACTGACTTCTCCTTGCCCTTCAGTGTTCCTAAGATTCATAAAACACGTCTCAGTCTTTCGCTACATGAATTATGCTATTCATCAAATTGTATGCCTCTATACTATAAGTTCCTTTTTTACTAAAATAGACTCTACTATTGTATCCGGAACGTTGAAGAAAGTCGGTTTAGGCTTTTACGGAGTTCAATTCGAACATCTGTACTGAAAATGGCAAAATGGTCATTTTGCACTTTTACGTGTCTTTATTTTTCAGGACCCCATCTCACAAAAAGGACCCCTCCATTGGTCTCAGAATGTCTGAGATAGTCAAAATATACTATTTACTTGTTTAATTTGGACTTCGTATCATTTTTTTATTATTAAATTAATTTACTTAATTTAATATGATTTTTATATTTTATATATATATATATATATATATATATTTGGGCACCACATTTAACAAGGGTTTGCCTGTCAAAATGGTTTGGGCTTGGGCTTCTCTTTCAAACGGTCATGGGTTCGATTCCTAAGGGCTACGCCCCTTTATTTATTTTTTTCTGATTTTCTCATAGCCAAACAGTGGCTAACCGCTAGAACCGGAATAGCGTATCACTATCCCCAATTCAATTCGTATTTTAATTTTCGAAACCCGTAACCAAACACTTCTAATTTAAGTTTTAAATTTAAAATAATAACCTTCTAAACGACGCAGTATCAAGGCCATATGCCCTAACACGGTATCGTTTCGGGGAAGACACTGTTCATCGTCTCTTTAACTTTCCGTTAGGGTTCCGTCGCCTTCTCCGACGACGACAACCTTTTTTTGTCTAATTTTTAACCTAAACTCAATGGGTTCTTCCTCCAAATTTCATGGAAATCATGAATCCAACCTTAGTTTCCAATTTCATTCACTAAATCTACTCGAAATTGTGGGAAACCGAAACTCCGATCAACTAAAAATTTTCAATTTTGAGCCTTTTCCTCCACTGTTTCAACTCTAAATTTATTCTAATCTTTTTCTGCACTTCATATCAATAATGTCCCATTGCTAAATTTAAGTTTAACACATAAAATATTAGAAATCCAATTTATTCCTAAAACCTGCAACTATTGATTTCTACTTCAATTCTTGATCTTTTAATTTGATTCAAATTGAAATTAAATCCATTTTTTATGTTCTTTGAGATCTTAGAGTTCAAACTATACAAATATCTTTAAATCTCAAAAACAGAAGAGACTTTTTCCACTCACCTGAATCTTGGATTTTTCTGTTTGTAGTGGTTCCTTTTTCTTCTTCCTTTGTTGCTCTCTTGCTTGCTCTAATTCCAACTCAGACCTTAGCTCCTCACGCCCCTTCTTTCTTTTGCTTTGTTTTTCTCTCAACCCACAGGTATGTATATATATCTACAAACACCACACAACCGCCTTGGCCCCTTACTTTTGAGCCCCTTTTCTTGACCAATTCCTTGATATTTCCTACCTTTCTTTTCTATCTTTTTGCTTTCTTTTTCTTGATTAGTTTATTAGGATATTTATATATATGTATATTATATCAAGCACAGACATACACACACAACAGTACACATACACATACCTCACTCTCTGGCCGACACTCCTAATCAGACACTCACAAGCATGCTTTGCATGCTATGTGTATATATATATATATAGATATTTGTATATTATATACATATAGTTATATTACTTTATGTATACACGTATATACACTCACTTATAGATATGCATGCACATTTTTATTCACACGTATATGCACTCATTTTTTAAGACCTACACACACATGCATACGTACATATGCATGTGTCTGTGTACGTGCATGCTTTACGGTGCTCGACTCTGAGTTGCTCGATTTTAACTATAGGAATCGAAACCATTCACATTCCAAAATCATTCAATGCATATGATATCATGATATAGAGCTTAAACAGCTCCGGTTACAATCGATGGTACACTACCTGACCCGGTCTACCTCAGTTTACTTGCTGACCCGGGTCTGGGTATTACACATGGGATCCTAATTTTTGTAGTGTTTGATCGAGACCCAAGATTCGTGTCTCAATTTTGGAATAGTCTACAAAGAGCAATGGGCATGGAACTAAGTCTCAGTACCGCGTACCACTTAGAGACTGATGAGCAGTCCGATATGACGATTCAGACCTTGGAGGATATGCTACGCTTTTGTGTCATGCATTTCAGGGGAAGCTGGGAGGAACAGCTACCGCTGGTGGAGTTTACATATAACAACAACTATCAGTCCAGTATTGGCATGGCACCATATAAGGTACTATACGACAAGAAGTGCCGATCTCCATTATGCTGGACAGAATTAGGGGAAAGGAAATTGTTTGGCCTAGAGATAGTGGAGCAGACAAAAAAAAAGATCCAACTGATCAAGCAGCGCCTACTGGAAACTCAAAGCCGCTAGAAGAGTTATGCTAATATCTAAAGAAGAGAGCTGGAATTTGCAGTGGGAGATCAGGTGTTTCTGAAAGTGTCTCCTATGAAGGGTGTGATGAGATTTGGGAAGAAGGGAAAGTTAGGGCCTCGTTACATCGAGCCATTTGAAGTCATAGGACGAGTCAGACAGGTGGCATACTGACTTGCCCTACTATCAGAATTGGCACATGTGCACAATCTTTTCCATGTCTCTATGCTGAGGAAGTGCTTGCACAGTTCAGACCAAGTGGTGGAGCACGAGCCTCTGAATGTCCAAGAGGATTTGACTTATGTTGAGCAACCAGTGCAGATCTTGGACCGCCGGGAGTAGGTTTTGCAGAACAAGACTATTCCGTTGGTGAAAGTGCTATGGAGAAATCACCAATCAGAGGAAGCTACTTGGGAGTGAGAGGATGAAATTCACGCCAAATACCCGCAACTCTTCACGTTACGAGGTACGCTAAGTTTGAAGACTAAACTTTCCTAAGAGGGGGATGATGTAATATCCCGATCCAATTAGGCAAAATAATTTACGTTAATGCCCATTTTTATGAAATTAATTATATATTAATTGATTAAACATCTTAAAAAGAAATTGGTAGCCCGTGAATATTAAAGTTAGTACACGAAGTGAAATTGGGCGAATTAGCACGACACGCGAGCAAAACAAATTTAATCAAGAATTTTTTGATAAATACAATATATTTTTTGTATAAATAAAACATGATGTAACGTGTCAAAAATAAAATTAATGACATGATAAGGAAGCACACAAAAATAAAAAAACATGACGAGAATACCAAGAGGTTTTTAGGACAATTGAAATACAACTTCAAAAAAATTCAAGAAACACACCCAAAATACCAAACAAGGTATAAAGCCAAAAGTGTTGGCCAAGAGACTTGAACTTTAGACCAAAAAGGGGAAGAATCTTATGCCCAAAAAGAATAGCCAACATGGCTATAGCACTTTTGTGCTACATACCCCACAAGATATATATATATATATATATATATATCTATAACCTATATTAAGCCCAAGTTTGCATGCTCAAAAGCTAAGGTGTCAACACCTCATTGGACCCCTCTCTCTTCTAATTAAAATTCATGCACAATCAAAATATGTCACGACCCGAAACCCACCTTGTGCGAATCCTGAATCGCGACTGCCACCCTTCAGCCCAGGGCCGTCAGGTGGGCTCATGTGAACAGCGGTGCTGAACGGCGGTGCAACCTGTGTTGCGGAAGCGTTAAAAACTTTTTGTTTTCTTCTTTCAAATTTCTCGCACATCTGCTTAGTACTGCTGCTTTTCAGAACGGTACACATGTTAGACATTCAGAGCATACTAAAACTTTTAAAGTTTATACATATTACATAATATTTGTCCCTTGGGACTTAAGTACAATACTGTTTAAAAGTTACTACGTTAAAATTGACAAACTGTGGGTCCTAGTATCTTCCAAAATATGCTAGTCATGTGTGGAGCTTCCTACGACCTTCCTCAAAATAGGCAAGGCTTGCAACCATCTTTATCACCTGAAAGAGTCATGGGTAACAAATCCATGTGAGCTTTAAGAAAAGCTCGTGAGTAATTCTAGTATTTTTCATGGGTTTTCAACTGGTAGTGGTTTAGCTATAAGAGAGTTATAAAAACATTGACTACCAATTGCTCGTATACTTCGATACAAAATATATGAATTCTTTAAAACTGATGGCTTTGAAACATTCAAGTTATTCATGCTAAACATGTACTTCTTCAAATATAGAATATAGGAAGCTTCAAAACAAGTAACACGAAGCAATTTAAAGCATTTGAGTAAAACAAATATTTCACGTATACAAAGTGTAAGGATCTTCAAAACATATAACACGAATCGTTTAAAGGATTCGAGTGAGGTGTGCAATATGCAATGTAAAACAAGTAATCATCTATATAGTGGCCAAAGGTGACCAAAAGAGTTTAAATCTTTTGCTTCTTAATAGGATGAATAAAAACCCTTCTTCTTGTAAATAAGAGGCATGACCCTTTATTTTAAAACCAGGTCATTTCTTTAAAAACAATTACGTTTTCATGTAAATGGGGGTTTTGAAAACCTTCTGTCGTTTCTTCTGAAAACATGAAAACTTTTGTTCATGAAATCAACACATATAGTACATTTAGGAAATGGAGGGATAAACCTGCTACCATTTCTAAATGTCTCATCTTTTCACTTTGATTAGGTGAAAATCCATTTCGAACTGGACTCCAGTCTTACTTCTCGTAAAGATATCTCATGCCTAGGGGATTAGATCCTGCTATCGGGCATTTTACTCGTAAGTGAATCCCGAAGGGCTTCACTGGCTTGGAGTGCTTATACACGATTATCTTGCATTACTAGTGGCAATAGGAGGCATATAAAACATTTATTTACAAATAGATGCTATTTAAAAGCATTAAAACATGACATCTCTGTAGTTGCATTTCAAAAGCATTTAAAACTTTAACTTCTTCAATAGATGCTTTTCAAAGAGCATCGAAATATGGTTTCTTCAAATAAATGTTTTTTAACAACATTTAAAATATGACTTCTTCAAATTTTCAAGAGCATTTGAAATATGACTTCTTCAAATAGATACTGATCATGTGCATTTGAAATATGACTTTTTCAAACAGATGTTTTTTATGAGCATTTGAAATATGACTTCTTCAAATAGATGCTTTTCATGAGCATTCAAAACATGACTTTCATGATTTCATAATAGAGTGTTCAAATACTTGGAATATATACAAATTCAGAACATGTAATAAAATTTTGCATTTAAACTTAGACATGCTGAAATATAATTTAAAGAAAGTCTGTAATAGAAACAAGTCACTTTGCATGTCACAATAGGGTTTTCAAAAGGAGCAATAATACTTAAAACAGGAATCATGTAGATACTAAATTTGAAATTCAAATGCTTCAGATATTTTGAACTTTAAACTTCTTCAAATCCATGGTGTAACACCCCGATCCCGCGAAATTAATAATTAATTAATAATTGTTAATTAATACCGACTTACAGAATGATTTAGGGAATTAATCATAATCCCGACGGTCGCCATAGACCGATTAAATAAAGAAAATGTCTGGAGGGAAGGGTACTTTACCTGAACTCAAATTACTGATTAATTCGGCGAAATAACGCCGTTTTAATACTAACGGAACCTGAATTAGCTAACCCCGAAAATCCCGAATGATTAATAAATGACACGGAACCTCTGACACTGAAGAATACTGAAATATGAAACTCCCGGAACAAACCGTGTCGAAAAAGGAGTTACGGAATGAAAGTTATGAAGGAAATATTGAAATTGAATTACTGCGCAACCAAACGTGGCCTTAACCGAAAATATAGAAAAAATGGCCAAATGGGAGGCCAAGGGAATTGAACCCTTGACCTTTGGGTGAAAAGAAACCTCATCCAAAAAAATAACCAACTAGGCTACTACTGCCTTTGTGTACAAATATACAATGAAAGGTATATAAATCAGAATTCTGGTGGGGCCACCTCCCAAACTGACCAATGGCAATTCATGCAAACCCCTCATGATTGCCTGAGTTAGCCCCATCATCACTCTCTGCTCAAACTGAACCCTACAAAATGTGTATACATGTATGTATATGTAGTGGTATACTAGGAGAAAGGGGGGATTCTCTAAAATCAAAATGTCTGCTATGAAAAGAAGGGAACAGATCTGTTGGGGGTGAGAGAGGGAGAAAATCCTTGTGAGGACTTGCATGTGTGAGATCAAGCATGGGTGTGCATGTGTGTATATCCATGGAAAGAGATGCAACAAGAGGAAGGAGGAAGGAACTGATGGAGACCCACGACTGATTGTGAGGCTCTGAGGTGCCAAAGGCGCAACCGAGGGGCTTGGACTGGGCTATGGAGGATCGATGATCGCCCAAGAGGTAAAACATTAAAACTGCTCTAAAAATTTCCTGTTTAAATTTTTGGATCTGTTCCTGATATTTTTAAGCCATATAAATTGTATATATGCACTACTATGAGGCCTGGAACTGTCGTGAACTAACTGAAAGGGGCGAATAGGACTGAAACCCCAAACCTGTAGCAAAACGGCCATGAATGTACCTCGGATAACTGGGTCTGATTTGACCCAAGCTAAACCGAATTTGGTTGGTCAAGACATAATCTAGACCTCAAGAGGGTTCTAAAAACCCTAGACCACGACCCCAACGCTCGAGTTAAGACCCTCAAAACCGAAGTTGCAGGTTCGGGTTTAAAACCCAACCTCACCTAAAACTCGATTAAACTGGATTTTTAGAATGAGTATTAAATCTACATGTCACGAGGATCAGTTTGGGCTAAACCACGCAAGATTTGATGGTGAATTGAGGGTTTACTAGCCAGTTACAGGTTCGGTTATTCCCACCTGAACCAAGCATTTGAGCTAAATTCAAAGCTCAAAACGAATGCCAAATTGTTGGCTTGATTCCCAGAAATGTTTTGGGATGGATGGCAGAGAGAATCGGTGTTGGGAACTCTACGAAAATGAAGGAAAAGAAAACTGGAAACTAGGGTTACTGTTCATCGTCGTGAGGAAGACGATGAACAGTACCGGACACGGTTCGGGTCAATTTCGGGTTCGGGTCGGGACCCGATCCATCGCTCAAACGGGCTTTAGTTGGACGGCACCGTTTTGAGGCTAATTGTTTTAAATTAAAACTGATTTCACCTGTTTGGATACGGGGCTAAGAAATTAAAATCTGATTTTGGGCTAAACCTGTATACGGATAAGGAACGATTGGGGATAGAGGGGACATGTAATTCCGGTTCTCTAGCCTAACTGAACCGGTCGGTTTTTGGAGGTTTTGGACTGGTTCAATTTTTGAACCCAAAAACCAAAGGGTTTGAACCCCTAATTTATAAAATTATGTTTTGACCCCTATATGATTTCTGAAATTACGGATTTACCCCTGATAGTTCTGAATATTGCACAGTGGCCCTGATTTCTGAAATTTTGTGCAATCAAGCCCCTAAAGAATTAATTAAATAATAAAATAATTATTTAATTATTTATTAAATAGGTAAAATTACGATTTTACCCCTGGACATTAAATATGTCAAACGGAGTCCAAATAAATTAAATAAATAGTGTATTTTCACTATTTCAAGCATTCTGGACTCAATGGTACAGTCCAAATTGGGAAATTATGTACCGAAAAATACAGACACGTAGGTGTAAATTACTATACTGCCCCTGATAGTACCCGAACCCAAATAAAAATAAAAGACAGTCTATTTTGACTATGTCGGGCGTTCTGAACTCAACGGTGAGGTCCGTCTAACGAACCGAAGTCCCGAAAAATACAGACACATAAAGTGTAAATGACCGTACTGCCCCTAATAATTCCTAGGGTCAATTAAACATAACAGATAGTCCAACTTAATTATGTCGGACACTCTGGACCCAAAGGTGAGGTCCGTTTTATGAA
The DNA here is from genome assembly GCA_008638375.1 of Nyssa sinensis. NCBI lineage: Eukaryota > Viridiplantae > Streptophyta > Magnoliopsida > Cornales > Nyssaceae > Nyssa > Nyssa sinensis. Next base: position 10,394,121 of record CM018052.1, on the reverse strand, counting down.
CTGACGTGCCGAAAAATATGACACGTGAAATTACCAAATTACCCCTGATACTGTACGAAGCCCAAATGAAGTCCGATTGGGACGAAATTGATAGCGATAGAGCCCAGATACTGGTGAGACTGTAAACATGATTAAATAATGATTCGGAGTCAGAATCTTACAAAACGTAAAATGACCAAAATACCCCTGAGCACAGTAAGTGCAAGTAGAGGTCAAATAAAGGTCAAACTGATCTGATAAATTATCATAGGGATAATTATGAACACTGAAGGGCTAAGTAAGACTCCAGAACAGTTAACGCGTAAAACGAGAAATGACCGATGTGTCCCGACGATCTAAAACAGATACCAAATGAAGTCCAAGGGACTTACAAATTTATACATGAGATATATGGGACGTTCTGAGGACCATGATAGGGTCCGGGGCAAAAATGACAAAATTACCATTTTGCCCCTAAGACTAAATAAGTACCAAACTGATACCGATGAGAGTCTAAAAGACTTAGAACTTCATGTATACGATATATGGGATATTCTAAGAACCACGACTGGGTCCGGGGCAAGAATGACAAAATTACCATTTTGCCTTATGGTTAAAATAAGAACCTAACTGATACCGATTAGAGTCTAAAAGACGTAGAACTTTATATTTAAGATATAAAGACTATTCGGAGGGCCTTGACAGGGCCCGGGGCAAGAGTGATAAAATGACCGTTTTGCCCCTAAGGCTGAAGAAGTGACTGACTGATAACGATTGAAGTCTAAATGACTTGGGTTATAATCCTGATGACTGCTGAGCCTAATTTAAGAATAAAATAGCCCCGGGTGAAACCCGATGAGAGGGCGATAGGCTACTAGGCTATCTTAGGTAAACTGATAGATACCTAAGATGACAAATGAGACCTGAATGGATGAGTTCTGATCTGTATATGATTGATGATTATTGTTCAGGATATACATGGAGATGCCTGACGTATCTGGAGGTTATCGGATTGTTTACGCAAGGAGATAACCGTAACAGTTTGTGAGTAACCTGGAACTTCTGACTTGGTGTATAAGTACACCGTCTAGTTACTGTATTTTGATTTACTGTACTGTTTTGTATACTGTACTGTCTGAATGCATACTTTTCATACTGCATTACACGTAACCTGATTTTGTACTGTCCTGTTCTCCTGTTCAGTTCGGGTCTGTCTTGTTCTGTTGTATGGTCTGTCATGGTTTTATTCTGTACTGTTGCGTCTTGTGAGTAAACCTGACTCCTGAATTGGTGTATAAGTTCTGTCTAGATACTGTACTTTGAAGCACTGTACTGTTTTGAACGTTATACTGTTTAAAAGAAAAACATATATTTAAAGTAGCATATGCCTTGTCCTGATTGATATTGTACCAGTTTGTTCCGTCCTGTTCAATTCCGATATGTCTTGTTCTGATAGATGTATTGTTCCGTTTTGTTCCGACATGTTCAGTTCCGATATGTCTTGTCCTGATTGATATTGTTTCGTTTTGTTCCGTCCTGTTCAATTCCGATATGTCTTGTTCTGATTGATATTGTTTCGTTTTGTTCCGTCCTGTTCAATTCCGATATGTCTTGTTCTGATAGATGTATTGTTCCGTTTGTTCCGACATGTTCAGTTCCGATACGTCTTCAACCGATTGATATATTGTTTCATTTTGTTCCGTCATATTCAGTTCCGATATGACTTGTCCTGATTGATATTGTTTCGTCTTGTTCCGTCATGTTTAGTTCCGATATGACTTGTCCTGATTGATATTGTTTCGTTTGTTCCCGTCATATTCAGTTCCGATATGACTTGTCCTGATTGATATTGTTTCGTCTTGTTCCGTCATGTTCAGTTCCGATATGACTTGTCCTGATTGATATTGTTTCGTTTGTTTCCGTCATATTCAGTTCCGATATGACTTGTCCTGATTGATATTGTTTCGTCTTGTTCCGTCATGTTCAGTTCCGATATGACTTGTCCTGATTGATATTGTTTCGTTTGTTTCCGTCATGTTCAGTTTCGATATGACTTAATCTGATTGATGTATTGTTTCATTTTGTTCCGTCATGTTCAGTTCCGATATGACTTGTCCTGATTGATATTGTTTCATTTTGTTCCGTCATATTCAGTTTCGATATGACTTGTCCTAATTGATATTGTTTCGTTTGTTTCCGTCATATTCAGTTCCGATATGACTTGTCCTGATTGATATTGTTTCGTCTTGTTCCGTCATGTTCAGTTCCGATATGACTTGTCCTGATTGATATTGTTTCGTTTGTTTCCGTCATGTTCAGTTCCGATATGACTTGTCCTGATTGATATTGTTTCGTCTCGTTCCGTCATGTTCAGTTCCGATATGTCTTGTTCTGATTGATGTATTTCTCTGTTTTGTCCCGTTATGATCCGTTTTGTTATGCCTCTGTCCTTGATTATGCCTGTGACTCGAACCGGTGTTTTGTTCCGTCTGATCCCGTTATGTACCGTCCGTTAATAATCTGTCCGTCTTGATTGATATATGGACCAGTTCCGTTATGATTTGTCCGAATTCTTGACTTGGTATATAAGTTACTGCATAGATACTGTATTTTGATGCACTGTACGATTTTAAAAGTTATACTGTCTGAATGCATGTTTTTTTAAAATGCAAACTTTTATAATGTATTGTACGCGGCATGATTTTGTCCCGTCCTACTATTATTTTGTTCGGTCTGTCTTGTTCCATTTTATGGTCTATCTGATTTTGTTCTGCTATGATGTGTCTGACTCTGGGTACCATTCTGTTTATGAGCGGTTTGGCATAAGTAGGCTTGATTACGCGCCTAACTGATATATTATTGATATGCCCTGTTATGTTCCGCTCAGTACTGATCTGTTCTAATATTTGAATTAATTGCCTATACTCTCATTGATATTGGCATCATGCACTGTTTCATCTGTCCTGATTTGTTGTTCCGTTTAGTTCAGTCCTGCTTTATTCTACTGAAACTGCATTTAAAGTAGATTTATAAAACTGCTATTTCAGAAACAACTGAACTACCCTTGTGCTTTGTAAACAAGAAATGGTTTTGAAACCCATGACAGGGAACCTGTGTTACTCATTGGGCTTTTCGAAGCTCACGCCATTCCCTAACATTTTTCAGGAATGATATTCGTTGGATCTGATGGCGCTGATCTGTGGAGACTGGATTACTGAGGATTGAATCTGATTAATCAGGTGAGTGATGTAATACGACTGACTTGACTGATAAGTACTAGATATAGACATGGCTCATGGATTTAAACGGTACTCTAGAGATTATAGTTCTGCTCTGTTGTTATATGTCGGATTATAGATATGCTCTGAGGTTAGAATTGTTAGCTGTTGGATTTTAGACTTGCTCTGTGTGATACATATCCTACGGTGGATACATGAGTTGCATTCCCTGGACAAAAAAAAAAAAAGTTTTAAATTCCGCTGCATCTGACCCTACAGTCGGAGTGCAATTCACTGAAAAGTTCAGAAATTGCCTTTGGTTGGTCGCGTGGCGACTGACTGGCATCACGTCCTCGACATCCGTGTAGGGTGGGGTTCGGGATGTGACACATGGAGTTAAATCTTCACTTGAAATACGAGATTCCTCACCTTTGTCGTTGGGGTCAGAGCTACTAGTGTGCTTTCCCTTTTTTCATGTAGTTCCTAAGAAAAATTATAAAGAACTCATTAATTTCACATTTACTTCAAGTTATCATCTATTGATGCTCTTAACTTATTCTTAGAACGTGTTAATCCTAATTTCCTAGGACAGGTCTTATTCCTTTTAAATCAGACTACACGTAGCAATTTATAAATTTGCATTTACATATGCCTTATTTTTATAAGGGTGTATTTTCACGTGTCCTATTTTTCCGTACCTAATTTGGTAATACGGACCTCACCGTTGGGTTCGGAACGCTAGAGAAAGTCAATTTAGACCTGCCCGGATTTTCATTTGGCTTCGGGCATACTTAGGGGCAAAATGATTAATTTTTCGGAGTCCCATCTCATAAAATGGACTCCACCATTGGATCCAAAATGCCCAAACTAATAAGTTTACACTATCCTTTTAATTTATTTGGGCGACGAATCATTTTATGATAATTAAATTAATTTAATTTATAAAATTAATTGAATTATTTAATTTAATATTATATATTTATTTCAGTAACATATTAACACGTGCCAAGGTGGCACAATGGTCCGCACATTTATGTTAAGTGCTTTCTACTCATGCAATCAGGGGTTCAAAACCCACTAACTGTGCATTTCTGCATTTCCCTTCCCTTTTTTATTCAATTGATTTGAAAACCAAACGACAGATAAGAAGATGGATCAGGGAAGGGTATCCCTCACCCGCGTAGGGTTATTAAATAAACCCCCTATCCTTGTGACCAAACAGACCCATGTTCCATTAAACAAATCAAAACCCTTAAGCCAAAATGATGTCGTGTTACTAAAGCTTATACCCATTGTATCCGGTTATAACCCGAACCCGAAACCGACCCAAGCCGAGGCCAACCCGAACAGTACCTTCGTCTCTAACTCTCCAGTGAGGGTTCTGGCATCTTCTCTATTGCCGGTATCTCACCGCATGTGGAATTTTTGCCATCTTAAACATGGTTTAAACCTATTTTCTCGTGGGGATTCTGAATATAAAGTTGGTTTTGTAATTGGGTGTAGTTAAGGCCATCAAAAATGGCATTACAGTCGTAGCTCCGGTGAGCAACGACCTTCCGGTGAGTTTTTATTTCACTGTTTCGTGGCTTTTTAGCCACTATTTTGACCCCCGATTTGTCCTATAGGTTGCTACAACCATGTGGAACACTTCCCCATTGCCCTAGCCTCACGGAATCACCAAAATCAGGTCACCCACACTTTTTTTTGGTCGTACCTGCAACTGGCCATAACTCTATGGACTCTTGAGCGTTTCTATTGGTTCAACTTGCCAAATGCCCTATTTTTAATGCTTGTTCGAGCCATGTATATGGTTTCAAGCTTAAGGCAAGTTTACACAAAAACATTACTTCTCAATATTTCGGGTGAACTAGATCTAGGATTTTTTCCTAGTTTAACCAAGCCATTTTTCTTCCTTTTTCAATATCATATGCATATATGCATTTTAAACCCTTAAATAATAGGTTTTAACTAGATTTTCTAGAGAGAGAAACTTTGCATGGTTTAGAGTTTTACCTCACTATAGCCTCTGCCGCTTCCCTTTGATTCAACCTTCAGCTTCCTGGTATGACCAAGGTTACATGCATAGCTCCCACTTCCTCCTCTTTTTTCTTCTTCCCCTTCTCTCTCTTTCTCTCTACCTCACTCTCTCTGCAGCCAAACACATGCACACATTTAAGTCTGTCATAGTCATGCACACACGCACACCAATATACACACAACACTTGATTTTGTTTATATTTTGGAAGCCTCCACACGCAATAGGCACTTATGTGCCTATATATATATATAGCTTAGGTGTATATGTATTCATGTGTATATATATATATATGTATATATATTCTAAACACACACAATCCATATATATATATATATAAATACATATATTCATATATAATTGGCTGAAGTGTTGCATGTAACCTCATTGGTTGAGGTGGGAGGTAGGATGGAATTCACAGTGTATGTATATATATCTTGTGGAGTATATAACCTAAAATGCTGACAGCCTAAGTAGCTTTCTTTTTGGGTTTTAAATTCTTCAATTATCTGTGGTTGAGGGTTCAAGTCTTTGGGGTAGCAATTTGGCTTATTTTTCCCCTTTTTTCCCTTATGCCTTGTTTGGCATTTTACACTATTTATCCCACTTTTTTCGTTGCTTGATTTATTTTTCTTTTTCTTCTTATATGCTAGTATTCTTATTCATCTCATTCACGTATCGATTTAATAAATTGTAGTCTTGAAATTTTTTTTATGTTCTTTATGTGTCGACTTCATTAGTTAAAGTCTCATTATTTTATTTTATTTTCCTCACGTACCGTTCTTATTCGTCGTATATTTATTTTATTTTTGCCTTCATTATCTTGATCTAATTTTTCTTGAGTCCCTAATATTTAATTAGTGACTTAATTTCTACTAATTGGGTTGGGGTGTTACATTCTCCCCTCCTTATAAGTGTTTTGTCCTCAAAACTCAAGAGTTCTCGGTCGTTATGAGACTCTACGTGCTTTCCTTATTCGTTATCAAAATATGTTATAGCACGTAAGGTTATGCTTATCTACCTTTATAATTTAAGGTTTAAGTCTTCATGTATCATTTTCTAATTCCAATGGTGGGTTCTATAGCCCACATTTACTTCTCGTCTTTGTTTTACTACTTTTACTAACTACGGGTCCCATACCCAGCCTTCTTATCAAGGCACGTACTTCTAGATACTCACTTTACTCTAATGCAGGTCCCATACCCCACCTTCACATCAGATCATATCCTTCAAAACTTTTACTTCATGTAATGCAGGTCCTATACCCCGCCTTTACATCAAGTCACATACTTCGGAACATTTACTTCATCTAACGCGGGTCCCATACCCCGCCTTCAAATCAAATCATGTACTTCAAAATATTTACTTCATGTAATACGGGTCCCATACCCCCCCTTTAAATCAAATTGTGTACTTCACCTAGGTTTCCTTTAATAGTGCATTTGCTATCTTTAATTCTTAGGTAGCCTAGGACCCACCTAACTCATAGTTCTATTTCTAATTCTTTTAGTGTCACTAAATTTTGTTTAAGCCAACCTAGAGCTCTGATACCACTCTATCACGACCTGAAATCCACCCTGTGCGGATCCCGAATCGCGACTGCCACCCTTCAGCCCAGGGGCCGTTGGGTGGGCTCACATGAACAGCGGTGCCAAACGATGGTGCAGCCTATGTTATGGAAGCATGAAAAAAAATTTCTTTTCTTCTTTCAAGTTTCCCACACATCCACCTGGTACTGTTGCTCTTCGAAACAGTACACATGTCATACATTCAAAGCATACTAAAACTTTTAAAGTTTATACATATTACATAACATTTGTCCCCTGGGACTTAAGTACAATACTATTTAAAAGTTACTACAACAAAAATGACCAACTATGGGTCCTAGTATCTTCTAAAATATGCTAGTTATGTGTAGAGCTTCCTACGACCTTCCTCAAAATAAGCAAGGCTCCCAACCATCTTTATCACTTGAAAGAGTCATGGGTAACAAATCCATGTGAGCTTTATGAAAAGCTCATGAGTAATTCCAGTATTTTTCATGGGTTTTCAACTGGCAGTGGTTTAGCTATAAGAGAGTTATATAGACATTGACTACCAGTTGGTCGTATACTTTAATACAGAATATATGAATTCTTTAAAATAGATAGCTCTGAAACATTCAAGGTATTCAAGCTAAACATGTACTTCCTCAAATATAGAATATAGGAAGCTTTAAAACACGTAACACGAAGCAATTTAAAGCATTCGAGTAAAATAGATATTTCACGTATACAGAGTATAAGGATCTTCAAAACATATAACACGAATCGTTTAAAGCATTTGAGTGAGGTATGCAATATGCAATGTAAAACTTGTAAACATGTATATAGTGGCCAAATGTGACCAAAAGAGTTTAAATCATTTGCTTCTCAATAGGATGAATAAAAATCCTTCTTCTCGTAAATAAGAGTCATGACCCTTTATTTTAAAACCCAATCATTTCTTTAACAAAATTACTTCTTCATGTAAATGGGGGTTTTGAAAACCTTTTGCCATTTCTTGTGAAAACATGAAAACGTTTGTTCATGAAATCAACATATATAGTACATTTAGGAAATGGAGGGATAAACCTGCTACCATTTCTAAACGTCTCATCTTTTCACTTTGATGAGGTGGAAATTCATTTTGAACCGGACTCCAGTCTTACTTCTCGTAGAGATATCTCATGCCTAGGGGATTAGATCCTGCTACCGAGCATTTTACTCGTAAGTGAACCCCGAAGGGTTTCACTAGCTCGTAGTGCTTACGGATGATTATCTTGCATTACTAGTGGCAACAGGAGGCATATAAAATATTTCTTTATAAATAGATGCTATTTAAAAGCATTAAAATACGACCTTCCTGTAGTTGCATTTTAAAAGCATTTAAAACTTTCACTTCTTCAATAGATGCTTTTTGAACAGCATCGAAATATGGTTTCTTCAAATAAATGCTTTTCAAGAACATTTAAAATATGACTTCTTCAAATATATGCATTTCAAGAGCATTTAAAATATAACTTCTTCAAATATATGCATTTCAAGAGCATTTAAAATATGACTTCTTCAAATAGATGTTTTTCATGAGCATTTGAAATATGACTTCTTAATGCTTTTCATGAGTATTCAAAACATGACTTTCATGATTTCATAATAGAGTGGTCAAATACTTGGAATGTATACAAATTCAGAACATTTAATAAAATTTTGCATTTAAACTTAGACATGCTGAAATATAATTTAAAGAAAGCCTGTAATAGAAACAAGTCACTTTGCATTTCACAATAGGGTTTTCAAAATGAGCAATAATACTTAAAACAGGAATCATGTAGATACTGAGTTTGAAATTCAAATGCTTCAAATATTTTGAACTTTAAACTTCTTCAAATCCATGGAGTTAAATCTCCACTTCAAATACTCACCTTTGTCCTTGGTGTCAAAGCTACCAGTGCGCTTTCCCTTTTTCTTTGTAGTTCTTAAGAACAATCATAAAGAACTCATTCATTTCACATTTACTTCAAGTTATCACCTATTAATGCTCTTAACTTATTCTTAGACCGTGTTAATCCTAATTTCCTCGGATAGGTCTTATTCCTTTTAAATCGGACTACTCATAGCAATTTATAAATTTGTATTTACTTATGTCTTATTTTTATAAGGTTGTATTTTCACGTATCCTATTTTTCTGTAAATAATTTGGTAATACAGACCTCACCATTAGGTTCGGAACGTCGGAGAAAGTTAATTTAGACCTTCCTGAATTTTCATTTGGCCTTAGGCATACTTAGGGGAAAAATGGTAATTTTGCATTTTACATGTCTTAATTTTTCGGAGTCCCATCTCATAAAATGACCCCCACCATTGGATCCAAAGTGCCCAAAATAGTAAGTTTACACTATCCTCTTAATTTATTTAGGCAACGAATCATTTTATAATAATTAATTCAATTTAATTTATAAAATTAATTTAATTATTTAATTTAATATTATATATTTATTTCAGTAAGATATTAACACGTGCCAAAGTGGCACAATGGTTGGCACGTTTGTGTTAAATGCTTCCTACTCACGCGGTCAGGGGTTTGAAACCCACTAACTGTGCGTTCCTGCATTTCCCTTCCCCCTTTTTTTTCCAGTTGATTTGAAAACCAAACGACGGATAAGAAGACAGATCAGGGATAGGGTATCCCTCACTCGCATAGGGTTATTAAATAAACCACCTATTCTTGTGACCAAATAGACCCATATTCCATTAAAAAAATCAAAACCATTAAGCCAAAAAGTCGTCGTGTTACTAAAGCCCATACCCATTGTATCTGGTTATAACCCGAACCTGAAACCGACCCGAGCCGAGGCCGACCTGAACAGTACCTTCGTCCCCAACTCTCCGGTAAGGGTTCCGGCATCTTCTTTGTCACCGGCGGAATTTCGGCCATCTTTCAACATGGTTCAAACCTCTTTTTCTTGGGGATTCTGAATATACGGTTGGTTTTGTAATTGGGTGTGGTTAAGGCCATAAAAAATGGCGTTACCGTCGGAGCTCCGGTGAGCCACGACCTTCCGGCGAGTTTTTATTTCACTGTTTCGTGGCTTTTTAGCCATTGCTTTAACCCTCAATTTTTGCTATAGGTTGCTGCAACCATGTGGAGCACTTCCCCATTGCCCTAGCCTTACGAAATCACTAAAATCAGGTCACCCACACATGTTTTTGGCCGTACCTACAAGTGGCCATAACTCCATGGTCTCATGAGCGTTTCTAGTGGTTTTAACTTGCTAAATGCCCCATTTTTAATGCTTGTTCGAGCCATGTATATGGTTTCAAGCTTAAGGCAAGTTTACACAAAAACATTACTTTTTAATATTTCGGGTCAACTAGATCTAGGGTTTCTTCCTAGTTTAACCAAGCGATTTTCATCCATTTTTCTTCCTTTTTCAATATCATATGCATACATGCATTTTAAACCCTTAAATAGTAGGTTTTAACTAGATTTTCTAGAGAGAGAAACTTTGCATGGTTTAGAGTTTTACCTCATTATGGCATCTTCTGCTTCCCTTTGACTCAACCTTGAGCTTCCTGGTGTGACCAAGGTTGCATGCATAGCTCCCCCCTTCCTTCTCCTTCTTCTTCTTCTTCTTCTTCTCCTTCTCCTTCTCCTTCTATCTCTCTACCTCTCTCTCTCTCTAGCCGAACACATGCACACATTTAAGTCTGTCTCAATCATGCACACACGCACACATATATACACACAGTACTTGATTTTGTTTCTGTTTTGGAAGCCTTCACATGCAATAGGCCCTCATGTGCCTATATATAGGTGTATATATATAGATTAGGTGTATATGTATTCATGTGTGTGTGTGTGTGTATATATATATTCTGCACACACGCGATCCATATATATATAAATACATATATTCATATATAATTGGCTGAGGTGTTGCATGTAACCTTATTGGTTGAGGTGGGAGGTGGGATGGCATTCATAGTATATGTATATATATCTTGTAGAGTATATAGCATAAAATGCTGCAGCCCAAGTGGCTTTCTTTTTGGGTTTTAAATTCTTCAATTATTTTTGGTTGAGGGTTCAAGTCTTTGGGGTAGCAATTTGGCTTATTTTTTTCCACTTTTTCCCTTATGCCTTGTTTGGCATTTTACACTATTTATCCCATTTTTCCCTTGCTTGATTTGTTTTTCTTTTTCTTCTTGTATACTTGTATTCTTATTCATCTCAATCACATATCGATTTAATAAATCGTAGTCTTGAAATTTTGTTTATGTTCTTCAAGTGTCAACTTCGTTAGTTGAAGTCTCGTTATTTTATTTTATTTTCCTCATGTACCGTTCTTATTCGTCGTATATTTATTTTATTTTTGCCTTCGCCATCTTGATCTAATTTTTCTTAAGTCCCTAATATTTAATTTGTACTAATTGGCTTGGGGTGTTACAAAATATATATACATATATATATATATATACACATATGCTATATATATATATATGTGAGCAATGAGTAAACATTGCGTGTGATCAGAAATTGAGATTAAGTGTGTGTGCATGTCTATGACAGATGGCTAGAGAGAAAGAGAGAGAGTAAAGAGAGAAAGTGAAGAAGAAAAAGGAAGGAAGAGGGAGAAAATAAAGGACTGATCATGCAAGGACTACACACCAACCATGCATAGGCTCAGAACCAAGCTTTAGAAGAGAGGGAAGAACTCACAGGGAAGGTAAACACTCAAGCTGAAATATTTCCCAAATCATTAAAAAAACTAATGAAAACAATAATACATCATCAATGATTTATTTCAAACATTGTTTGAGTACGTATATCTGTTATCATAACTCATAAGGGAGTTCAATATTTATATCTATAATAAAAACAACCTTAATATGGCACGAAATACTCACCTAAAGTCCCGAATCTTATGTTAAAGCTTTCTTTCTAATCAGTGGTTCCTATAGCACAATTCAAAATCTTATTAAATACTTGTTTAAAGTATTACATAAATTAAAATGTTATCTTAAATTCCTTTTTAGCCTAAGCGAATGTCGTATTTGGTTCTAAAAGGCCCAAAAACTTTAAGATAGGTGTTCTTGTTCTCATTGGAGTCCATCAGGTATCTTAATCGTACACCTAGGACATAATTGGTATTAACCCATTTGTTGTTTCTTCATTTTTGGGATCTCATTTGACGAAACGAGCATTACCATTGAGTTTGGAACGTCGAAAAATGTTAATATAGACCCTTGGATTTAATTATCATTAATATGACTTAATTAATTTAACTAATTATAATTGGGTATATATATATATATATAATGTTCACCATAATTTCCAATAGCGTAGTGGTAAGCTTCCTTCCTTAAGCCTTAAGTTATATAATGCCAGGGTTTCACTTCCCAGTGCTTTTGTTTTCTCTTATTTTTTTCTTTTCCTTGTCTTGAAAATATAGATATATATTTCTGTATTAGCAGATTATGTAACAACTACTAGTGTGGCTCAGTGGTTCTTTTCACCCTTTCCCTCGTGCACGACCAATGTTCGAATCCCTGGCTCTTTATTTCTTTCTTCTTCTTCTATTTCTTTCAAAACCCATAGCCAAAACAACATAGTATTATTCACCTATAGAGACCTGAAAATTGAGGGTAAATTTTTCATTTTTGCCGGTAGGGTACTATTCATGCACTGTTTGTCGGTAGGACATTATACATGCACATTTAGACGTAAGTCATATTTAGAAGAATATTTTGAGTATGTCATAGAAGATAAATAAGCTTAGAATGTTAAAATACACCTCCTATAAATATTTGAGCCTATTCGGAGACAGGTTCAAAAATAGGACCAAAAGGGCGTCCCGGGTGACCCGGGTGGATCCGGCCAAACCCGGCCACAGGCAAAAAATTTTGTTTTTGAAAATTTTTATTCAAAATACTTTTAAGAACTTTGGTTAAAGAAAAATGTCGAATTGAGGCGTTTCGGGACAGGTTGTAGTGTAACGGGGCCTTGGATTCATTAAGGGCAAAAAGGTCATTTTGCCCCTTTGCCCCTTGACTATAAATACAACCCTTAAGAGTCAAAAAATCATATTTTGGTCTGGAGAAGAGCAGAATACGCGTAGGGAGAGAGGGGAAGAGAAAACCTAGGTTTTCCAACATTCAAGCTTCCAAAACACACTTCTAGGCTTGGATTTTCACAAAGGTTCATTCTGGGAAGTTGTTCCTCTTACCAAAAACTATATTCTCACATATCAATTTGGCTGTGCAGCAAACAAAACTTCCTCGGTTTAAGAAAAACCATTCTAGGTATGATATCTTGCTAAGTTAGGAATAGGTTTAAGTTTCCTTGTCATTCTATATGTTGTTTGAGTGTTTAAGGTGTTTACTTGATATTAGGAAACCACTTAAGAGGTAGTTTCTTTGAAAACTTAGAGTTGGTAGTTTAGGTGTTTGTGTGTTCTTTGAGTTATTTGATGATTTGTTGCTATAATGAAGATGGATCTTGCCTATGTGTTTGGATTGTTATATTTTGGCTTATATTCATGTTGATGTATCTTGTGTTTTGGAAGATGTGATGGTTTGATGCATTGATGCTTTATGAAATTATGTATTCTTTGTGAATTAGTAAGATTGTGAAAATGTGGCTTGAGCATGTGTTGAAAGGGATAGTTTATAGCATATGTTCATGTAAAAAAAGTTTAGGGATTTTGAAATTATGATTTACGTTGGGTATAATGCATGACTTGAGGTGAACACCATGTATTTGATGAATTGTCTCATTGAAGTTGCATAATGAAATCATGGCATTTTGGCATATTGTGATTCCTTAGAAACATGGCATGGGTTGAGCACTTTGTGCTATACATTATGAGGGTGTAGATCCTGTGGTGAAAAACCCAAAATTGGCCATTGCATTGGTACCCAAATCCAATGGGAGCGATCCGTAAATGGGTGTTGGTACTTAGATCCATCGGGAGTGATCCGTAAACGAGACATGGATGTGGCATAGAGTTTGCGTGTATGTGTCATGCATATCACCTTTGCATTGCATTGATGAATGGAAGGGGGGTATGCATAGCTTTAACATGTACACTTGCACATGTCATGCCTTAAATTTGTTCCTAGCGTTAGCATCATGTCGTACCAGCAGTTGAGCTGACCCATTCGTGGGATATCATATTACAGATGAGGCTCCCGGTGTTTGAGACTTGATGAAGTCTTGAAGAACAGAGGAGACATGAACCATGGAAGATTTTTGGCCCTTGAGGCATATTTTGATGTTGTACAAGGGCATAAGCCCTAAACCGTATGAAATGGTATAGTAAAAAAATTGTGTATTATGAAAAGAATGAAAATGACCTTATAATTGTAGTAAATATCAAATTAGTGACCTTTAAGTTCAAGTTCATGTAAATGTATGATGGATTATATAATTAAATGATGTATATTTAATTTCTATGAAATTGTGGCCATCGAGTGAAGATGGATTGTGATGTATATATATATATATATATGAAGTATTATGAAAATTAGGAAAAAGGCTTGGAAAACAAAATAGGTTATGTTGAAATTTTGTGAAATTAAAATATTTGTTAAGTGTGTAAAACACACTTTAAATAGGTGAGAAAAATGGTTAAAAATTTGGAGTTAAATAGCTTGAAGAATTTGAAGGAATGTCAATTGGCATACAACATGCCTTAATTTCGATTCTGCAAAATCATTTCTGCGGATCAGCCCACTTCGTGGGACTATAACTTTTTGGTCCTTTTGAATTAATTAAGGTGCCTTACATTTCTAGATAGGTCTATCTCTTAGCTTCCTTTTATATATCATGGACTTTGAAAGCTTTTAAAATGAGAAAGTTATATTGATTTTGCTTCAAGTGTGCAAAATCTGACCTATGGATAGCGTTTTCATCATAACTTGAGTTCTACATGGCCTTTTTGAGTGATTCAAAATGGTATAGAAACTAGACTCAATAAGGAAGAGTTTGGCACAGATTTCATTACATTTGAATCTGTAGATTGAGAGAAATATCAATTTGAATCAAAGGGCTAGGCACAGCATTTTTCTGAAGTTCAATTTTGCTCCAGGTGAACAGTAACTTTCAATGTTACTGTTCACTTTTATCTACTTTACTCTCAGATTACTGTTCATCCAAAATTAATTTTTTAATTTTTTTTATTGTTTCAAACTTTCCGATTTTCATATAAATTTATTTTAAATCTGAATTGAGTGATTCAAAAGTCTAAACTGTTTGTCTCGACGAGTACTTTTGTTTAAAAATAATTGCACTTTGAGATTCCAAATATGTTTGGATGAAATTGACCACGAAAGGTATAAAGGCCTAAACAAAGTTTTTAGAATGTATTCAAATGATTCTCAAATTTTTTTTTTGGTTGGTTAATGAACTTAGAGTATGGAATAATGAATTTTTTTCGCTCATAATTAAAGGATGCTTTAAATTTATTTATTTATTTTTCTAGTTAATAAATTCATTTTACTCACTTTCCGAGTTTATGAAAATTCGGGGCGTGACATCACCCATTACTGAGCCTGGATTGGTTAGACCCGACTTGGGTCCGAGGAACCAAGGCCCCACTCATTCTTACAGTGTCGTCTTTCCCAACTAAATACCATTGTAGCACTACAAAACCCTAGTTTTCTAGGTTGGAGTTTTTTGGCTCAGTTTCAATCCTTTTTGGTTCTTGATATGCCAAAAAATATCCCACCACTATGAACACGACACGTGTACCCCCAATGTTAGCTACCTATAAGAAATATATCTTAAATGGCAAGCCTTTTAGATAGGAAAGAAATCTTATCCCAATTAGGAGGATTAACACTTAATCCTTAACCTTGTCAAGCAAGTAAAGAATTCTATTCAATATGAGAAACTGTCAAAAATAACGACTCTCAACCCCTATAAATAAAGGGACCAGGTATGCTCAAACACACAATCATTCTTATTTACACGTATACATTATATTTATTGTCTCTTTCTTTACTTGAGCGTCGGAGAGTCCTCTTTTCTTTTTTGCAGGTCTTTCTTGCCGAATCACAAGCATGGACAATTTTTTGTAACAACAGTTTGGCGCCCTCTATGGGAACGACAATCAACATTCTTCGTTTCATAAATTTTTACTTCTCTCTGACTAATATTTCTTGCTAATGATTATTTAAATTCTCTCAAGTTCAATATAATTTCATAGATGCTGAACAAGATTGAATCGGATTGAATTCTTGTACATCAACGTAGAAATCAAACTCTACAAATTACTTGCAAGATTATATATATACAAATATAATTATATATACACATAATGTCACGCCCCGAATTCCAGCGAACCCGAGGTGCGAGTAACGAGACAAAAGAAAATAAAATAATAAAGGAATAAAAGATAATTAAGGACGATTACATACATTCTACATACTGTTCGGATAAATACATAAGGTCTAGTCCATTTCTTCACCACTTACAAAATAAAATACAGTCGCGGGCTTATGCCCTTACACAATATCAAAAGCGCCCCTTGGGCCTAACATAGTCCCTAATCAATTCATCTTTGCGTCTCGTACAGCTGGGACATCATCTGAAATGTTTGCCCCACTAAAGGGGTCAGCTCAACATGCTGGTACAATATAATGCTAATGCAAGAAACAGAACTAAGGTCGTGGCATGTGCAAGTGTACAATTATTTCTATATGGCATTCAATGTCATGATGGCAGCATATACACAATAAGCAGTATATGATCAGTATGCGTGACACACCCATGCAACTCTATGCCACCCATGTCTCATGATACGGTCATTCTCCGCTGGCATGAGTACCGCCGCGTATGTCTCGCTTCACGGTCCGGAATCCGTCAGGCAGGCAAGTACCTATTGGCCGATTTTGGGTTTTTCACCACAGGATCTGCACCCTCATAATGCAAAGCACCAAGTGCTTACCCACACCATGTCCAAGGAATTACACTATGCCAATATGCTCTGATCTCATCATGTCACAATGTAATCTCAATGATGCATCTCATTCATACATAAAGCATGCTTTCAAGTACACAATTCATAATATCAACAGTTCTTCAAAGCATATAATTCACACACCACACTAACACATGCGATATACCCATAATCATCATCCAACTTAACAAGATAGCACGTAGCACATAAGCATGTGAACACTCAGGCAAACATGTGAACAATCAATGCAACAAAGCAAGTATTCCTAATCTCAATTATATTTCTTACTTAGCACAATATATCGTACCTGATAATCGATCTCAACTCAAGAAGGTGTACTCGAAGTATGGTAGAATCACAGTGAGAATGCCGAAGGTCAGATCACCTTCTCCTTGCCCTCTCGTGTTCCTAAAATCATAACATGAGATTCAGTTCATTGTCATTTGAATTATGCTATTCATCAAATTTTATGTTTTTAATTCATAAGTTTCTACTTTGGTAATTTAGACTCCACTATTGAGTCCGGGACGTCGAAGAAACTAAGTTTGGGTTTTCGTAGAGTTCAATTCGGACACCTGGTTTCAAAAGGGCAAAACAGTCATTTTGTATTTTTCACGGGTCCCTACACTTCGAGACTTCTTTTCGCAAATCGGACTCCACGGTTGAGTCCGGAATGCTCGAGATAATAAAGTTTCACTATTTGTTTACCTAATTCGGAGTTCATTTGACTGTATCTCAATTCAGGGGTATTTTGGTAATTTTATATGTTGTTACGTGTCTTTTATTTTTCGGGACCCCGTCTCGTAAAACGGACCTCACCATTGGCCTCAGAATGGTCGAGATAGTCAAAATACACCTATGACTTGTCCCATTTGGACTCCGGGATGTTTTTGAATATTTAATTAATTAAATTAATTTAATTAAATAATTAATTAATTAATTTAATTAATATTTTATTAATATTTTAATCAGGTGGGTCAAATTATAATAACTAATAGTTTTAGGGGTCAAAGTATAATTATTTAAAGTTTTTGGGTCAAAGTATAATTTCCAGAAAAAGTACAGGGTACTTTTGTAAATATTAAAAGTTCAGGGGTATTTTTGTAATTGTGAAAACCCTATTCTATATTCGGATAACCAAACAGTGGCTAATCCAAAACAGGGATAAGATATCCCTGTTCCCAATTGATTTTTAATTTCTAATCTCTTATCCTTGTAGCCAAACAGACCCATTGGGTTTTTAAGTTAAAACAAGGGAGCGACACGTGGCAGGGGCGGACCGGCCCAAGCCCGACCCGACCCGAACCGACCCGACCCAAGCCCGGATCAGCCCCCCTTCGTCCCCGATTATCCGGCGAAGCTCCGGTAGGGTTCCGGCGCCTTCTCCGGCGCCGGCGACCGATCTCCGGCGAGATTTTTAGGGTTTTAAAATGTGGTTCTCTCCCAATTTTCATGTAGATTCCATATACGGGCTCGGTTTTGGGTTTAGATCGTTGGATTCTCACGAAATAGAGGGTCAAACCCTCGGTCAACATTCCGGCCAATCCATTTTCCATCACCTTTCCCTACTGTTTTAAGCCCAAACCATTTCCCTTCATTTTCTGCATCTCCTAGGCTCCATTTCCTATCATCTAAAGCGAGTTTTACACATAAAATCACAAGACCCACCCCCAAAAACCGAGACCTGCAACTGGGGAGTTCTCCCTCTCCCCTTAACCATTTTAGTTGGTTTCTTTTCCTAATTGTTCCATATTCCAAGCTCTTTCTAGCCCCGTATTCAAAAGGAATAAATTATGCAAGGAAAATTTCAAAACAGACGGTGGCTTACCTTGGTTTCGGTTTCTCTCTCTAGCCGACCTCCCTTTCTCTCTCCCACTTCACCTCTGGTTCAAACTCCTTGTTCCCCTTCTGTCTCTCGGTTTCTCCTTCTTTTCTTTCTCTCTTTACTCTCATTTTCCCACTCAGCCGTGCACACAAATGTGTATATTATACACACATGCTTCCTTTCTCTCTCTCTCTCTCTCTCCCCCCTCTCTCTCTCTCTCTCCAAGACCAACCATCCTCTGGCCAGACCTGCACCTGCCACCCCATACCCTGAATCCCACTCACACACACAATCCCAACCCATGCCCCTTTGAGTGTGTAACACTCAATACACACTCACACACACACGGCACACACATCACACATAGTGCCTTGTGCACTATTTTATATATATATACATATACATATATATATATATATAAACATACATATATTCTCTAAATTATGTATATATTATACATACATGCACATACACCATACACATGGTTATACACATACAATACACACATTGCACCCCACACACATTAAAATTTTATAATAATAATCATAATAATAATAATAATAACAACTTGAAAATTTTATTTAAAAAAAAAAATTTTCAGGTTGTTACATCCTTCCCTCCTTACAGAAATTTCGTCCCGAAATTTAAAATAACATTAAAACAAAAGAAAATACATCACTAATCAAACAAATCGGGGTATCTAGCACAGACCTCGGCCTCACGCTCCCAAGTAGCCTCCTCGACCCCATGATGGTTCCAACGAACCTTGACCAAAGGGATGGTCCTGCCTCGCAAAACCTGGTCCCTCGAGTCCAATATCTCCACAGGTCTCTGGTCATAGGAAGCGTCCCCCTCTAGTTGAAGATCTACCCAATCTAATACATGGGAGGGGTCAGGCTCGTACTTCCTCAGTATCGATACATGAAAGATATCATGAACTTCTAATAGCTGTGGTGGTGAGGCCAGCTTATAAGCCACCTCACCAACCCTCCTAAGAATCTCAAAGGGACCTATAAATCGTGGCGACGGCTTCCCACTGCTCCCAAACCTTCTCAAACCTCTTCGAGGGAATATCTTGAGGAACACATAGTCCCCCATCCTCGAATGATAAGGGCCGCCGTCTCCTATCTGCATAATCCCTCTGGCGACTCTGGCTGGCAACAAGCGCTGCCTGATTACTTGTATCTCGTCTGTGGCCTTACGGACTATATCGGGTCTCAAGACAATTGTCTCTCCTACCCCAGTCCAACACACCGGGGAACTGCTAGCTACGGTCGCAGGCAAACTCTATCAAAGCAAAGTGATCCTCTCAACTAACCCTGAAATCCTTAATGCAGTATCTAAGCATGCTCTCTAGGATCTGAATGGTACGCCTTGACTGACCATCAGTCTGGGAACGAAAAGTAGTACTAACTTAGCTGAGTCCCTAAGGCTGTCTAGAGGTTCTGCCAAAACCGGCAGTGAAACGTGGGTCCCTGCCTGAAACAATGGATACTAGAACCCCATGCAGTCGTACTATTTCTCGACATAGTAATAAAAGATCAATGCAAAATGCATTGCAACATGTAGACGTGCAGCCTTACCCATGGATCACTCACCTCTCCCTCAGCCGGGTGATGTGGAATGCATTACCTCCCCCCATTACCATCTCCCCCGTAGGCTTCACCTCACCGGTAGGCGTGCAGCGGCGTGCAGACATCTCCACACTCCCCGCTAGGGTCTGATGCTAATCCCATCTGTAACGGCTCACTCCACATGGCACAACACATAATGAAACCCTCAAAACACATTGGCCTATCAATGTCAATTCCTTTCAAATTCCACTTAAGTATCGCGACTCATCTCAACAACTCAACACAATAAAAATAAGGGAACTTCTCACAAAGATACCCCAAGGTCTCTCACACATGCTATGTCATCTAACCCACCTCAAATTAATCCATGAAATTACCTAGTGATTTATCCCAATGGTATAAATACGCATCATCTGTACCACAATGCAATCCATCATCCAGTATTTTTCAAGTACCCTAATTACCCACAAAACATCAACAGTACAATCTAAAAGTAAAGCTATCACCTCCCACCTTAGTCTATATATATATATATATACATATATAACCGAGACTAAGTGTCATGTACTAATAAGGGCTAGCCTATTCATTTCATGTACGCGTATGTCGGTTGGGTATACAATGTAGACAGTGTAGGTTACGTACTCTAAACATGAAACTTATGTCAATATACCAAGGTTCAGAAGAAATAAAACACTAAACTCTTCACCAATTTCCACTACGAACATACATCAATTTTCACACGCATGAATCAACACACATATGGAAACATGTCTAAGCATTCTCTTATATATGCATCAATAATAATCAGTCTGTATATAAAAAAAAAAAAAGTCATAATTGCAGCACCATAACGGTCACTAAACTAGCATGCTTATATAGAGTAAACGTACAATATTTAATAGCTAACACGTAGCTTATCACATCAGCACCCAGTATAAAATTTCATTCCAGGAATACACATATACATAAATAAGCACATAATCTGTTGTACAGGTGACCAGGCACATTCCCAACCTTACGGATATCCAGGCTCATAGTCTATCTCACTGGCAACAAGCATATAGTCTACTGTTTAATCTCATTCGTTACACTGTATAAAGGCAAGCATTGAATCCTAGATCATCAATAACCAAGTATACTCCACCTTGTACAATTTCACAACTAAGGTAACAAGCACTCCTCTAATCATGTAACCCAAACCAACCCAATTCAAATTAAAGTCTAACCCCTCCTAATTCACAATAAAGTCAATCTTAAAAGGATCTATGGACATCCCATGGAATAAAGAAAACATCTCCCTCAGGAGTACACACGGTCTCTCTTCCCCTGTAGCAGCCTATACTCGTCTAAAGTGTAAATAACCGATCTATCTCCAACACAACACCAATACTAGACGCATCAAATAAGATGAAGAACCCAAATAAGGCATGCAGTCAGCTACTTCTATTGAGTAATCTCTACAGATCCTCGTCAGCATTACTCTACCCCTAATGTCATGTCAACATAGTAGATATGAATGAATGAGATGTATTATAGTCTATCAATATGCTAGTCCATAAACTAAACATAAAAAGAAAATGTACCTCAAGGCTCTGAAGGTCCAAAAATGATAGGTGACTCTAGGCTGACTACTGCATAACGCCACTCTGAGTGGTCTGGTCCTGCCTACCACCCCTCTGACTGAGAGTCCTGACACTCAATGCTGTAGGTGTATGCTGAAAATACGGTGTCGGAGGTCTCTGACCCAATAGTGGCTGTGGCAGAGGCACTTGGGTATACTGATAGAAATATGGCTCCTCTAAGTCCTGGGAAATCGACCTCTGGGGACAATTGGCCCTAACATGGTCAGTCTGGTGGCATACAAAACAAGTTCGTGGAGTCCCCCGTCCTTGACTCTGCACTGGTGATGGAAATGACTCCTGACTAACCTCGACCCTCTGTCTCAAGCTAGGGTCCCTCAAAGGACAAGTGGCCATCTTGTGGCCAGGCTGTCCACAAATAAAACAAATAATGGTCCCTTGGGATGTGTATGTGAATGTGGAAGAAGTACCAGTCTGGGACCTCTTCAATAGTCTCCTACCAGTGTGAGTATGGGCGGGTATAGATATCCGTGCAGCAGCAGCACGGGCTCGAGACCTCTTCGATGGTCTCCTACCAGTGTATATCGGGGTAGATCTAGAGATCTGTGCTAGAGTCGCCTCGCTCTGGGTCTGGGGCTCTCTGACTCCTCTAAGCTCAGCCAACTCTCTCTCAGCCTGACGGCTCTCGTCACTACCTCCTGTATAGTGTGAAGGCACTCCCGCATAATGGTCGCTACGTCCCCAGAACCACTAGTCTGTCCTACCTCTACTGGAGCCGGTGTAAAAGTGACGGCCTCCTCAACTGCAACATCTGCCGAAGCAGCAGCTTGGGGCCAACTATGCCACGGTGGTGCAGTGGTCCTAGGCTCATCGTGTCTAGGTGGTATGTGTCTGGGAGTAGCTTGTCTCGGTGGCATGTCTACAAGTTCAAAGAGAAGAAAAAATTAATGCCCCATTAGACACAGGTGTTAAAAGAACATTAAGTAGATACTTTTCAACACTTCACAATTTCGAAGTAACAACCACAATATATCATGACACACTTGCCTAATCAACACCTACATAACTAATGTCAACCATCACCACCCGTTGGTCATACTAAACAATTCACACCGAGCCCTAACATAGCCCTCTATTAAGAAGGATTTTTATCTAAACAATGTAATACGCGCATACTTAAACATTTGAACACCGATAAGGTTTAGCTCCCAGTGAATACTATCCAACACAATACATCTCTCAACAACCAGGGTTTAACACAGGACTATCTCTAAAAATTTAAAGGGAAACACTCTAAGTATTCATCTATACACAAAAGCTCCACAGTCCAAATCCTCATCTAGCATTTTAAGATTTGATGTGTCTTTTATTATCTCTTACTTTTATAGCTAGGTGATAACCCTTCATGGATTACAGCTCCTTTCATTACTTGCTGATGGGGTACCATCCATCAACTGTAACTCAAGACCTGAGACCAATCCAATCTGTATAAATATCATCATCATAGTACTATAATCCCTGAAAATTTGGTTACTAACCTAGCTCACTCATACAGAATCCACAAATAATAGTCAACCAGGTAACAACCAGGTTCACAACTTGTCCTCTAAGTAACTAGGCACTATGTCTACCGTGTAGATAACTAAGGGTACAACCTACACCTCAAATAACTAGGCACACCGTTTATCCCATAAAGTATACGGTCTATTACATAGATACGATTTTCTAATCTTAGTCAACCACTACCGCAAAAGAAAATTTTGTCTGCTCCCTATCTACCGGGAAGTCAAGTATAGTGCATACTCGTGCACACCAATGCAACATGTGTGCCTAAAATATTTGAGCTAAAAGCTCAGTCATGTTCTTATCAGCAACTAGGGAGTACATATAGCATGTCATAATATACACTGAATAGATTCTCACACATTACACATGTCATGCATCTTACCACATTAAATCACGTAATCATGCATCATAACATATCATCAATCAACACGTAATCACAACAAGTCATGCATCAGGACATATAAAACCACGTAGCACACAAGATCCTATCACATGCTGCTAAAGGTTCACACTAAGTCTCATTCTTTTCTCTAGGGTCTCATGGTGTTCAACGACACCCCACGGTCTCTAGGTATTCGAACCTAAGCTCTGATACCACGTTGTCACGCCCCGAATTCCAGCGAACCCGAGGTGCGAGTAACGAGACAAAAGAAAATAAAATAATAAAGGAATAAAAGATAATTAAGGACGATTACATACATTCTACATACTGTTCGGATAAATACATAAGGTCTAGTCCATTTCTTCACCACTTACAAAATAAAATACAGTCGCGGGCTTATGCCCTTACACAATATCAAAAGCGCCCCTTGGGCCTAACATAGTCCCTAATCAATTCATCTTTGCATCTCGTACAGCTGGGACATCATCTGAAATGTTTGCCCCACTAAAGGGGTCAGCTCAACATGCTGGTACAATATAATGCTAATGCAAGAAACAGAACTAAGGTCGTGGCATGTGCAAGTGTACAATTATTTCTATATGGCATTCAATGTCATGATGGCAGCATATACACAATAAGCAGTATATGATCAGTATGCGTGACACACCCATGCAACTCTATGCCACCCATGTCTCATGATACGGTCATTCTCCGCTGGCATGAGTACCGCCGCGTATGTCTCGCTTCACGGTCCGGAATCCGTTAGGCAGGCAAGTACCTATTGGCCGATTTTGGGTTTTTCACCACAGGATCTGCACCCTCATAATGCAAAGCACCAAGTGCTTACCCACACCATGTCCAAGGAATTACACTATGCCAATATGCTCTGATCTCATCATGTCACAATGTAATCTCAATGATGCATCTCATTCATACATAAAGCATGCTTTCAAGTACACAATTCATAATATCAACAGTTCTTCAAAGCATATAATTCACACACCACACTAACACATGCGATATACCCATAATCATCATCCAACTTAACAAGATAGCACGTAGCACATAAGCATGTGAACACTCAGGCAAACATGTGAACAATCAATGCAACAAAGCAAGTATTCCTAATCTCAATTATATTTCTTACTTAGCACAATATATCGTACCTGATAATCGATCTCAACTCAAGAAGGTGTACTCGAAGTATGGTAGAATCACAGTGAGAATGCCGAAGGTCAGATCACCTTCTCCTTGCCCTCTCGTGTTCCTAAAATCATAACATGAGATTCAGTTCATTGTCATTTGAATTATGCTATTCATCAAATTTTATGTTTTTAATTCATAAGTTTCTACTTTGGTAATTTAGACTCCACTATTGAGTCCGGGACGTCGAAGAAACTAAGTTTGGGTTTTCGTAGAGTTCAATTCGGACACCTGGTTTCAAAAGGGCAAAACAGTCATTTTGCATTTTTCACGGGTCCCTACACTTCGAGACTTCTTTTCGCAAATCGGACTCCACGGTTGAGTCTGGAATGCTCGAGATAATAAAGTTTCACTATTTGTTTACCTAATTCGGAGTTCATTTGACTGTATCTCAATTCAGGGGTATTTTGGTAATTTTATATGTTGTTACGTGTCTTTTATTTTTCGGGACCCCGTCTCGTAAAACGGACCTCACCATTGGCCTCAGAATGGTCGAGATAGTCAAAATACACCTATGACTTGTCCCATTTGGACTCCGGGATGTTTTTGAATATTTAATTAATTAAATTAATTTAATTAAATAATTAATTAATTAATTTAATTAATATTTTATTAACATTTTAATCAGGTGGGTCAAATTATAATAACTAATAGTTTTAGGGGTCAAAGTATAATTATTTAAAGTTTTTGGGTCAAAGTATAATTTCCAGAAAAAGTACAGGGTACTTTTGTAAATATTAAAAGTTCAGGGGTATTTTTGTAATTGTGAAAACCCTATTCTATATTCGGATAACCAAACAGTGGCTAATCCAAAACAGGGATAAGATATCCCTATTCCCAATTGATTTTTAATTTCTAATCTCTTATCCTTGTAGCCAAACAGACCCATTGGGTTTTTAAGTTAAAACAAGGGAGCGACACGTGGCAGGGGCGGACCGGCCCAAGCCCGACCCGACCCGAACCGACCCGACCCAAGCCCGGATCAGCCCCCCTTCGTCCCCGATTATCCGGCGAAGCTCCGGTAGGGTTCCGGCGCCTTCTCCGGCGCCGGCGACCGATCTCCGGCGAGATTTTTAGGGTTTTAAAATGTGGTTCTCTCCCAATTTTCATGTAGATTCCATATACGGGCTCGGTTTTGGGTTTAGATCGTTGGATTCTCACGAAATAGAGGTTCAAACCCTCGGTCAACATTCCGGCCAATCCATTTTCCATCACCTTTCCCTACTGTTTTAAGCCCAAACCATTTCCCTTCATTTTCTGCATCTCCTAGGCTCCATTTCCTATCATCTAAAGCGAGTTTTACACATAAAATCACAAGACCCACCCCCAAAAACCGAGACCTGCAACTGGGGAGTTCTCCCTCTCCCCTTAACCATTTTAGTTGGTTTCTTTTCCTAATTGTTCCATATTCCAAGCTCTTTCTAGCCCCGTATTCAAAAGGAATAAATTATGCAAGGAAAATTTCAAAACAGACGGTGGCTTACCTTGGTTTCGGTTTCTCTCTCTAGCCGACCTCCCTTTCTCTCTCCCACTTCACCTCTGGTTCAAACTCCTTGTTCCCCTTCTGTCTCTCGGTTTCTCCTTCTTTTCTTTCTCTCTTTACTCTCATTTTCCCACTCAGCCGTGCACACAAATGTGTATATTATACACACATGCTTCCTTTCTCTCTCTCTCTCTCTCTCTCCCCCCTCTCTCTCTCTCTCTCCAAGACCAACCATCCTCTGGCCAGACCTGCACCTGCCACCCCATACCCTGAATCCCACTCACACACACAATCCCAACCCATGCCCCTTTGAGTGTGTAACACTCAATACACACTCACACACACACGGCACACACATCACACATAGTGCCTTGTGCACTATTTTATATATATATACATATACATATATATATATATAAACATACATATATTCTCTAAATTATGTATATATTATACATACATGCACATACACCATACACATGGTTATACACATACAATACACACATTGCACCCCACACACATTAAAATTTTATAATAATAATCATAATAATAATAATAATAACAACTTGAAAATTTTATTTAAAAAAAAAAATTTTCAGGTTGTTACACATAATCTCAAGATCTTTTTTACATATATATATATATACATGTATATGCATATACATCAAAATCAAATCAGTACTATATGTATATTGATCAAGCCAATTATATAAAAAAGAGACAATTGATCCATAATTTTTCACCATATCTAGTCATTACATGTGGTTTAAATTCTTTTACTATTATTATCCACGATCTAACCTTTTTAATATTATTTCAGAAAAACCCATTCACCAAAAATATGATCTCTGGTTTGAGAAATCTTGGGCGCATTTTTCCCAAAAATATGAGATCTGTTTTCAGATCTCTCGAATTTTGCTTCAGACACCACTGCTACAGGGCATCACATCCGTCTCAGTTGTTGAAAAAATTGGAAAACACCCGTACCATGATAAGCTTCCTCCTTAAGATGCTGGTTCATGCCTCCCTTCATCTCCACTGGTGAGAAGAGTACCCAACAACAGCGAATGCCCCATCGTCTCAGTAAACAACAATGATCTCCGGAGCTGGTCACCGTCAACGAATACTCAGACAAAAATGATGTCACCGTACCATTTTTTCTACAGAAAAAGAAAAACCCTAGCACCTTATAAGAGATCAACAAGTGATAAAGGCAATCGCAAAGGATTTTGTCTCTGCGCTTGGCCTGCTCTTTCATAAATATATATATATATATATATATATATCACGACATCAAGCCAAAAGATATCGGTACAATAGTAATGAACTCTCCTGGTGAGGATCCAAAGATGTTGGCTAATTTCAAAGATCTTCTAGAGAAAACATTTGTGTCGGATCCAGATAACAGGTTAACAGTATCATAAGCATTGAGCCACCCATTCATCACGGGCAAATGATTAATGATGCTGAATTACTGACTACAGAAATGTTGTTACGCTAGATATTTGTACATTATGATCTAAATTTATATTAAGATCTCTAATCATTGGGCGTTTCTCTTTCTTTATCTTCTCTCTGCTGGCTTGGGAGCTTTGGATACGGTTTTGGCGTGGTTGAAGTCAAAATAGAAGATGTTTGGTCTGGAGACCTCTTACCTGGCGGATCTTTCGGTGGAATGTGCTCTGTTTTTATTGAAAGACAACTCACTATAGGATATCTACCAGTGCTATGAGGCAACCATTAAGTGCTCTAGATGCATAAAAAGGCACTCTAGAGAAGGAATTTGCACTGGAGGTTTAAGGCTGCAGCTTTGAAGTGAAATAATATTTCAGTTACAGCTCCCGGTGCTTCTGCAATTCTAGAAAACCCCTCTGTACTCAATCAAGGCCAGAAATTTTCGGCTGGCAGCAGTCTCTACTACTTTCTCTCTCTCAGGCACAAAGAAATCCTAGCGGAAGGCCACCGCCATACCCCACCTCACTTATCAACTTCAAAGTCATTCCATAAAACAAAGACTCTGAGGAACTTCAATTCTTCAAGATCTCTTCTTGAAGATATCAGTTTCCAGAGAATCACAATTCCAGCGTCACCAAAAACCCTAAGATGTTCCAATCTCTGCGAAGATAGGGGACTACAACGATCCCTTCATGCGTAACAACAACGCCGCCGTATAGGCTCGCACGAAAGCACAGAACCGTGCGAATGTTATGCAACTGAAACTGATTGGGCAAAGTCATCCCACTGGTTTAACAAATAATCTTTTGAAGATTTTTGAGCCTCGACCTCCATTGGAGTATAAACCACCTCCAGAGAAGAGAAAATGCCCGCCGTATACAGGGATGGCACAATTTGTTAGCAATTTTGCTGAGCTAGGAGATCCTGAATATGCTCCAACCGTTCAAGAGGTTGCACTTCTCTTCTCTTCTGGAAAATCTCTCTCTCTTCTTTGTCTGCTAGTATATATATATATATATATATATATATATATATATATATATATATATATAATCTCAGGAATGTCCAGGTACAAAAAGAGATTTATTGGGCTTAGGGTTTCAAATAAGCTAACTCCCTGTTGCGCCTGCGCGGCTCTGCTCCACTCCTCGCTGCTCAAGTTCATGTCCTGTCACTCCATCGTGCATCATTGAGTCACCGGATGCCATTTTCTCAGGTATAACTGGCCATCACCTTGCCTCCCGCATTGCATCAGCTGAATCGGAGACTCTGGTGAGAGCTATGTGTTGGCCGGAGCAGGGAATATTTTAGATCTTTGACTGTTGGATTTGAATCGGTTGCCGATTTTTCTACTTTGATAAAGACGACTTCAATAACTAGAGGAAACAGCCCGATCGGGCGGAGGCAGTCACAGCTATTAGGGCTTTGGCTTCGATCATTCCGTCCAGCGAAGCTACCATGATGATGAAGCTTGAGATTGAACTCAAGAAGGCTTCGGATTCTCTCAAAGAAAACCCATCTCTCTGAGAGTCTCAAGCGATAAGAAAGATCGCGATTGAGAACTCCTCCCTCAAGCGATCGACGTTGGCTAAGTTACCGGAATCTTCCACCGATCGTCGCTTCATTACTGACTCTGTATCTATCAACGATCAAAGGTGACATCTGATAATTTTTGGTATATCGCCAACACAGATCTCTGTTCCCTTCGATCGACATCGTGACGACCACATTGACAATTTCATTTCTACCGCTGGCCGGCTGTCGCCAAAAAACTCAGTCTTATTATGTTGTCCATGGCAACGATCGTTGCGCCGTTGGAGGTCACGGTTTCTCCCTGCCAAGGAAAACAAAAAATTCAGAAAGGTTATCGAGTTTGAGTGAAGAGATTGATGAATCTGGGATATTGGCTACTCTTACTCAGCTATGTAAACTGCTATCTTTTTGTTCTATAGTTCTCTATCAAGCTTGATGGCAAACTCTTTGTCTCCAATTCTTGCAAAATTGGCGGGTCACGAGAGCAATCCCGATATAATGCGTTTAGTTATTAGGGCTATAACTTATCTATGTGATGTGCATCCTCGATCATCGGCCTTTCTTGGAATTTTTGACCTGACCCGGGTCATTTTAAAAGTTATTGACCCGACCCAAGCACTTTTCAACTTAATTCCCGGACCCAGGTACTTTTGAAAAGCGTATAAATCTTATACGCCTTTGAACCTCCCCACGTTAAAAGTGTAAAAGAATCATACGCCTTTAAAAGGCGTATTAGATTGATACGCCTTTAAAAAGCGTATGAAACTAATACGCCTTTGAAAGGCGTATCAATCTAATACGCCTTTTAAAGGCGTATGATTCTTTTACGCTTTTTATGTAAATATATCCACACCAACAGTATTCTTCGTCTTTCTCTTCCGTTTTTCTCTCGTCTGCACTTTTCTCTTCCGTTTCCTGATCTCTTGGTTAGATCAATAGAAAGCTGAAGTGGATCTGGACTCTTCCTTGTCTGGTTGGCTTCAGTCCCTCCGGTGAGACTGAATTCTTCACTCTCATCCAAATAATCTGTTTGAATCTCTGAATCTGAATCTCTCAGTTCATCTCACAAAGGCACAGGCCAGTTCGGGGTGGGGCATCAATATTGCTGTTAGACTACTTTCATACTGAAATTACAAGTACATACATTGAACCTCTCTACTTCTATTAATTTTCAAATTCATTCACAGATCTAATTCTATTAGCTTTCATACTTTAATTTAGTTGGATGGGATGTCTGCAAGATGGGATGTCTGCAAGATCTATTTCTATCAGCTTTCATACTTTAATTGAGCTTAACATTTTTTTATACAGAGGTTGAATTTTTTTTAAAAAAAAAAATTAATCCCAAACAACAGATTTTGAAAATCTAGGGATTTTAAATATTTGAGTTTTAAATTCCTTTATTTTGAATTTTGTTAAACATGTAAAAAAATTACTTGTTAATTTAGTTGGATGGAGAACCTTCAGAAAAAAAAGAAAATCATGAATCAATAAATTTATTTGTGTAAAGTTGTTACCAATTGGAATGTAATTTCTGTATATTAGTGAGAATAAATGATGTTATGTTGATGCCTTTTAAAGGCTGTTTTATGGTTCCTTTATTTTGAATTTTAGGCTACTGTTTGAGCTGTTGTATGAGTGGTGCATTTTTTTTGTCAATTACTTACATATTTGTAGTTTGTATGTATTGCTGAAAATTTGAAATTTACTAAATTTGTCCATTCTAGATTGGAGGTTATAAATGGCACGGAGACGCGCAACTGTATGTCTATTTTTGGGGGGCAGCACATTTTTTGGGGAAGAAGGGTTTTCTTACGATGTGCGTACTCCGAGAACATGTGTAAGAGTGAATCATGACGTTACTTACAGTGAAATGGTGGATTGCGTCTGTAATGCATTGCAGTTGGATCGAAATTCATGTCACTTGAAAATGACCTGCAGATTTCCATCAGTATTGGGACCACAAATAACAAAGTATATGCCATTGGAAATTGTTGACAATAACACTGTTGAAGCAATGGTTGGTGCTATATTTGAGAGTGAACATATACGTAGTATCGACTTGTATGTGGAAATAGAGAATTGGAATCAAGGTTGGGGAATAAGTCAGGTGGCAGGACCATTCACTAGATTGCTAACACAAGACTATGGGAATGTATCACAAAATATACCGATGATAAAGGAGTTTCCGCCCCATCAGTCAAATATGTCAAACTCACCATATAATGATACAACACAACAGTTGCATGCAATGCCGAATCGCGAAACTGTTGTTCAAGAAGTTGCTATGACGGATGATTCGTCCTGGGCTTATAGAGGGGTGGACGTAAACCTCAGTCCACACAACTCAGTCGAGGAGGCGGAGGAGGAGGAAGAAAGGATGATGGATGAGTTGGGTGAAGATGATGAGGAAGATGAAGAAGCCGTACTAGGGCAAGCTTCTGATGGAATGCATGCAGATTCCCGAATGCATGAGCCTATGTCACCGTTTTTCAGTACTGTAGAGTTGCCTAATCAAACCTTGGATAGTAGCTCTTCACTTCATGGCCATGTATGGGACCCGATGAGGGATGAGTTATCAAAGGGTCTAATATTTGCTGACAAGGATCAGTTGAGAAATGCTATTCAAATGTATTCCATCAGAACACACCAACAATATGAGGTTGTGGAAACAAACTCAAAAATATGGTCTCTACGATGTAAATTGCATGATGAGTGTGGTTGCCAGTGGAGAATGCGTGCCTGTAAAAGGAAGAAGCATGGGTGGTTTGAAATAACAAAGCTTGAAGGACCTCACACTTGCTTATATCCTGCTGTAAACAGGGATCACAGGCAATTGAATTCCATATTGATTGGGGCTGAAATCCAAGGGCTTGTAAAAGCGGATCCATCTCTTAAAATAGCTGTTATTAGAGACTATGTGCAGCAAAAATTTAACTACCAAGTCTCTTATAAGAAGGCTTGGATGGCGAAGCAAAAAGCCGTGGCAAGGGTTTTTGGAGATTGGGAGTCCTCTTACAATTTCTTGCCAAAATTCATGGGTGCATTGAAAAAATATAATGATGGAACAATCGTGAAGTGGCAGACTTTCCATACTTCATCAGCTGATTCTGTGATATTACATAAGATTTTTTGGGCATTCAAACCATCAATTGATGGGTTTAGCCACTGTAGGCCGGTTGTTAGTATAGATGCTACCTTCTTATATGGGAGATATAAGGGGAAATTGCTAATTGCAATGGGAGCAGATGGAAACAATCAAATCTTTCCACTTGCATTTGCTGTTGTTGATGAGGAGAGTTACAGTAGTTGGAGTTGGTTCCTCGAGCATTTGAAGGATTATGTCATCCGGGATAGGGAAGGTATTTGTTTGATTTCTGATAGACACAATGGGATCCTTGCAGCTGTTAATGCCCCTAATTCTAGATGGAAACCGCCCCACGCATATCATCGTTTTTGCCTTCGACATGTTCAGAGCAATTTTAACAGCAGGTTTAAGAATGCACACTTGAAGAAACTGGTGTGGATTGCCGGAAGTACTCATCAAATTCGAAAATTCGATCGAGTCATGGAAGAAATTGGCAAGCTGAATAAAGATGCGAGAGAATATTTGATGAATATTCCGGCAGATCAGTGGAGTATTGCTCATGATGATGGTCGTCGCTATGGGATGCGGACGACTAATATATCCGAGGTCTTCAATGGTGTGTTGAAGGGAGCAAGGAACTTGCCTATCACTGCATGTGTCGAGCTTATATTTGAGCGGGTGGTTTACTACTTCAATGTAAGACGGGTATTAGCTTCGGACGGTGTAAATAATAACTATACCTATACTCCTTACGCAGCAGCCAGGATTACTCGGAACCAGGAAAAGGCTGGACGTCACAAGTTAACACCATATAACTCCGGTCTTGGAATTATGAGGGTTTTAACAGCCAAGGGTAATGCTCAAGTGGTTAATCTTCATACGAGCACTTGCAGTTGTGGGAAGTGGAATATTTATAAGATGCCTTGTTCCCATGCAATCGCAGTTATGGCAGACTTGAGAGTGTCTTTTCATCAATTTGTGGATGAATGTTATAGTATTGGCGCGTACGAGAGGACATGGCAATCACAATTTTTTCCACTCTACCATGAGGATTATTGGGATACACCATCTGGTCCAAGAGTATGCCATAATCCCGCGCTTCTAAGGAGAAGGGGTCGTCCTAGGTCATCACGACTTCGGAACGAGATGGACATCAGAGAAGTCGCTACACATAATCACTGTAGTATATGTAGGCAAACTGGTCACGATCGTCGCTCTTGTCCTACTCGTAACCATCCCCAAGCAGGCATTGGTCCTTCAAATTGATGGAAACAACATGTTGATAGTACTGGGTGCTGCAGTGATACTGACCCTTTTGTGACAATCCTGCCACTGTTTTATTATACTCCAAACATCTTTCACTCCAACTCTTGGCAGCAGGGCATAAAGATAGAACGAGTATATTCTTCAGCATTGCTCCCAATGTAGTAAACTTTACTTGGTATGATCTCTTCCCAATTTCGTATTTTTTATGCAGTTTACTGAGAGTGGATTTCCATTGAGGAATGAGTTATTCATTAGTTGATGTTTCCTAATCTTTTGGCCAAGTTGTTAATGTGATCAAAATAATGCAAGGGCAGCTATATTTCATACTATATTATATATGCCCCCTTTCATGTTTGTTTCATAACTTTGTAGTATACTGTGTGACAGGATGCTTCTTAAAGCCAAACATTATAATGTTCTCAATTTATCTGCAGGATGGTGTTATTCTTGGAGCAGATACAAGAGCCACTGAAGGCCCCATTCTTGCTGATAAGAATTGTGAGAAAATCCATTACATGGCGCCAAACATATATTGCTGTGGAGCCGGGACTGCTGTTGATATGGAGGCAGTAACTGGTACTTTCCAGATTTATATTCTAGATTAGGGTGCTGGCCCTAGTGTTTTATTGCTACAACATTATATCTGTTTCTATGGAAGTTTTAGCAATCTATGTCACAATCTTTGTAATCATCTAACATTTTGTGTTTACACTGGTGATTGTTTTTCTAGACATGGTCAGTTCCCAGTTGCAGCTACACATGTATCATACTAGTCGGGAGTCGAGGGTCGTGACAGCCCTTACCCTTCTGAAATCTCATCTTTTCAGGTAAGCATATGGTTCAAGGTCACTGTTCTTAACAATGTTACTACCTTATGTGTAAGCAGAATATAATTCAGGGAGGCCTGATACTTTTGTTACTTAACCAGCTACAATTGGAGCATCAGTTAATGCTAACATCCTTGTAAATCTCAATGAGCTGTTTGCTTCTATTCACTATTACAAATTTATTGACTTTGGAATACTCTTGAAAGTTTTTTGTTCGAATGTCATCTATATGGTTGCCACTTGTATTGATCTTTGTATTTCATAATATTTTGTACGGATTTTTTATTTTTTTACCTTCAGTTTGCTTTAAATGTTATGCTTTTGTATACTAGTATCAGAATAATTTGAGACATTTGCTAAATTGTGTTAAGCGTTGAATATGCTTTCTTTTGATGTGTTGGGTCAGAAACGGGAGGCCCCTCCTGGTGAGAAGCCAGAACCCATCAAAACCCACCTGCATGATTGGAAGCATCATTGGGGTGTATAATGGGAAGACCTTCAATCAGGTTGAGATCAAACATGCACTACTTATTAGTATCACAATTTTTTTATTTAATGTAATTTGATTGAAGCCGATAAA
The DNA here is from genome assembly GCA_008638375.1 of Nyssa sinensis. Taxonomy (NCBI): domain Eukaryota; kingdom Viridiplantae; phylum Streptophyta; class Magnoliopsida; order Cornales; family Nyssaceae; genus Nyssa; species Nyssa sinensis. The sequence continues at coordinate 10,359,042 of CM018052.1, read as the reverse complement.
TCTAGCATTTGCTATGAAAATCGATCAAGTCTGTTACAAATACTTCATTTCAAACCTGTTAAAACATTTTTTAATAATTCATTCAAATACTAAATTATTTAATTCAAAAATCATAATTTTTTTTTTTTTAGTACCATTACTTAACTTAAAGAATACTTTTCACCGCCTTCCAAAGAAGCACAAACTTCTGTCCATTTTCCAAGAGTCCCACTTTGAATTATTTGGTGGTGTATATTTGAGTATAGCATAGAATTATTGCCTTGGAAAAAACAGTCTTACATCAAACGATGCTATGAACTAATTGAAGCACCCGAGTAACTTATTTAAAGAAAATTTGACAAAATGGCTTCAAAATGGACGTGAGATATGGAGATGTAGAATAGGACATAAGAAAGAAAAAGAATCTACCCCATTGAGGGCATTGGTCTATGATTTGTGCTTAATTATTAGATGATTAGAATATAGTAATAAATGAAGATGATGCTTATGCAAGCTTCGATAATCATTACATCATCATCATCAAATTTCAAAAGCCAAAACCTGGGGACAAACCCAATAGCAATCACCTACTTTTAACACTTGTAAACAAAATCAATCCTACAGTATCTCAACATTTTTCAGTCCATCTGCAAAGAGAGTATTAGGTAGTAAAAACAAGTGAGAGAATGGAGATGATACACCAAAACAGATAACAATTATCCAACCACGGTGTCTATTCCTAAACATATATATAGTCTAAAACTCATCTTTGGTTGATTGATGATACCCGATAAGTAGAAAATTGATTATATAGTACCTAACCAGGCTGCTGAATTTAAGTTTGTAGGACTTTGAAGAAAGAGAGAGATGGAGAGAAGTATCAAGAACGAGTCCCATATACATCATCTTCATCAAAATTTTCCATTCCTTCCTCCAGCATCATCTGCTTGTAGCGGCATTCGCTGCTGCAAAAAGCCTTCTCACCCCTGAAAGAACGTGTGATTGATTACATAAAAACTCTTCATTGTTGAGTATGTTCACAAAAATTTCATCAAACAATTACATTAAACCAAGATCTACTTCACTAGTAAACACTAGACAAACAGCTAAATTTAGAACCAACATATATATGTGTGTGTGTGTGTGTGTGACTAAATGAGTACCGGAGGTGGTAATCTGAGCTAACCTGTACATGTAAATGTCTTTTCCTTGCCCAAGATTCTTCTTGCAAGTGTAGCAGAAGCTCAAAAAACTCTCAGATGGATAGCTCAAAGGTCGATTGGCGAAAAACCCATTTTCCTTCCTTGAAGCAGAGAACCCAACAACACCATAGCGGCTCTCGACAATGCAATCGTCGAATATATGAGTCGTCCTCGGATTGGGGCCATGGGAAATCACACAAGTATATTCCTCTGAAAGCTCCATCTCACTAGCAGAGAGATACCCACTCAACACCCGTGGCGAATTCGGGTTTTCGAGCCCAGAATTCGCAGAACCAAATGTAGATTTCTTTGTCGAAGACGGTGATAAGCCAGGGGAGAAGGGACCCAACTGGGAATTCCTCGTCTTGATGCCGAAATCGGCTGGAGATTTTGGCGATTCAGCAGGGGAAAGAACAGAGGGAGGCAGGGGAGGAATTTGAATCTTCATGAATTCAGAATGGTTTGCTATCAAGTATTGAAGTTGGGCTCATCGCAGATTCGTTATCAGGGAAGCTCTTTGTAGCAATACCAGTGAACAACCTTGGAGAACCGAATAAAGATGAAACTGATCTTCTGTATTTGTCCGTGGGAGATTGAATAGAGCCACAATCTGCCATTAGAGCTTGCTTACCGGTTGTTCTAGATCTCTTCCTCAGCATAACTCCTCTTTATTAAAATCAAAGAATATATTAGTCGTTCCATGAAAGCCAAAATTCATAAACATATATGCTCAAACACATGTTTATATGTATTATATTATATATATATATATATATATATATATATATAGATGGAGAGAGAGACTACACACCTGAAATGATCTAGGATTTCAGCTAGAAACCATCATAGATGATTGCAAGAGGTAAGAGCAAACCAACCTTTAAGTTGCAAGATATAGAAGAAAAGTCGTGATTCTTTTGAGTTTATATCAGAGAATGTTAAAATAGAACAGATCCCATTTTTTAACAAAGCAAGAAACCAGAAAAGCCCAAACAGACTCCATCAACTCTCTCTCAACACAATCTCTTCTACACCTCTGTGACCTCCATCTCTAAACACCGACCATGAGAAACCCCAAGGAAACAAAGCTCTCACTTTTTCCCCGACTTTCTCGCTCTCTCTCTCTATTTTCCAGCAAGAATCCCTCACCTATCAGAACCGACAATACAAACAAACCTCGCCAGTCAGGCTCAATACCATACATAAACACATGTAAACAAAAAATAGAAAAGCTTGCTGTTTTTATTTCTTTATTTCTTTTTTGTTTGCTTTATAGTCTTTTGTTTGTGTCCTTCCCTTCCCTGATATTATTTCAGCAAAACTGGTTTCTTATCGTCAAAAAGATTCAAAGACTTGGATGCAGACAAGAACCATAAATCCAAAGGACTTGAGAAAAGCACGCCCTCAACAAGGAAACAAAGAGACTGGGTTCACCGCTTCTATTACTCTCTCTCTCTCTCTATCTTTTTTACTTGTTAGGAGTCGGTATTGTTTTGTAGCACCCGCACTACAGTTTATCTTTTCAGTCCTGAAAAATCGCCATGGGGTTGCAGAGATAGAGAGAGAATAAGATGAGGATGAGGACGAGAAAGGGTAGTGGATGGGAGAGCTGGTTGTTGAGTAATTTTAAAATATATAATTATTATTTTTATTTAATTATAAATTAAATTAAATTATTTATCTAATATATAATTATACAATTCAATTGATAGCATTGAGTGTAATACTTCATTGTTTCTATAAAAAGAAATATATTTTAATTATTAAATAATTTTAAGATAAAATGAAAAATGAGCTCTTTAGGATTGGTGAAATACCTAATCATCAGACATGTTGTCATCATCTCCATGCACTTGTGCAGACCGTTCAACACCTGAAAATGACATGGATCTCCTCATTAGGATTGGTGAAATACCTGCACCACCACAAACATTTGGAACTCATTAATTTACATATTGAGAGTATATGTGTATCTATATATATTTCTGTATATATACACACACACACACACACACACACACACAGAGAGAGAGAGAGAGAGAGAGAGAGAGAGAGAGTTTACCATGGAATTCTTGAGGTGCACATGAGGGGAGGGAATTGAGAGAGGTGGAAGGAGAAATAACATGATAGCATGTTGCACCCTAAATATGGGATAATTATATTGTTAGATGTAATGAAATAATAGGAAAAATTATACAAGGGATAATTGCACGACCTTTAGTAGCAGGTAACAATGTGATACATACCTGAAGAGCTTGCTTTCCTGAAGTTTGAATTTGTGACTGGATCTGCCTAGCAACAGTCATTCCACTTATTCCTACAAAAAAGAAGTGAAGCGAATAAATCAAACGCATGTTGGTTGGCATATTTTTACTCAAGCTGTTATCATCAACAATTTTCAATATAATATACCCTACCAGTTAAGTGCCACATGTTGGTTTTCTCTTTTGTCGTACTGGTCTGCTTCGTGCAGGCTGCAACGTGACCTGAGTCAACTGTGACGAACCCTCATCAATGTGTTTATGCCAGTGACCTTGTACATGCTCACGTGGTCTGGCTCGTGCCGTCCGTCGTCTCCTGTACACTATAACATCAGTTGGACCCTCTTCCATTTCTGCCTGCACCTCCATGTCAGCAGCCTGTGTCCCCATCCCCGCATATCCAGTCAAAAGACCATGAGTGAGATCATAAATTAAACTATTCATTTGTCCCTAAATTTAGTATTATCAAAATAAACCTAAATGTTGGTTGACCTAATATAATTTCCCAAACTCACCATATATCCTGACTCATGCACGGGGACATCGTCCATATGTTGCTCCATCCCATGTTGTGCCGGCTCCTGCACTGGAACATCATCGACATGTTACTCCACCCCATCGTCACCCCAAACATCGGCAGAGTCAGGATCCATGACATACTGTGAAAAATAGGGATCTGGTATAGGGGAGAAATGGTGTGAATCCATGCCGGTAGCGGGTACAGATGGCTCTGCCTGTGCGTGCTGCTGGCCCTCCTAGTCCGCATATCGTCGAGCCTGGTCAACAGCAGCCAAGCATGATATAGACATGCCATGGATCTGGCGGACCAGATCTGAGTAGTCCTGCTGAAATGTACCATCAATCTCGGTACACTCGGGGATATGAGAAATCTGAGATATGCGCATCACAGTATCCTCTTGAAAAAATTAAATTCATCAATAAAAAAAGAAAAGTAGGCGCAAGACACGAGTGGGTCGTATAAGAGATATTTATTATACCAGCATATGTCGAATGCTACCAACGGGTTGGAATCCAACCGCTGGCATCTGAATAACTGGCCCGATCAATCTACGTGTAATCATTGTATACCAGGGCATGTAGTCATCCGTACACTGAGCAGAACCTCTAACTGAACCATCCCCAAAAATGCGGTGGTCGAGACGGTGGTCCCAATGATCGATATATGCCCTGTGATGCGATGGCCAATCATATCTACTCCTCCCTCGCATGTCTATACCATGTAGCTCTCGGCTAGAATCACACGCGACAGGTATGCTCTGCACTACACCGAACTGGCGTAATACACGATCGGGGAAGTGCCATTCAACAATGGCAAAGAAAATCAGTGGCACGCGTGATCCCCAAATCGCCTGACCACTGAGGCAATAGTCGGGCAATGACTGCATGACATCTGCAGTATATGGCTCCCATATCATCTACATTAAAAAGTACATGTTATCAGTTTGAATAGTAATACCATTTTTGGTCCTCTAAATTGGGATATACATGTTATATCACATAATTGTGTACATACGTAGTCCGGCCTCATCTGGTCCAACTGGTCTCGGTAATGTCGGAGACTGTGGGCAGGGGTGTCCTTATGGAAGTGAGGGACATCCCACCTATACTTGACAAATTTTACGTAAGTTAAACTATATATTCAATTAAATTGTACTCATGTCAAAAATAAGTAATGGAATACAACAAAAAGTTAATTATAACAATTGAAAGCATCACTAAATATACCTGCATCCTAGGGGACCACGAGGTAAGGCTGCAACTGCCGGTGGGGATGGTGCCCGAGGATGAATGGAGCGACGCTCTAATCGAATATGACGCAGTCGCTCCCACACCCATAGCTGGAGAAAATATAACAACATAAATGGGATGACAACTTTATTTCATTTTATATTCAATGTTTATTTCATTTTATAAACATTGAATATAAAATGTTAAACATAATGTTAGCAATTCGCACCTGAAGCAAAACAAGTGGGCCACCAAGAGATGCAGCCTCGGACCTAGTGGCAAGACAAAGCTCACGGTATAGACATGCTAGAGCTGCACCACCCCAGCTAAGCCTGCCTGCCTCATCAAGGTCTCGCAGTAGAGGTAAGAACATCAGTTTCACCTTACTAGATGACTTGTCTGTAAATAGGCACCCACCTAGAAGAAACATAATGTACATCCTGCTGTACGCCGCAATAAATCTATCGTCAGCATCATCGGGGATCGGCTGAGATAGATGGTGCGTCAATGCACTCAACCTAAGACGTGATCCATCAAAAGCAGTCTGAGGTGGAGTAATCCCGAGCAAGTCGTGGCACAAATGCTGCCACTCGGGAATAGGCCTCTAGACGTCTGGACCAGTAACGGCGTTGCCATCAACTGGCAACCCAAGTAGTACTGCAATGTCCTGCAGTGTAACGGTCGTCTCGCCTACAGGCAAATGAAATGTGTGGGTCTCAACTCTCCACCGCTCGACGAGTGCAGTGATGAGGCTCCAATCTAGTGCCATGAAGCCTAACCGATGCACCCCATAGAATCCGGCCCTTACCAAACATCGAAGGACCCGTGTGTCTAACCGACGTACTACTCTACGTACTGATGCCTCAATGCGTCGACAGTGCAATGGGCTGAACTCATGGCCCTCCCAAATAGCGGTGGAGCGATGCTGATGCTGTAAGTATAATACTGATGGATCGCTGGGGCCGGGATCAGGCAACTCTCTCCGTTGATCCATATGTTACTAATAGAAATATATTAGATAAGTAAATTCTATACAATAAGTTATTTCAATAAACTAAAGACATTTTACCTTTCAACAACTAATCTAAAAACCTACTAATTTCGTAGCAGGTATCTTGGTAACTCGAAACTACTAGGAGCAGACTATAGGGTTGAAATCCTACTGTTTCTAAAAGAGAGAATAACAAACAAACAGGCAATAACTGCAGCCTCCGCTTGCAATGTGAGCCAATTAAACCAAGTTAGTAGAGTTTTTGTAAGACTCTTAATTTTGAGTCCTAATAGTATTTGATATATTTTAAATAAACCTTATCTTAGATAAGAGTTGGTTAATTATTATTAGTGAAACTAGGAGTTTTTATCCTAGTGGGAGTAGTATTATTAGTTTGAATGTGATTAAAAATCTTAGTTGTGTTAGGATTAGAATTTATACAATCTATATATATGTAAGCACTGCGTGCTGCATGTGTTAGGCGGCCAAAAAAAAAAATACAGTGAGTTGTGTACCCAAAAAAGAAATGACCTGAGGTAGAGAAAAAATTTGTTTCAATAAAAATTTCTCTTATGTTGCATTTTCTGAAGCAACCTAATTTATTCTTACTGTTGTTCCCGTTTCATTCCTTGAGGTTTTAATATATACTTAATAAGTTTGTATTGGTTCACCAAATCAGAAGAACGTAATCCACAGAAAAAGTTTGTGTTTGATTCGTACAGTTCCTTGTTTTATTTTATCTAACATTATTTTATTCTCCTCTTAAAGCGTATAAGATTCGTACAGTTCCTTGTTTCATTTTCAAATTGTTTTTGGTCGAAATTTTGCAGTATTGTTGGAGCAATAATAATATCTGTGGGATTTTATGTTGTAATATGGGAAAGGCAAAAGAAGAGAAGAGAAGAGAAGTTGTAATATGGAGCACGAACACATTCTGCTGCTGACTTGATTCACCTAACACTTTCTTGTTGGATAGAAGTTGAATACAGATCTCATACAAATCATCGAGATTGTCCAAACACTAGATTTGTGGGCTCAAACAAATCAATTCAGGTCATCAAAGCTGTTATGACAGAATAGTATGATGCAGCTGTTGTGATAACAACAAATACAAAATGGATATAAAAATAAATAAATAAAAAATCACATAAAAGACATAAGATATATATGATTCGACAAAATATTTACGTTTCCAGACAAAAATGATCAATTCATTATATAACGAGGAGATTACAATAACAAAATACTCACAAACCTGAAATCTTTTTTTCATCTCATGACCGCTCACAAGATAAGAAAAGAATGAGTAAGAAATACCTAACTAAAATAAGTAAAAAAAAATTATTTTTCGAATCGCATCGGATCATCAAAAATTGGGATAAATTCTTGACAACCACCCAAATTACCATTCAAGATATCGTATGTCCAGAATGCCGTGGCAAAAAGAGCAAGTGAAAATTTTAGCTCACAAGAAACCAATTGAATCCTCTCCTTTCATTTTTCTTTATTTTACAAATTTTGATTTTTATATGTCTGCAATTCTCATATTGGCAGTTTGTTTGGATGGGAGTCCATCAGCATATCATTTAGATAAGGGATTTGGAACAGGAATTAACAATTGGTTGATTGAAATGGAGGTTGGTCCTTTTTTTTTTTCATTTTTGGTATTTGTTCCTTTGTTACTAGCTACCTAACATTTTGTTTTACCTTGGAGTTTTCTTGGCAAGCAAATGGAGTTTGATAATTTTAATTTCATAACAAATTGAGTAGAAGTCATTGAGCGGTTTAATGTTGAAAATGTGAATCATCCAGCTTCAAATGCCCGGATAGTTTTCTTAATCACTGCTCAACAGTCAATTACAAAATTTTCTGTGAACTTTTCCTCTTTATGAATATGAATATTTTTAGTTTTTTTTTTTATTTGAACTTTTGGATTTTCAGGGACTTCGGATGGTGTAACAATCCGACAAATTGTCTTGCCCGTAAGAACACCCGTCTAGGTTCGTCTAAGCAAATGATGAAGCTACTTGCTTTCTCTGCTATTTTGAGCAACAATAAATCATTTAATCCAGGTGTGACTTAGGGCTCAATTGAACAGCATATGAGCTAGCTACTAAGAACTAATTTATAAACTAAAACTCTATGTGAATATCCAGACTTCTATAATTGGAACAGGGTCAAGGTTAGGTACTGTGATGGTGCATCATTTACAAGTGATGTGGAAGCAGTCGATCCTGTAAGTTATTTATTAGAATCTGTAGCTTTAATTTGTGGAAGAATATCTCTGTTTATCATTCATGTCTCATTTCCCTTTCGCCAAAAAAAAAAAAAAAAAAACAAAGAAAAATTAAGGGACTACATTCAGTTCATGTTTGATATATGTACATATTCTGTGGGCTTCTATGCTGTGACATAATTTAAAAAACTAGCACTGGTAATATCACAATTGATTGATTGTGTATATGTGCCTAATCATTCATCCTGAGCAAATTAAAGAAGGGAAAGATAATATATGCTTGTATATATTATTTGATCTTTTCTGTTAGCTATATATTACGTTATTAGAAAAGTAAAACGCTTACCTGACGATGGTGGCGAGCAACGGCGGCGGCGAGCAAGCGACGGCGGCGAGCGATGGCGGCTAGGGTTTACTACTAATTAATCTGTGCAACGAAATGATTTTAGTTAAACTTTTCTTGGTTATAAAACTCTAAGGTTCTGCCCACTCCAAATAGTTGGATTCAACCACAAAGTAATGACAACCACTCTAGTTTTAATAGTCAAGTTAAAAATTGCAAGTTCGGAATAACAATCAAATACTCCATCTCTTAGGAGAAAATGGTATGTGACCTATGCTTCTAATGTCAAGCTCTCTTGCTTGTGTAGGTGGACAAACAAGCAACATGCGTCCGTCAAGGATTTTTTCCAAATTCTACATACCATTACTTCCAACTCAGATTTATTGAACCCAAACAAAAATTTCAACTGTTGAACAGAAAAGTCATTAGGTCACCTATTCTATGCCATATCATAATCAAACTTTTGCCACTCAAAATTCATATGATGGCAGAAAAATTGAAAAGTACATCTTGATATGATAAGAAAATATATTATCTTTCCCTTTTATTTCTATAGTAATTATAAACTTCAAAAATAAAAATGAGGAAAGCCTCCAACAAAGTTTTTTATGAGTAATATGAATTTTTTATTTCTCTAGTACTGATAAATTTCAAAAAAAAAAATGAGTTAAACCTCCAAATATGTTTTTATGACTTATGAGTAATAAGTTGACAAATTAATAGATATACACTCACTTGAAAATTAATCTAGATATACACACACAGAATTTATAAGTATAAACATATACATGCACTAAGTTATAACATTATCTACCCTTATATAGTGCCTATAAAAGTTTGCATATATTATTGTATGTATACTGGTATAGGATATGATTTCATGTAAAATGTAAAAGAGGTCTTGAAACCACAAAAAGGAATACAAGCCAATGTTAAGCTGTCTAAGTTTGAGGTTTAAGGTAAAAGGTCCAAGCACAGTCAACCAATCACAATCTAAGATATTTTTAAGTTTTTAAAACTAAAATAGGAGAGGCTCAACTTGCCAGGATCACTACAACCTTTGTGTTAAATGACCAGACTAAATCTCCAACAACTGAACTAAATTCACAGTAGGTTACAATCCTAAGAAGTCCACTACTATACTACTGAAATAAACTGAGGATGCAGATCCCAAGTTCAACAATCAGAGCAAGCGGACCAGCCCAGGTTTATAACACCTGCTTAAAATAGGCTATGCATTTTACTTTACTTCATTGTCATCCATTTTCCGTATTAAGATATTTAAAAAAAATGGATCATGTCAATTGTAATCCAACACAGAGATCATGTTAATTGCTTTGCTTTGTTTTGCAAAAGAAGACAGATTTAACAGCTCTATCATATTTATTAGGCCACTCTTTTAACCATTGAATCAACATACTGCATTGTTATGTCATCACCACAGTCAAAACAGTAAACATTCCACAATTTCTGAGGGGAAAAGATTAATGCACAAAAATTGGTCATAAAAAATTGCATAACTGACATGAAGCGCAAGTAATTAAAAACGTTACTAGAAGTAAAAGATCAGTAAATAACAGACAAAAATGTTACATACCTTCCAAGAACTATCAACATCAGGAAACAAGTTGGTTGTCAGGTTGACCACTACTTAAGCACCAAAAATAGGATGAATAAGTATTTTTACATCATTAGTTCAGGACCTTTTAACAAAATTCCAGTGCAAAGTAACCACTGATGACAAAGCAAAGCAAACAGCACCAATTTAAACAAATGTAACAAACCCAGTAATGATCAAGCACAAGAATTAGATCGGGTATATCATCCACATAGACATTAAGTCTATCAAAGCAATTATAGGATTTGAAAGTTTAATTGACAAAGAGACAGATAGTAACCAAGAGACGGATTGTGGATTATAGAGAAGGATTATGTGGATTATTTACCATTTCTAAAACTTCATCTACGTGTAAGCTCCTAGAGGAATAGCACCTATTGGAGATAAAATGAGAAAAAACCGGTTAAGGTAATATGGCCATGTACAAGGAAGACCAGTGAATGCACGAAGCATGGTTCGTATTGAGGGTTGCGACCAAAATTAATTTTGATAGAAGTAATTAAAAAAGATATGATAATGTGTGGTCTAATTTGGCAAGATAGGATTCATATAACCAGCCCCAAATAATTGGGATAAGATCAATGAGTTGAGTTGTTGAGTTGAAAACTAATGTCGAAAATCTGTTCCCCCCCCCCCCCCAAAAAAAAAAAAGAGAGAAAAAAATTGACCATGCTGCAGAAGAATGCAAGGCATAATGTGGTAACCATCACAAAATATCTGATCAAACATCTATTGAGGGCATCAACATGGAGCATATCATGCATAATAGGGCATCTAATCAAAATAAAACCTAAATCAATGTTACAATTTTAAAATCTTTATGATTAGTCTCATCAAATCTTAAAAGAGATAATCCACCAATTATTAATCCAAGAGCCAGATGTCTTTCCTGTGGTCCCTTCAACAAGATGGGCAGCTGGAATGAACAATGCTAAATGATTTCCACAGTCCGCTGGAACTTCCATGAAAAAAGAAAATGATATTGCCTATTTTAAACACAATTATCCTCCAATTAGAGATGGAGAACAGTTGCCCTCCAACAATGGCAAAAAAAAAAAACACACACACACACACAGCAAACAAGCAAACTAAGAGCAATCCTAATTGAAAAGGAGAAATGGAAGTGTTAAAGAGGTTCCACGTTAACTAAAGAAGGATAACTATTCTACAATTGAAAAGATAGAGACTGCCACGATATAAAGACTGAAAGTGGGAAAATATGTCATAGTCATTAAACAGGCTTCCTATCAATCATGAATAATACATCGTCCTATAATTTTAGAATAAGAGATCTCATATAAGTTCTATTAGGAAGACGAACACCCACTTCAATACTTCATTGTATCTACAGGTTTACGGGATGAAAATAGTTGATATTTCCATCCTTTGTGTTTCCAGTGACAAAAATATAGCTATCTAGAGAAATGGCAATAAAAGAGCCAAATCAAGAATAGAAACACATAAAATGAACTAGTGCTATTTGATTAGCTCAAAGACCACTGATATAAAAAGCCCGTGGTTGGATTCAGATTTTATCTTGAAAAGTTTATCAGCACTATAAAAGCCAAGTAAAATGTAAGAAAACACTCAATTCAGTAGTCTGAATTATTATGTCAGAAAATCCATTCAAAATGTAAAAGTTCGGAAATAATTTTTTTAACTCAAACATCTTTTTGTAAATTTAGGCCACAGAGAGAGAGACGCTCCCTCTTCATTCCCCTGTTTCCAATAAAATATAAAAATCTCTCTTCAACATGACACTCGGACCATAAAACTGGTCTGTATTCCTTAACCTCTCTGGATATGTGGAAGTTGTAAAAAAGTGTATCAACTATTCAAACGGACCCTCCTAGCACTGTGCCAAATATCAGCCTACTCAGAAATACATGGAGTTCAGGAACATCCAGAGTTTCAAAATATTCTCAACAATTTTGAAAAATTAAAAGAGAAGAAAAGGACGAAAAAGATGGTTATCGTGAAAGAAAAATTACTGGCAAAGGAAATCGGCCAGCGAAGTAACGGTGACAACCACGTTAACGGCGAACGACGGCAACGATTCTCTCTTCTTGCAAAGTCACACGGCTAGGGCTTCGAAGGTCGTATTGACAGAATACGATTTTGGAATGGGCTGTGGGCATATAGCGAGACTAAAGTGTATTAGTTTCGTACGCTTTTTAAAGGCGTAGCAATCTAATACGTCTTTTAAAGGCGTATGAATCTTTTACGCTTTTGATGTGGAGAGGTTCAAAGGCGTATAAGATTTATACGCTTTTAAAAAGTACCTGGGTCCGGGAATTAAGTTGAAAAGTGCTTGGGTCGGGTCAATAACTTTTAAAACGACCCGGGTCGGGTCAAAAATTCCCTTTCTTGCTCGACATGATGTGGTTCTTATTATTAATGGCAATTGAATACCTTGAAATAGCTGAACAATGTGAGCAAGCAATAGTGAAAATTATGGCTATTGTAAATTATATTGATCTTTTTCGACAAGTGTGCAAAGAGTTGCACTTTCAACAGTGGATAACATACGTAAGAAACTTCTTTTTGAATGTCCATCTCTCATGGAGGCAATTCTAATATTGTGCAATCTACTTTAGTACGAGGATAGTCAGCTTGTTGAAAATGTAGCAACTTGCTTGATAAAAATGGCAGAGCAAGTACATCACTCGCCTGATATGCCTGACCAACTGTGTAAGCATTGACTGATTCATCAAGCCACCGGTCTCATAGGCTTGAATTGTAGATCCACGCTATGGTACTTGCAAGGAACAATATTACAAAATGATGTTGACTTGCTTTCAGACTTCGGTGATTTCGTCGTCAATATTTTTGACTGCCATGGTAGTTCAAATAGGACACCAGGTATATGCCGGAGCAGGGATCTATATCATTGACAGAAGCAGTGGAGCCATTTTTAGGCACACGGTTCTTGCAAAGTGCTGCATAAATGTTATACCCATCAATATTGCCAACCTCGTTAGAAGATTTGATCATAAAGAATATTGTATGCAAACTGAGGCATATAATGGCCAGCATAGCTTTCACCAGTTATGTAAAAATCACGGGATTTGTACTACGGGAACCTCTCAAGCCAATTGACAAGAAATATATAGGCATCATTGGCAATATTTTTATCAATCTAGTCACCAATGTACAGACCCTTAAAAGCCTTGTATCCATTATAAGTGTTACAGGTCTGGTCCATCTCAATGTACAAACCTCTAAAAGCCTTTTATCCATTAGAAGTGCTACAGGTCTAGTCAATCTCAATGTACAGACCCCTAAAAGTCTTGCAGCCATTATAAATGCTATAGGTCTGGTCCATCTTAATGCGCAAACCCCCAAGTCTGGTCCATCTTAATATACAGACCCCTAGGTCTGGTCCGTATCCATTACAAATGCTACAGGTCTAGTTCATCTCAATGTACAAACCCCTAAAAGCCTTGTATCTATTACAAGTCTTCAGGTCTGGTCCATCTTGATGTATAGACCCCTAAAAGCCTTGTATCCATTACAAGTGCTACAGGTCTAGTCCATCTCGATGTACAGACCCCTAAAAGCCTTGTATCCATTACAAGTACTACAGGTTTGGTCCATCTCAATATACAGACTCCTAAAAGCCTTGTATCTATTACACTACAAGTCTGGTCCATCTCAATGTACAGACCCCTAAAAGCCTTGTATCCATTACAAATGCTATAGGTCTGGTCCATTTACTATTGTGACATTGCCACCTATGTATAGACCATAAAACCTTATGTTTTGCTTAAGTGTTACAAGCTTGAGCCATTTCTCTATGCGACATTACCACCTATTCGAACCACTAAAAAACTTGTATTTATTATAAATGTTACAGGTCTGAACATTTCATTCAACTAAGTCTTTTGCAACGATCTCTCAAAAGAACAAGAGACCTGATTTAATTCATACTTCAAGATAATTAGGGAAGTTAGCAAAGTTAGTATGTAGTCAAGCACACAAACTTGGAAATTCAGAGCCAAAAGTAAGGGCAGGTTCTTTCTCTTGCTTTGAAGCCTCCTATTGGCTAGACTAGAGATAATCGACAACAAGATCTACTGTCCCAGCCTCTTCCTCATCCTCTTCGATCATCTCGGCCTTTTAAACCAGAACCTTATGCAGTCTAGTAACATCAAGATTAGGGTGGAGCTTGAAGAGCTTCTTCTTGCACATACGATAGCTGTAGTCAATAAATTCTCCCCCCAGCCTGCCGACCTTAGCCTTTAGATCCTTTTTGGTTTGAGCCATGGCCGTTTCCACGTTTTCAGCCAACTTTTGAGCAACTTCAGCTTCGAACTCTGCCAGTTTCCTCTGGATTGCCTCCAGGTCTTTAGCTAGAACGTTCCTTTTTTACTGAAGAATGAAGTGGGCATTGGCAACCTCCTTCATCTTCTCTTCGGCATTGGAGACCAAGAATTGGGTAGTGCCCAACTAAAGATGGAGCTCATCTAGTTCGCCTTAGATTTTGGCGATTTGCTCCATATCATCAAGGCGGTCCACAATAGGAGTCATTGCATGAGTCGCATGTAAAATAAAAGAAAATTCAAGACTTAGCTCAGGTCATTAGCCCTTTCGAGCACTGGACATCAGCTCGTCTAAGCTCAAATAATCTACTCTTCTGAACTCAAGTCATCAGCTTTTCCGAGTTCAGTTCATCAAGCTATTCTAAAGAGATTAGATCGGCTTATCCGACATGATTTGTTCACCAATTCTTCTAAAAGATTTCATTGCAAATCTTTCCAACTCAAGGTTCTATTAGTCTAGATCGATATTACAACTTCCTAACCCTACTAGCCAACACGTAAGGCTCAGGAAGTGGGGGGGGCTAACTAATATGCCAAAAAATATCCCACCACTATAAAGGCGACACGTGTACCCCCAATGTTAGCTACCTACAAGGAATATATCTTAAATGGAAAGTCTTTTAGATATGAAAGAAATCATATTCTAATTAGGAGGATTAACACCGAATCCTTAACCTTGTCAATCAAGTAAGGAATTCTATTCAATATGGGAAACTATCAAAATTAAGGGCTTTCAACCCCTATAAATAAAGGGACCATGTATGCTCAAACAAATAATCATTCTTATTTACATATATACATTATATTTATTGTCTCTTTACTGACTTGATCGTCGGAGAGTCCTCTTTTTTTTTTTTTTTATAGGTTTTTCTTGCCAAATCATAGGCATGGACAATTTTTTGTAACAACAGTTCTAGTCAACTTCTTTCATCATTCTTTATTATATAGATCAATTTTTTTTTTATCATTATAGTGGATTAAATGTCATGATTTAGCATAGAAACTGTAGGTCACGATTAACCTGTAATAGTGTTTTTCTTTCTCAATAGTTGACCTTGTTCTTGATTTTTCTTTTTGTATTCATAATTTTAGATTATATTCCTAGCCTGCAAATTAAACTAAGGTTTCATTTCAGTTTTTCATAAACCCAATTATGACTTGAAGCTCCATCAATAGTGGGTATTTGTTTTTTTTTTTTTTTTTAACAGTTTTCTCATCCATTTTTATTTGGAATCTTTATAAAAGTTCTTTAAGATGAAGAACTGGTCCACTGGATCAAGATGGATGAGTTTCATACTTGTTGTAGATGGTTTCCCCTTTCTCCCTCTCTAGCGACTCTCTCTTTCTCTCTTATGATTTGTCATTCTTTCTTTTGATCACTATCTCTCTCTCTTTCTTTTCCTCCCTTGCGACTACCAATCTCTCTATCTTTCTCTACCCAATCTCTTTCAAGTTACAACAGATGACTCCTTTTACTCTATGAGTCACCATCCCTTTCTGCCACCCCATGCTTATACCAAGCATGAGGTGGTTATTCCACCACCTTCAAAATATTTCTACACACACACTTATATACACATATTCACATACACTACACACGGCTCTATATATATATAATGCTGATTATACCCATTTTTTGTGTGTATTTATTTGTACACACCATTATATCTTTATATATATATATATATGTATACATATGTCCCACACATTACACCTATTGTGCCTCTTAGCTCTATTTTTTGTGTATATTTTTGGTAGCCTGACTGTATTTAGTCACCTAATGTATTTCGACTAGGGTGTTACATATGTACCCAAAATTAAGCTTTACAAAGCTTGGGTTTAAAAGCCATTTTAACCCTAGGTTCAATAATGGTAGTTTTCTAAGTTTCCAAGCTTATTCAATGTCATTTTCTTCCCTTTTTCATGCACTTACTAGTTCATTTACACTTATGCATGGTCTAAGGCCATTAATGGGTAAATCTACCCTTGAGAAAGAAAATTAAAGGTGAGAGAAAAAACTGGTTCTTACCTCTAATGGCAGCTTTTCTACAATTCAAGCTTCCTTTGAAGCTCTAAAACCTTCACCAATGCTCTACCGATGGCCCTCTATCATTGCACATAGCCTTAGCTATGCCAACAATCTTTACCTCCCTCTCTCTCTTTTTTTTTTTTTCTCTCTCTCTCATTCTCTTTCTTTTTCTCTCTCTGGATCAGCTGGGTGCAGCCACAAAAAATCATAACTGAATGTTATATAAGCTTGTACATTAGTTTATATATGAGAGAGGGTTTTGAGATTAATTGGGTTTGACATGTGTCTTGGAATATCCATGTTGACCAATAATCCTTCTCCACCATGCTCCCTTATCCTCCGATATTATATTCAATTAACTTAAGCCTTTAGATTCAACATTTGCAGAGCTTGGTGGAATGTGGTGGAAGATTCCACTAAGTCTGTGCATATATACATATATTCATGTGATCTAGTGGATGTGTGGTTTTGGTGCACCATACTTGATCTATCCCCTTTGACCATATATACTTGATGATATTTTCCAATATTGTTATGTCACAAATCATCACACTTATAAGAAATTTGGTTTTGACATCCTAGTCTTCAATTATGTGCACTTGTGCACTAATTTGCCCAAAATTTCTTATATATTAATTCATTATCAACACTAACTATAGTTTTGCTATTAAGTAGTAATCCTTACCCTCAAATCACATTTTTAGAAATACCTTTCACCAATCTATGTCTAATTTCCCACTTATGCAATTCTTTCCAAATATTTAGACTAATAACTTCAAGTAAGATGCCCATACTTATTAGGAAAATATTCATAATAATGTACCAATATTCATAATTATCATACACAATTAGGTTAGGGTGTTACATCTATCAATAATGATAGAAAGTGGTGAATTGTGTCGAATAGATAAGAAATAAAAGAAAGAAATATGATACACATGTACATCTAGAAAAGATAAATGGGAAAGGGGAAAATGATTTGACTCAGGACCGAATGCTTCCAGCGTATCTATTTTGAAGTAATGAATTAGTAAAGCTCTGTCAAGTGTGTATTGTATTTGTGAAAAAAATAACCTAGGTATTTCGTTGCCATTAAATGGTTAAAAGAATGCGATCAACTTGGAACATGTAAGAAATGACCTTCAATTGCTGGCATTTCTCACAAGTCTGCACATGGTATATGTGGGCGATGTAACTAACTGGTCGGTCGTAGTCCTTAATCCGTATAAGATGGGTTTTGGGATGTGACATAATTTATATTATATATATATATATATTGTTTGGGTAGTTAGGAAACTGGTCTTTAATTATCCATTTTTTAGAGTTTATTTAGGAATAAACTCTCATTTCTCTCATGTCTCATTGGTCCATGCATGTAGACGTTAGTCTCGATGGTTCTTGCAATTTTTATTTTCATTTTAAAAGCATTTAATTATGATATTAGTCCATAGGATAATTACTAGATTTTATTTATTTATTAATTTATGATAAATATCATTCAAGACATGATCCTATCTCTTAGTTTTTAGGATTATTTTAGGCCATTGGATCAAATCTCCACATTTTACCTATTATTAGACCCTATTGGCCACCATTTGACGAGACCCAAAATTTATAGCTAAATTATGTTGCATTAGTCCTAGAGATTTTCCCCTCTTTCTAATCCTCAATTCAATCCCACTTAAGGCAAGAGCTTCACCCAAGTGACAGTCCCAAACCAAAAAGTGCAAGCTGTAAGTTGGAACTATGCTTAAGCAAGGGTTCAGAATCAAAGAATCCAAGCTAAAATGTTGTTCGATCTAGCATGATAAAAAGGTACGTACACTAAACCCTACTTGTTCTTTTGCCCGGTTCTTTCTTCTTCTATCACTCTTAATTGAAGAGGGTGAACCAAAGAACTACATGCCTCTGATGGCTTACCATGCCATCTAGGTTATAGACTCCCGGCAAAGTCGTGCTAGAAAATACCTCTAGCGATCTACCAGCTCTTAACGCCCCCAACAAGGTCTGTAAGGCAAGTAAAACTTTTTCTAAAATATGCTTGCAAAACCTCATTTAAGCTATCCATGCTATTTTTGGCAAGTAAAACTGTTATGATATGGAAATTTTTTTTTTTATTATTCTTTGTTTTTATCATTATCGTTATTATTATTATTAATGTTAATATTAAAATGTGTATGTTACTATGGAAATACATGGGTGTATGTATGTGTGGCATGTGTATGTGTGAGATAATTATATGTATGTGTATATGTGTAGGGTAATGCATATACATGTGTATGTGGATATGTATATGGATATATATATATATATAACAGTGCATGTGTGCACTGTGTGTGGGTGCAACTGAACGGGTGAGTGTGTGTGTGAGGTGTCGGCTAAGTGTGTGTGTGTCTAGTGTGTGTGTGTAATGAGTGATATATATATATGCTTATATAGGGCAGCTTTGCATTTACTGCAAAGCTGCATTTGGGGAAGAGCATGGTGGCTGATGCAAAGTGAGAGAAGTCAAGAAAAGGGGCTGTGAGAGAGAGACGTGTGACAGTGGGTGTGTTAGGCTATATTGTTGGTCTCGGTTGGGAGAAGAGAAGGAAAGAAAGCAGAAAGCGAGAGAGAGAAAGAGAGTTCTGGAAGGGAGTTTTTGGAGCTTGATACAAGCTTGGAACCAGAGGGTGAAAGAGAGCACGGCTAGAGAGAGAAACCAACAGAAAAACCGTAAGTGACCATTCTGTTTTAATTTTTTTTAAAGCATGATAATTGATTTAATGTATATGATCTTAGAGAGCATGTTGTAGGGTTTATTTTGCAAAAAGAATGAAAGAAAATGGTTAAGAAATGAGATAGAAAACGTGAGTTGCAGGTCTCGAGTATAAGAGATGGGTCTTGAAATTTTATGTGTAAAACTTGGTTTAAATAGTGGGGAATGAACCCTAAGAGGTGCAGAAATACATAGGGATAAGAATGGAGGTTAAACCAGGACCGAACTGTCACAAAAATGAAGGGGAAAGAGTCAGCCGGAGGTTTGACCGAGGGGTTGACCCTCTATTTCGTGAAAATCTAATGGGTTGAATCCAAAACCGAACCTATATATGAAATCCTTAGGAGAAAATGAAGAAAACTGCGTTTTTAAAACTTGAAAATCTCGCCGGAGACCAGTCGCCAGCGCCGGAACCCTACCGGAGGCTCACCGGGAAAACGGGGAAGAAGGGGGACTGTTCGGGGCCGGGGCTGGGTCCGGTGCGGGTTCGGGTTGGGTTCGGCCAGTCCGCCCCTGCCACGTGTCGCTCCAAGGTTTTAAATTAAAAGGAGAATGGGTCTGTTTGGTTACAAGTTTAAGAAATTAAAAATTTGAAATTAAATTGAAACAGTGATATCCTACCCCTGTTCTCTAATTGATCCCTGTTTGGTTATCCGAATATGGGATAAGGGTTTTCAAAATTACAGGATTGCCCCTGGACTTTTTAGAAATTAAACCTTGACCCAGAACTTTCAGAATTTACAAACTGACCCCCCAACTGTTGGTTATTATAGTTTGACCCTCATGAATAAAATATTAATTAAATTAATTAATTAATTAGTTAATTTAATTAATTTAATTAATTTAATTATTTAAATATCCTAAAATATCCGGAGTCCAAATGGGACAAGTCATTAGTGTATTTTGACTGTCTCGACCATTCTGAGACCAATGGTGAGGTCCGTTTTATGAGACGGGGTCCCAAAAAATAAAAGACCCGTAGTAACCTATAAAATTACCAAAATGCCCCTGAATTGAAGTTCAGTCAAACGAACTCCGAATTAAGTAAACAAATGGTGAAACTTTATTATCTCGAGCATTCCGGACTCAACCGTGGAGTCTGATTTGTGAAAAGAGGTCATGAAATGTAAGGACCCGTGAAAAGTGCAAAATGATTGTTTTGCCCTTTTGAACCCAGATGTCTGAATTGAGTTCTACGAAAACCTAAACTTATTTTCTTCGACGTCCTAGACTCAATGGCAGAGTTTAATTTAGCAGAAGAGAAACCTATGAATTAAATGACATAAAATTTGATAAATAGCATAAATTCAAATGACAATAGACTGAGTTGTAATTTATGCTTTTAGGGACACTGACAGGACAGGAGAGGGCGATCTGATTTCCTGCATTTTCATTGACCGGTTCAATTACGTATCATGCACGATCTTCTAGGTTGAGACCAGCCCGTCAGGTATGGTGTTTTGCTAATGTTAGAAATGAAGTTAAGTTATGAATGTTCTGTGAATGACTGGAATGACTTATGTGTTTATTTGGAATGTGTTTACTTGATGATTGGGAGTTGGTTGTTCACATGCTTACATGTTACTTGTACTTTATGAGAATTTAGTGAATGATGAACGTGAATCATGACATGTGTTTAAGTTGATTATATGAGATATGCTTGCATGTGGAATCAGCTGGTGATTTATGTATTATTGACTCGAGCATGCTATATTGTGGAAACCATGTTTCATTGAGATTGCATTGGCATATTGGCATATGATGAATCCTTTGAGAACATGGCATGGGTGAGCACATGGTGCTTTGCATTATGAGGGTGTAGATCCTGTGGTGAAAAACCCAAAATTGGCCATTGCATTGGTACTCCGTGCCATCGGGGAGTACCCGTAAACGAGACATGGGTGTGGCATAGAGTTGTGCATGGGTGTGTCATGCATACCATTCATATATTACTGCGATGCTTTGAATGACATTTAGATATAAATGTACACTTTGCACATGCCATGCCTTAGCTTTATTTCTTGCATTAGCACTTCATCATACCAGCAGTTGAGCTGACCCATTCGTGGGCAACATTTTTCAGATGAGGATCCTCCAGCCACTTGAGACTCTGTGATATCCTGACAGGGTGAAGCATGTGGTATATTTTGGTCCATGGGACTTATATTTTGTAATGTAAGGGCTTAAGCCCGAATGACCATGAATGATGCAGTTGTGAGATGTACCTTATATTACTTCACGTATTGATGAGAATGGATGCTTGTTTAATAGATTTATTTACCTTTGTCCTTTTATTTATTTTATTTTCTGTCTCGTCAGTCGCGCCTCGGGTTTGTAGAAATTCAGGGCGTGACAAAAACTTTTCTAAAATATGCTTTCAAAACCTTATTTAAGCTATCCATGCTATAAAAACATTTGAAAAAGGTTACTTAGAAAGCATGCAATTCAAAATATTTAACACGGTAGTAGAAAACTATCATAAAGCTATAAAAAATTGCATTTAATGGAAAATATCTGCAGTTCAAGGTTTAGGGTTACTCACATTGGTTTCTTAGCATTTGATCCTTAACTTTTAGCTATCTTGTAGTCATTGTCACATTCATCATCCTTGGATGACTCTATTTCTAACAGATTATCGCCCATACTTTTATGATTCTCAGATTGCTCTTGGCAACCTCGTATTCTTTCCTTTTACCTCTAATGACAGTAAGTGGTCAGATCATAAAGGGATTCCATCTAATTACTTTGACACTTTTTGTTGTCCTTTATTTCCTCTTTTCAATTCATTTCTGCCATTCCTCATCCTTTACAATTTATTTCTTAGTTGGTTAATCCTTCTTTGGCTTTTCCTTGAGTCTTTAGGTCTTATGGAAGTGATTAACACTTATTAACATTATTTTAAGAGTGCATTTCTTAAGGAACTATCTTTTCATGTCTCATTTGGTTAAATGAACTCCCCCATTGAATCCATAATAGTCAACATTGTAAAAGTATGGAGTTTCATAATTTTTGGTATTTATTTGACTGTTCAACTAAAGTAGTAAAGTTTCACTATATATGCCTACCAATCTTCATTTATATATTTAGAAAATTCATTTGCTAAAATGAACCCCACCATTGGATGCAGAACCTTGAAATACCTTGGGTTAGGCATTTTCGAATCTTAATTTGGTCATAAATAGTATTAATTGTATTAAAAATAGTTTCTTGGAGCATAGTTGTCCTTTTTGTAGTTGTTTAGGTGTAAAATCATCATTTTGGACAATTTAGGCACACTTTTGTAATTTATCAATTATTCAGGGTGTGCAATCTCCATAAGTTACTGATTTAAATAACCATTTTTCTAACTTAGGAGGCTATTTCTGAATTAATTCTCGTATTAATTGGGTGCTAATATAATTTAATCAAACTGTTGGGGCTAAAATATAATTTCAGAAGGCTTATTTCCTAAAATTACATTTTTTCTATTTTAGAGGGCCATTTTTTAATTTTAATAATTTTGGTCTGGGCCACAGTGGCATGTCTAGACGATTTTGGGAGTCAAATTCTAATTAATAAAACATCATTTCAATCCCTAGGTATAGCCAAATAGTAGATAGCCTTATCCATGTTTGGTTTAATTCTAAGTTGGTTTAATTGGACTGTCAAACAGTCCTTATTCTTAAAATTGATAGCCTATCCAGGTCTAGGATAGTGTTAATTTTAAATTGACACAGCCTTGTAGCCAAACAAGTCTAATTAGGTCTTATCCCTAGGTGGGATAACATATCCTTGTTTTTCTAGGTTATCAGGTTTTTAACCGAATAACGTATAAGCTAGGGTTTTAAGTCGGTTTAAGGTTCAAAACGACAACGTCATTTATCGTTTTGTTTCAAACAACATCATCCTACTAATGTGTTGGCTTAATCATGCATTGAGACGTGGCCAAGTCAACTCATCCCTTGGATCAACTCGCCTCCGCTTAGTTAACTGGGCCGAATCAACTCACGAGGTGATTCAACGGGGTCATCTTCCCCAATTAGTTTTGGTTATTGTAACATGATAATCGTAAAGCTTTATCTTCTATTTTGTAGATTTCTTAGTTGATTCAAAACCCCAAATGGATTCCATTCACTTCCTAGGTTCCTAACTTAGAGATTATTATTGGTTTTAAGCTTCTAATATGGCTGAACATAGGGTTTCTACAGCTCCGTGGCTGTCACTGTAAATGGCCTAGTTCATGGTCATTTCATGGTTGTTTTTGTTATAGTTTGTTTAGTTGAGCTCATTGAGCTTTACGGTTTCATTTCACATTCATAAAACTAGGTTGCAATCAAGTTTTCAGAGGTTGGCCATTAATGGCCTAACCTACAACTACGTATTTTGAGGCTCAACTTTGATCTTTTAGTTCCTGTCACATCCCAGAACCCACCCTATGTGGATTAAGGACAATGACCGACTAGATAGGCACCTGACCAATACACTAACCCTTTTGAAGCGTATTGATGACATGTCTACCCGAGGGCCTCTTAACATGTCCAAATAGATTTAATTTAGTTGTACTAATTGTGTAGTGGAAATTTGTGTTTGTAAAAATTTTCTTGAATGCAATCATACTTGGTATAGCATAACTAAACTTTACATCAGAGTTACAATACACGAGCCCATCATTTCAATACATATAATGTTTAACTATTACAACAATGATAACATTATACATGTTTTGTTATTCTCTAAACTATAATATCACTGTGATGGCCATTACTTCAGGTTAATACCTTCGTAGTTGGGATACTAACCTTCCTCTAGCTAGAGTCTCTATATTCATCCTGATCCTCTCTGATGGCATAAGTGAGACCATCTATGAGTGAAGTTTTCCATCAAAAGCATCCATACTTATAATTGTGGTAGCCATGAGGAGGACAATAATTCAAGGGGTTGTGAAAATTAGAGAACAGTGAGAAAGATACATTATGGGAGGCCTAAAGCTCTTTCTATAATCACAAAAATCTATAATACAATGTCCAAGTTGGGTTAGAAAGTCAAATTTTGGAAAAAAAATGCATTGTTGCCAAAATAAGACAAATCTTGACTGTGGTACTAATCGACACACATGAGTGCCGATCGGCACTAGGGCATGGGAAATTCCCCCTTGAGTGTGTCGATCGGCACATAGAGGTCCTCTGCACCATTTTGCCAAATTTTACCCAGTTCTATATTTTTGTGGTTTTTTTGGGGTACATCAAGTGTCAAAATCACTCATTTTTGGTCTAAAACTAGATGCTTTCATTAGGAATGAGTTACATACGTGTTCTAAAATGTTCGTACAAAAATAGAAAAGGAAAACAAACATTGTTCAAGCATTCAAAAAGAAGCTACATAAATATAATAGTGCCCACACCGTGTACCCTCATGCTACCTCAATTATCTCGAAGGCACCACTCCTTCCTCCGTATCCTTATCATCATCGATAGCCTCAAAACTCCTTTTAGGCCTAGGGGCTGGAGCCCAAGAGCTCCCATGCTGGTTAGTGCCCCTCCTCCTCAAGCCTTCTCCTCCTCTTCTTGTTAGGACCCGGCCACTAAGCCTGGCTGAAGGTTGAGCCATCTGCTAAAACCGAGATACCCTGCTCACCTGAAAGAGCATCAAAATACAAGTTAGGAAATAATATAGATAGGGCACGGTCATCAAAGGTAAATGCCTTACAATGTCCGCATCAGTCCGACAAGTAGCCCTCCGTCATGACTCGATCGTGACCTGTGTCACTTTGTGCTTCAAGGCCGTAATATAAACATAGGCTTCTTAATAAATCAATTAGACTATGTAATAATCCACCAAAATGGTTAACGAAACCTTTAACAAAAAATCTAAAACATTAAACAGTTAGATCTTACCCTAGTCAAATGGTCGGGTGGAAAAAGTCCCACAATAATGCCCGTAGGCCTCATGAGCTCCTCAAGGGAAAGTGTGATGTCCTCAGTCATGACCGGCATATTAAATGTAAGAAAGGCCACAGGAATGCCCATCTTAGCGGCCATGGTCTCGGGCTCTTGAGAAGACCAGTCACTGGCATTAGGATGACCAACTCTCATAAGAAGAAGGGGTCCTACAATCAAGGAAGGTGCGAGTCCCCCTAGATGAGCCTCGAACACTATAAAGTGATTGAAAAACCACTCCATCAGTATACCTTTGAAAAACTCTAAAAACTAGGCATTCTTAAGAAAATTGTCAAGATCTCTCATGTGTTTCGAAAAAGCCATTGGAGGAAAGAGGTTAGCGACGTTGTCCACTAGGTGGACTACCCGCTCCCCAAATAAAAAACCCGCTCGAAGGGGTCTTCCAAAATCAAGCGTCTGTAGGATATCCCTATCGAAATAAGGACCTCGCCCCATGGGTTCCACTACATTTGTCAAAAAACACACAATGGAAGTCCTCGTCATAGGCCAACAACACAAAAAAGGGGCAAGTCCTGATAATGATCTAGCCATATCGACCTGGATCTAATCTAAAGCCAGTCGAAACCTGTGGATCGCATTGGCAGCTCGTCGAGCCTGTCGATTGTCCCTCATCTATCTCCATTTATAGGGAAACACATCCTCTTCCGGTATAGCCAAAGGGTATGAGACTAGTCCCAGAACCTTATAAGCCCAAATCTATACAAGAAAACCAAACCAAGGTCAAGTAGGGTCCATAAAGGAAAAAATAAGAAAACAAAATTTAAAAAATGGAAAGCATACCTCCCATACCACATTGAAACCTCCGAGTCCTTCCACCACCCTTCGGGATAGTGAGCACATCCATTGGTAGAGCACCGCCATTGCTGGTCCTCCTTAATTGACCCGGCCAAAGTTGGCGACATCATCCAATACCGCGAGGTAAGAAAGGTGGTCCATGTCCTCACCGTTTGCGAAGAAGGTCCTCCCCCTAAAATCAAAGAACATGAAAGCTCTAGTAAGCTGGTCCTAAGACGTCGGTTGTGGCAGTCCTTGTGTCGAAAGGTCTCTTAAATGTGTTTCACCCGAGCTGTGTTACCCGAGGCAAACTAGGGGACCTATCCCAATAATCTTTGAATCTCTGTCGGCCTGCGGTTAATGTCACTATCCCATGGCACTCGCTCACCACCCACTGGAATGCTGGTAATCATAGAAAAATCTAAGGGAGTGAGCATGACCTCTCTGAAGCATAGGTGGAACGTATTCATAATATCCTACCACCACTCAGCTAAGGCATAGAGAACCTTTCGGTCTCTATTTTCATGGAAAATTCGATCATGAAATGACGAAAAACCTGCCTCGGTGATGTGGCCCTTGCACCATGATGGCAAGTTATCTCACTATTAGCCAATGTCAGCCACCAAGCCATAGGTCTGAATCTCTAACTCTTTCTATAAAGGAAATGATCAGGACGATGTTAAAAACTCATAAGCATGCCAAATCCAAAGCAAAAATGCAAGAAAACACCAAAATTAACAAAGAGATGCCATTAAGGCATTTTATTAAGCGTGTGGTGTGCACTTTTCAAGGAGGCACGTGGGTAAAGTGCCTATATATGGCCAACCTCCATTTTTACATGAAATTCATGTACACAACGTTTCATCCAATCAAGGGGGTGCAATCAAAGCAAAAATTCCCAAAACTAATCAAAAGAAAACACAAGAAATTCATACATTTCCGTTGTGGTAATGGTGAGACAAGTGCCAAGTCGGTTCTCAAACCAAGCTCATATCAGTTTGAGCACTCAGAAGGGCTTTATAGTATTGTACAAGAAAATAGGTTTTTTGCGACGCATATTAATTGCGACGCACAAAATCTGTCGCCAATAGTCACTATTAGCGACGCCCATTTGTGCGTCGCAAATAATGGTGAAAATGGGTTTTCCCGCATAAAAAAAAAAAGGGCGCGAAGGCTTTAGCGACGACCCAAGGCTTATTTGCGATGCACAGTGCGTCGCCAATAACATGGGAATTTTTGTGACGCCCAAGTGAGCGTTCCAAATAATCTATTCGGCTTTTAGCGACGCACATTAAGACTATTAGCGACGCACTCTGTGTGTCGCTAATAGTCTTATAAAATCCCCAAATCACATTGTGCGATCTCTCTCTCTCTAGTTCTATTTTTTCTCTCTTTCTCTCTCTCTCTCTCTCTCAACTCTTAGAACTGAGTCTGCCGTCGCGCCGCGGCTTCCACTGCCATCGTTTGTCGTGTCGTCGCTTCCACCGCCTCCCGTTCGCCGCGCCGCCGCTTCCACGCCTCCCGTTCGTCGTGCCACCGCTTCGACCTCTTGTGGGTACCTTTTGATGTGGCTTATTTTCATATTTTCTTCTTTTTTATTTTAGAAAATTATATTTGTATTGGTTGGGTTGATTAAGTATGAAAAAAATGTTACATACCATGAATATGTTTTTCATATTTCAAGTGTTATGAATCCAATAAAAAAATTTCCATGTAAGAAAATCATGTTTATTTTCTTCTCACAACACATGGCATATTTTTATTGGCAGATCCATAAAAATATCTGTGTAGCATGAATCTGCCACCACTTGTAAGGATGCAAGTATCTTTGAACCATCCAAAATCTTCGTATGTTTAGGGAGGAAAAGATGCACCAAAAAAAACAAAAACAGGAGAATATTCTCTTGCTATTTTTCTTATTACTCTCATGTTTATTGATTTGATTCCTTGTAAATTGTAGTAGATCATTTTAGATTTGGAGTCTGCAATGATTATTAGATTCATGAATTTCCAATAAAGATTAGATCTTGTTGGACTTTGCTACATTGTTGTTGTGGAATCTAATTTGGGTACTGTTTGTTTTGTGTTCAACAACTTTGTTTTAAAATTATTTATTCACCCAAGTGGAGGAATAAATAAATAAGTAACTTTACCCTCAATCTATTCCCATTCCCCAATTAATTTTTAATCAATAAATTTAGAGGTTTGTAAAAAAAGGTAATCTTAATATTAATAACGTTCATCAAGGTTTTGAAAATTTCTCTAATTTTAACTATAACATATATAAATAAATTTATTTGTTCATACGAAGAGAGGTGGAATCAAATCTTATTAATTAAAATAAACTTATATATACATGTCTAAATTGAAAGGTGACTGTGTAAAGTTCCTTAGCAATGCAATAGGTTGGAAAAACAATTTCATATAATCTGCTAGTAAGAATATTACTGCTATTTTGTTAACTTTCTCTGTATAGTATATATGAAATACGATGTTTCCTTTATGGGTAAGGAATATTAATAAAATGTTAATGAAAATGGCAAACTGATTCAAGCTGTCATGTATAAGATATGTTAAATAAATAATATTATAATAGTGTTCTAATATAAAATATATGAATTAACTCTCTTATAAATAATTTTTAATAAGTTAATAATTTTTAAAAATTAATAAGTTTTTAAGAAATCTATTTGATTTAATGATAGATAATTAATAGTTCTACTGTGCAATTTTCCCTATTAGATCTTTTTTTTCCCTTTCAGTCATGGTAGTTGGTGTTGGGTTTTGTTTGGTAGAAGTAAAAGAATAATAAAAAACTTTCAAGTTGACTAATGAATTTTTTATTTTTTTAGTCCGCTTATCTGCTAGTTGAATTGAATTGAAAATCAAATTTTAAAAGAATATGAATGAATGAATGAAGTCGAGATGAAAGTAAGGAAGGTCCCTACTTGGGTTTTATATTAATATAGTTGCTTTTTTGATGGGTCAAATTGATGTAGTCGCTTCTTTATTTTTAACTTTTAGTTTTCATCGTTGTCACTCGGCAGTATTATAGTGGCCATTCAATCACATCAATGTGATTGAATACTGTCAAACTTGCTGAGGGGAAGCAGTGTACGTTATTAGTAATTTTGTTTTGATATTGGAATATAATTACCCCTTTCTGTAAGAAAGTACAAGCATAAATTAGTGTTGATTCCATGAATCAACCCTTTTTATAACTAAACGATTAAGAAACCAATTATGTAATTGCATTTATGTAAGCCTAGCCCCGCTTGGGAGTCATTTTCATCACATGTGAATCTTGTTGCGAAATTTATTCGCGATTAGGCTCGTGTGTATGAAAATCGATTCTTAAATTGTCTAAAGAGGACAGTTCGGGAATGCATAAATCTGCATTGCAATCAATATCTTCTCATGCTTGAATATTCCACTATGACAAGATTTCAGCACGGTCTCCTATTGTTCTCTGGGTATATATTTAGGCGTGCTAACGTCTATCTCGTATACTTGGAGAACCGTGGGGAGATGCTGCCAAAATTTTGTCCAGGTGGAATCAAGCATTTGATTTGCCGCTGATTGTAATGTAGATTGTGCATTCACGAATGGGATAGGACCACCTTACCCTTTAGAGAGAAGTTGGAGGTGATAGGATTCATGTTTCATATTTATAACGAGTATCATTTTTTACTTGTATTAGGTAGACGAAAATGGATAAGAGTTGGATGGACTTGAGGGGCAGGCATTTGCCAGGGTATATGAAGGGGATCAAAGATTTTATTGAGTTTGCTCGTGCATCTGCAGATGGGAGAAATAGGATAAGATGTCCATGTAGGAGGTACAATAATAGGGATTATATGCACATAGATGAGGCCAAAGAGCACTTACTCCTACACGGGATGGACAAAAGGTATATGTGTTGGGAATTTCACGGGGAACGCCGTGACATACGAGTGGTATTTGATGATGAAGAAGAAGACGGCGATGATGACTTTGGTGATAATGTTGGCGTTGGTTATGAAGGCTTGCCACAAATGCTGGCAGACTTGCAGGGGGCTATAACTAGGGCGAGTAGTCACAGGAGTGACACAGGACAATCGACCACGTTTAAGTCATTGTTAAGGGAAGCAAGGCAGCCGTTATATCCAGGTTGTGATAAGTTTTCAAAACTGGACTTTCTCGTGAAACTCCTTCATATTAAAACCATCAACCGTTGGAGTAACAAATCAGTTAATATGGCCATTGAATTGATTAAAGTAGCGCTTCCTACTAGGGAGACCCTTCTAAAATCATATTACGAGGCGAAAAGAATATTAAGAGGTTTGGGCCTCCAGTATATTCTTATACATGCTTGCAAAAACTATTGCATGTTATTTTAGAAGGAGACTGAACAATGTAAGGAGTGTACGGTGTGCCACGAACCCAAGTACAAGCTGAATGAAGGAAAGAGCAATACAATTCCACACAAGGTGCTGAGATATTTTCCCTTAAAATCAAGGCTACAAAGGTTGTACATGTCTCAGAAGACGGCAGAAGATATGCGATGACATAAGGAGAAGCGTGTTGCTGAGAAAAATGTATGTAGGCATCCGACAGATTCACAAACTTGGGCTAAGTTTGATACAAATCACGAATGGTTTGCAAATAAGCCGCGTAATGTACGACTTGGGCTGGCTAGCGACGGTTTCAATCCATTTGGTGACATGAGTAATGCCTACAGCATGTGGCTGGTGTTACTTGTGCCGTGTAACTTGCCTCCGTGGAAATGTATGAAAGAACCATTTATCTTCATGTTGTTGCTTATTCTAGGGCCGAAGTCTCCTAGTAATGAAATTTATGTGTACTTGCGTCCTTTAGTGGAGAGTTGAAGGAATTGTGGGAGGTGGGACTGAAGGCACACGACGTCTCTAAGAATGAGACATTTCAATTGCATGCAGCATTATTATGGACCATAAATGACTTTCCAGCATACGGGAACGTGTCTGGGTGGAGCACTAAAGGGTATCTGGCATGTCCAGTTTGCAATAAGGATGCATGTTCCCTACATTTGTCCAATGGGAAGAAGATATGTCCTAGAAGTTGGCGAGGGAGATGAAGATTTGGAAAGGATTGAGGAGGCACTACAAGAAGAGTCTCAAACTGCCCACGATGGTGTTGTCCGGCATGATCAGAAAGATGTTACTTCGTATCTTATGAATAAAACTAATATAGAACCAGATCATGTCGTAGCTTCCGACGTCACCAATACCACACAATTAGATCTGACGGATGCAACATTCATTAATGATGATGATGACGAGGACAATAATTTTGATGATGACACATTGTTAGAGTATTGTACCGAGAATGAAGAAAATTCAAGTTCAGATGATGATACATACTCAAATGAATAATTGTAATAGTTGTTACATGTGTTAGTATCAAGTGTAATGGTTTTTGGCTTTTACAATGTAATGGATATTCAATTTTATGATGTAATGGGTAATCATTTTTACTTCGATAAGGATTTTAGTTTTTATGATTAAATAGAAACAATTTTATTTTTAAACTTTCTTTGTAGATATGGTTGGATCAGGTTCACGCAGACGTGCAGTTCTGTAGGACCCATCGACCCCTTCCCCCTCATCTGTAGGGTCGACCGATCCTGCCGTCGACGGTATGCATAGTTTCTATTTTTATTAATGATTATATAAATATAGTACTAATTGTTTCTATTTTATTTCTTCTAAAGCTTCGGCCACCGCCCCTAGACAAGGGCGTGGTAGGTCGAAGAATTACAGCTTGCAGGTTCAGATGGAGGCAGCGGGGGGTGTGCCACTTCGGATTGAGATACCTTTGGGGTTGCTGAAGCCCGTTGTTGGGTGGGCACAGCAGTTCACTACGGAGGTTGGCATCATTTGCTGGCTACGCGCCCCACTCCATATTAGTGACTAGAGTCAGGTCACTGACGCGGAGAGACAAGATATTCATGCGCATATCCAGGTATGTCTTTTATTGTGTTCAACTAAATTTTAACATATGTTATGCCATAATGTTTTGACAATGACATGCTTTACATGAGAAATTTGACATCAATCTCCACTTGCCTCATGTCGTGAAGGCAGTGGACCGTTACTTGGGAACCCGTTTCAGGGACTATCGACATAGGCTCCACATGCACTACGAGGCGGAGGTGGCAACTAGTAGAGAGCCTCGCGACAGACCCTACAGGGGGGTGGCAGTGGAGGATTGGATGTTACTATGCGATCGATTCGCTAGTAATGCATTCCAGGTAAAAATTGTCAAAATTACTTTTGTTGTATGATGAATCATTGTCATTTATACTAACCTTCTTTTTTTTGGCCAAGTATAGGAACTTAGTAAGAAAAATAGCAAGAGCAGAAGCAAGCAAAAGGTGACCCACTGTGGTGGATCACGTTCTTTTGTTAGGTATAGGCATGAGATGGTAAGTTAATAAATGTATCAATTTCTTATTATATAATGTATTCATGAAATCAATCTTCACAAGCTATTATTTATTTGCTACAGCGAGACCAGGAGACCAGTGCACCACCCAGCCCCATTAGGTTGTGGCACAACACGCACTACAATCCCGAGAAGGGTTGGACTGGGCCTGAAGCTCAACGGCTTTATGTAAGTTGGAAAAGATTTATATACCATTATTACTAATTTAATATTAATCTAAAATGTTTAAAAATAGTAACATATATTTATGTTTTTTTAGGAGGAGATGGTCGAGATGTGTGTTCAGCCGACCCCTGAGGGTGAGCATCCACCGACCGATGACCAGATACGAGAGACTATTCTGGGCAAGAGGCGCGGATATGTGCATGGCTTAGGGAGTGGGAGGGATGGAGCCGACGGCATCGTCCTCTACCATCGAGAGCAATGCTAGGTTTCACGCAGCCACCTAGAGAGCTGAGGTAGCGAAGAGACTGAATGCAGAGATGAAGGCTGAGATGATAGAGCTCAAAAAGCGTACGACCCAACTAGAGGCTATTGTGCAGACGATCCTCAGCCAGCAGGGAGGCTCTGTTTAGCCTTGGTAAGTTTTTAAAATTATTTACTTTAGCACATTTATTATTTATAGAAAATGTTACGTAAAGAAAAAATAGATTTCGTCCTAATGGCCTACAAACCGCATGACACTTAACATATGAAAATAAACTTGCACGAACTTATTTAATTTCATAGGGATGCAAGTTTCAGCTCAAAAAAGGCTCATTTTGGGGTTTTGACAGACCAAAATGCCGGATATCGGCCTAACTACAACGAAACCCCATCACACACCTCATAAATGATAAAATAGACTTGCACGAACTTACGTCACTCGATTCGGATGCCCAATTTGAAACTTATGCAAGTTTCAGCTCCAAAAAAGCTCATTTTGGGGTTTTCACAGACCATGTAGAGACATGAAAAATTGAGGATAAATTTTTCATTTTTCCAGTAGGATTGTAATATCCCGACCCGAGTTAGGTGGTGCCGACCGGGTTAGACTGTAACTGAACCGCGTTGAGCGAGGCCATGACATGTAACTTTAAATCAAACACTAAGTTATTATCTAAATAAAATTTTGACGTATAGTTCGATAATTGGCAACTTCGAATATACAAGGATTTGTTGTGCCGAAGATTTGATAAAGGACGGTATGCATTAGTAAGAATATGTGTGTATTTAAATATACATAAACAAAAGAAATGAAATTATAAAAGTGGAGAGCATGTAATAATGAGAATAATGTGATAATAAAATAAAATAAGATAGTGAAATAAAATAATGTGACAGAAATAATAAGAAAAATAAAATATTGTTAAATATGGTAAAAGATACGGCCATGGTATTTGTGTATATATATATATATATATATATATTTAGTCTATTGTACATGACATGTAAATATTATAAGGCAAACGTAAAGAATATTTATATAATATACAAATATATAAGAGGCTTCAAGGAAGCTGATTGGAACAAAAAGGAAATGTGACATATATATATGTGTGTGTGTGTGTGTGTGTGTGTGTGTGAATTTATATAGCAGTCAAAGCTGCTAGAAGAAGGGAGAGTCAGTAGCAAAAAAGAAAATGGAGAAAAGGAAAAATAGAAAGTGTGTGCAACGTGTACAGGGAGTGTATTGTGTGGTGTGTTGTGAGTATTGTATATTATATATAAAATATACATAATATTGGTTGAAACAAAACAAACAAGAAAGGAAAAAGTAGAAAAGGAAAGGGATAAAAAAAAGTCAAGAAGGGGGGGTTGTTCAGAGAGATGGCATGTGGGACGGTGCAACTGGGACAGTAATATATATATATATATATATAGGTGTGTGTAGGGTGCAAGTTTAGGGGTGCAGTAGGTAGTGTGCAGCAGGGAAGAAAATATATAGTTATATATGTGTTTGTGTGACGGTACAGTAAAAGAAAATGAGAAGAGAGAGAGGGAGGGAGACATGTATATACATATACATGAGTGCACAGTTGGGTGGAAAAAAAGAAAAGAAAAAGAAACCAGTAGGAAGAGGAAGGAGCAGAAGCTGGGGAGCATTGAGAGAAACTTGGACCAGGGAGGAGAAGAGGGCACACGACTAGAGAGAAAAAAATCCAGAAAAAGTGGTTAATGGTTTTGGTTCTGATTTCTCATTTTTTTGCATGTTAAATTGCTTTGAGTTTAGGGCCTTGTAGGGTATAAAAGGTAGGTTATTTTGCAAAAGGAATGAGATTAAAAGGTGGAGAAATCAGTTAGATATAATGAGTTGCAGGTTGGGGTAGGGGTTAGGATTTCACAATTTTAAGCCAAAAAGACCTTGATTTTAGCTTATGAAAATGATTCTATGGGATGTAAGAGACTTATAGGAAAGGTTTGGGTTTTAAAAACAGTGGAAGAAAAGTGTGTAAAATGGAAAATACCAGTCAGCCAGAATCTGGGTTGGTTGGCCAGAAAAACCCATAGGTGCGTCGGGAGTGATGGTGTTTAAAGTTTAAAATAACCTCAAATGAAACCCAGAAGCCTTAGGACCAATCTGACGTGAAAAACCATGAAGTCGGACGTCGAAAACATAAGAAAAATGGGAGGGGTTGGTCGCAGTTCCGGCGACCGTGGCCGGAGAAGACGCCGGTTGGCCGGTCGGGAAGTCGGGGACGAAGGGGGTGACTTGCGCCGAGGGTTGGGCCATCCCTATTGGGCTGCTGGTTGGGTTTCCCTTAAAACTGTTTGGGTTTAAAAGTTTGGGCTTGTTTGGTTTTAGGCCCAACCATTAACAAAAAAAAAAAAAGGGAAAAAAGGGTTGCGAGGGTTCGAACCGTAGACGGGAAGGAGGGGAAGATGACACCTAACCAGGGTGCCACCTAGTACGCACCCGTTCCTTTATGAAAATAATATGTAGATACTATAATTTAATAATTTAGATTAAATTAAATTTATTTAATTAAGTTAAATAACCCGAAATGGCCTAGAGTCCAAATGGGACAAGCCATATATGTATCCTAACTATCTTGGACCTCCTAAGACCAACGGTGAGGTCTGTGACTCGAGATAAGGTCCCGAATAATAAAAGACTCGTAATAACATTAAAAATTACCAAAATGCCCCTTAGTTGAAACGCAGTCAAACGAACCCCGATTAAAATGAAAAGATAGTGGATTTTTATTATTTCGAACATTCTGGACTCAACAGTAGAGTTTAATTTGGTAAAATAGAAACTCATGAATTAAAGACATAAAATTTGAGGAATAGTATCATTCAAGTAGCAAACGGACTGAGTTGCATTTTGTGATTATAGGGACACCAAAAGGCAAGAAGAAGGTGGTCTGACCTTCTACATCATCACTATTAGTTCCACTACACAGTGAACACTACTTCTTAGGGTTGAGACCAACCCGTCAGGTACGATATATTGTGCTAAATAAGAAATAGAATTAAGTTTAGGAATAACTGCCATGTTGACTTGATGATTCACATATCTGCTTGATTGCTTATATGCTTATGTGTTTCCTATTATCTTTTTGAAAGTTGGTGAAGAATGTGGATCGTGACTGTGTAGATCGCATGAGTTAGCATAATGTGTGAATTATATTTTCGAGAATTGTTGAGATTATAGAATGTGTAACTTAAGGCATGTGTTTAAGTAAACTATGTATGCATGTACCCTTGATGGAGGGATTTTTTGATTGGACTGTTATTGTGTATTACATTTTTTAAAGCATGCTTCATATGTGGATAAGATGACTTATTGAGATTGCATTATGGCATGGTGGAATCAGAGCATATTGGCATAATGTGATTCCTTGGAACATGGTGTGAGTCGAGCATTTGGTGTTGTGCATACTGGTTACTTAGGTCATCGGGAAAGGTCCGTAAAGTGAGACATACTGGTTACTCAGGCTATCGAGGAAGGTCCGTAAAGTGAGACATACTGGTTACTCAGGCCGTCGGGGCAGGTCCGTAAAGTGAGACATACTTGGTTACTTAGGCCGTCAGGGAAGGACCATAAAGTGATTCATGGAGTTTGCATGGGTGTGTCACGCATATTTTCATTGCATTGTATTAATGAATTCATGAATGTGTGATGAATCTTGTTAATGCATTTTATAGATGAATTGGATGGCATGTAGGTTATAATTGTTCATGTAGATATAACTGTACACTTGCACATGCCACGCCTTAGATTATGTTAATAAGTTGGATGGCATGTAGATTATTGCTAGTATACTGTATGGATGACATTAAATGACATGTAGATATAATTATACACTCGCACATGCCACGCCCTTAATTTTGTTTCTTGCATTAGCATGATATTGTACCAGCAGTTGAGCTAACCCATTCATGGGACACCATTTCAGATGACGTTTCCAGCACTTGAGACTTGAGGAAGTCTTACAGAGTGGAGGAGATATGAGCCTAGAAGGATATTTGGCCCGTGGGGGCACGTTTTGTGATGTAGGGCTTACGCTCGAATGACATGTTGAATGTTTTTATTGACTGTGCCTTACATGGATGTACATTGAAAGAAATGAATGTAAGTTTGGGTTGAATCTGTTGGATTGTCCTTTATTTAATTTTCTTTTAGTTTCGTTACTCGCACCACGGGTTCGCGAGAATTAGGGGCGTGACAGACCAAAATGTCGGATATCGGCCTAACTACACCAAAACCCTATCACACACCTCACAAATGATAAAATAGACTTGCACGAACTTACGGCACTCGGTTCAGATGCCCGGTTTGAAACTTATGCAAGTTTCAGCTCCAAAAAGGCCCATTTTGGGGTTTTGAAGGACCAAAATGCCGAATATTGGCGTAACTACACCAAAACCCCATCACACACCTCACAAATGATAAAATAGACTTGCACGAACTTACGGCACTCGGTTCGGATGCCCAGTTTGAAACTTATGCAAGTTTCAGCTCCAAAAATATCCATTTTGAGGTTTTGAAGGACCAAAATACCGGATATTGGCCTAACTACCCCAAAACCCCATCACACACCTCAAAAATGATAAAATAGAATTGCACGAACTAATGACACTAGGTTCAGATGTCCGGTTTGAAACTTATGCAAGTTTAAGCTCCAAAAAGGCTCATTTTGGACTTTTGACAGACCAAAATGCCAGATATTGGTCTAACTACAACAAAACCCCATCACACACCTTAAAAATGATAAAATAGAATTGCACAAACTTACGGCACTCGGTTCGGATGTCCAGTTTGAAACTTATGCAAGTTTCAGCTCCAAAAAGGTTCATTTTGGAGTTTTGACAGACCAAAATGCCGGATATCGGCCTAACTACACAGAAACCCCATCACACACCTCAAAAATGATAAAATAAACTTGCACGAACTTATGGCACTCGGTTCGGATGTCCGGTTTGAAACTTATGCAAGTTTCAGCTCCAAAAAGGCTCATTTTGGGGTTTTAATCGAACAAAATGCTGGATATCGGCCTAACTACACCAAAACCCCATCACACACCTCAAAAATGATAAAATAGACTTGCAAAAACTTACGACACTTGGTTCGGATGCCCGCTTTGAAACTTATGCAAGTTTCATCTCTAAAAAAGCCCATTTTGGGGTTTTGAAACACCAAAATGGCGGATATCATCCTAACTACATCAAAACCCCATCACATACCTCAAAAATGGTAAAATATACTTGCACGAACTTACGACATTCAGTTCGGATGCCCAGTTTGAAACTTATGCAAGTTTTAGCTCCAAAAAGGTCCATTTTGAGGTTTTGAAGGACCAAAATGTCGGATATCAGCCTAACTACACTGAAACCCCATCACACACCTCACAAATGTTCAAATAGAATTTCACAAACTGACGGCACTCGGTTCAGATGTCTGGTTTGAAACTTATGCAAGTTTCAGCTCCAAAAAGGCTCATTTTGGGGTTTTGACAGGCCAAAATGCCGGATATCGCCCTAACTACACCAAAACCCCATCACACACCTCATAAATGATAAAATAAAGTTGTACAAACTTACGGCACTCGTTTCGGATGTCCGGTTTGAAACGTATGCAAGTTTCAGCTCCAAAAGGCTAATTTTGGGGGTTTGACATGCCAAAATGCCGGATATCGGCCTAACTATACCAAAACACCATCACACACCTCAAAAATGATAAAATAGACTTGCACGAACTTATGGCACTCGGTTTGGATGTCCGGTTTGAAACTTATGCAAGTTTCAACTCCAAAAAGAATCATTTTAGGGTTTTGATAGACCAGAATGCTTGATATCGGCCTAAATACACCAAAATCCCATCACACACCTGAAAAATGATAAAATAGACTGGCACAAACTTACAACACTTGGTTTGGATGCCCGGTTTGAAACTTATGTAAGTTTCAGCTCCAAAAGGCTCATTTTGGGGTTTTGACAGACCAAAATGCCGGATATCGGCCTAACTGCATCAAAAACCCATCACACACCTGAAAAATTGTAAAATATACTTGCACAAACTTATGGCACTCGGTTCGAATGCCCGATTTGAAACTTATGCAAGTTTCAGCTCCGAACAGGCCCATTTTGGGGTTTTGAAGGACCAAAATGCTAAATATCGGCTTAACTACACCGAAACCCCTTCACACACCTCAAAAATGATAAAATAGACTTGCACAAACTTACGGCACTCGGTTCGGATGCCCAGTTTGAAACTTATGCAAGTTTTAGCTCCAAAAAGGTCCATTTTTAGGTTTTGGAGGACCAAAATGCCGGATATCGGCCTAACTACACCGAACCCCATCACACACCTCAAAAATGATAAAATAGAATTGCACTAACTTACGACACTCTATTCGGATGTCTGGTTTGAAACTTATGCAAGTTTCAACTCCAAAAAGGCTCATTTTGGGATTTTGACAGACCAAAATGCCGGATATCGGCCTAACTACACCAAAACCCCATCACACACCTCATGAATGATAAAATAGACTTGCACAAACTTACGGCACTCAGTTTAGACAGCTGGTTTGATACTTGTGCAAGTTTCAACTCCAAAAAGGCTCATTTTAGGGTTTTGACTGACCAAAATGCTGGCTATCAGCCTAAATACACCGAAACCCCATCACACACCTCACAAATGATAAAATAGACTTGCACCAACTTACGACACTCAGTTCGGATGCCCGGTTTGACACTTGTGCAAGTTTCAACTCTGAAAAGGCTCTTTGACAGCCCAAAATGCCGGATATCGGCCTAACTACACCGAAACACCATCACACACCTCACAAATGATAAACTAGATTTGCTCGAACCTACAGCACTTGGTTCAGATCAGTGGTTTGCAACTTATGCTACTTTATGTCGTTCTTACTATTTATGCATTTAAAAAAAAAACTATTCACATTCTATGTTCATATATATATATATATATTTAATAATTGTTCTAATATATATCATTTGATCTTTATTTCCGATTGATCGAGATTATTGCACCGCCAAAATTACATGTTTTGCATTGGAACTTGTTATTTTTATTTTTTTCTTTTCTTGGACAACTGTATTTACATTTTTTTAGACAATTTTAATTTTTCTATTTATTGTTAAATTGTACTTTTATAAATGTAAATAATTAGTATAATATATATATATATATATATGAATGTATATTTCTTTTTTAATAGTCATTTCAAAATGCTTGGAATTTACTGTATATCAGGATGATTGATACATGTTTAAACTGGAATAAAAATACAAATAAAACAAAAACATTTGGTTCAAAAAAAAAAGAAGACTTTTAGCGACGCACAAAATGCATCGCTAAAAGGAAAGAAACAGGTGCCAGTACACTATTAGCGACGCTCAGAAAGCGTCGCTAAATACCCACCATTAGGGACACATAGAGGGCATCGCAAAAGACAACTATTAGCGACGCACAGAGTGTGTCACCGAACGCCACTATTAGTGACGCTCACCTGTGCGTCGCTAATTTTTGTATTTTGCGACCCCCTCTGTGCGTCGCTAATGGTGGTCTTTTGCGACGCACTTTGTGGCCTTGTATAGTATTCGCGACACACGTGAAGAATTATTAGCGATGCTCTACGTGCGTCGTTTGCGACGCACTTTGTGGCCTTGTAAAGTATTTGCGACACACGTGAAGAATTATTAGCGATGCTCTACGTGCGTCGCTAATAGTTACATTTAGCGACGCTTAGAGATGTGTGCGTCACTAATAGTATTAGCAAGGCGACTATTTGTGACGTTATTAGCGATGCGCAGTGTGCGTCACAAAATA
Source organism: Nyssa sinensis (assembly GCA_008638375.1). Taxonomy (NCBI): domain Eukaryota; kingdom Viridiplantae; phylum Streptophyta; class Magnoliopsida; order Cornales; family Nyssaceae; genus Nyssa; species Nyssa sinensis. The sequence goes on along the minus strand of CM018052.1, from coordinate 10,318,101 downwards.
TCTTTAGCGACACTATTTGCCACTATTAGCGAGGGATGCGGGTGTCGCTAATAATGGAAATTCCTGTAGTGATAGCCCCAAGCATCGGCCCAGGTGCCACAAAAGCTTGGTCCAAATCAAATATGGCATTCGAATTATCAAAACTTTCGCTTGCCATTTCCTTTGAAATATCCTGAATCTTCTTTCAATAATCACGTTGTTTAAACTTCTCGAGGCTCGACCTAAGCTCTAAATTCTTCAATATAATTCCCCACACAATTTAGCACAACTTGGGTAAGGATGGGTAAAGAGCAAGTCAAGAGATGTGTAAGCAAAAACCAAAAAATGTTGTAATTAATAATTTGCCTGCGCCCAGGCCCTCAGTGGTGATCGGCACTCACGGGGGTTGATTGGCACATAGAGGGTGGAAATCCCCCCTTTTGTGTGCCGATCAGCACAGAGTGGTTGGGCGGGCTGATTTCGGCCCATTTTGGTTTTTTTTTTTGCTTATATTCACCTATTTTTGGTATTTTCAATCTATAGTTGCCAAAAACGCTTCACAAATTCATCATGAATCCATTCCGATCACAAAATCAAAGTAGCTACATGCCAGTTTTATACACAAGCCTAACTATTTTGGTCAAAATTAGTCGACTAGTCTCATTGTTCTCACACCAATCACGTGGATACTCCAATAAATTGTATTCTCCCATTCGAGGCCAATAAATGGCACATGAATCCACTCTTCCCTATAAAGTTACACAAAAGCATGATCCTCCCGATAGGCCCAATCTGAGTCATCTCACTAATGAGATACACTAGGAAGCCAAAATCATTAATGAATCTAAAAGACCTATTAGGATCGCATTTCCTTTTAGGTAAGCTGTCTATTGCAATATTCCATCTCATGAGGGGTGTAACCCTATGAAAGACTTATTAGGATCGCATTTCCTTATAAGTAAGTCATCTATCGCAATATTCCATCTCATGAGGGGCGTAACCCCATGATAGACTTATTAGGATCACATTTCTTTTAGGTATTTCGTCTATTGCAATATTCCATCTTATGAGGGGCATAGCCCCATAAAAGACTTATCAGGATCGCACTTCCTTCTAAGTGAAATGTCCAAGGACATAAACTCATCTCATGAAGGGCATAACCCCATGGAAGACTTATTAGGATCGCATTTCCTTCTAAGTAAAGTCATCTAAGGACACAATTTCATAAAACCCATTAGGATGGCATTCTTTTCTAGACTCCTTTTCATCATTCACGAACTATTTACGGTCTGATTTACCTCAGGGTGATACGTAGGAATCTCATATAGAATGTGTCCGACCACATCAATTCAAATAATCAAAGTCCCACAATAGGCATCATCATCGTGCGCTAATGTTTGCTTGCTTGCAAGCTCCGCCAACGAGGGGCTATCTCTAGACACCTCATTTTGAGACCTTTGATTGAATAAAGTTAGTTTTGCTATTGTTTGGTAAATTGCTTCAATATGCCCCATCCAGGGGTATTTTAGTAATTTTTTATTTTTTTTCATAGAGAACATTTTGGTTATTTCGCCCATATAGGGCGTTTTTGTCATTTTTCCCATAGAGGACTTTTTTGACATTTTGGTCATTTTATCCATAGAGGGTATTTTGGTCATTTCGCCCATAAAGGGCATTTTCCTCATTTTTGCCCATAGAAGGCATTTTTAACATTTTAGTCATTATGCCCACTAAAGGCATTTTCAACATTTTGGTCATTATGCCTACTAAGAGAATTTTGGTCATTTGACACATTAGGACCCTTGAGGGTATTATAGTCATAATGCCCACTAAGGGCATTTTGGTAAATATTAAAAGTTTTCCACTTTCTAGGAGTATTTCTGTAATATTGATGTTATTTTAACATTTGGAAGGCATTTTGGTATTATAGAATATTCCTATCCTATATAGGTTAATTTGGTCATTTATGGGCATATATGTAATTTTCAAGTCATTTTAGCCACATAGGGTAATTTTAGTAATTTTGGTCCTTAGAGACAATTTTGACTTTTTTATGCCTTAGTGGCATTTTTGTAATTTCCTTGTCCCTAAATTCTCCACCTAATTAGGGGGGATATAGTAAATATAGGTTTGTCTACTAAATACTTGCCAAATTCACTTCCTTCTTTATTCTAAGGGATTTATCCTAGATTTATGCACAAAATAATATCTATATCTAATTGCTTGCTCATTAAGCTTTCAATCTTGACCATTCATCCATAGGATTCATTGTGAGCCCTTGGATCAAACCTCTTTACTCTTTCCCTATAAATAAGACCCCTTGGCCACCATAATTTAGGGTTTCAATTTCACATCATAATCAAGAAGTAGGGTGTTGCAGCAATATTTCTTCTCTCTCCTTCATATTTTTTCTTTCATATTTCTTGAAACCTTGTTTTACACATGCAATAGTTCTAATCTATTGAAGACGAAGTTCTACACCACTGAAGATTCAATCCAAGGAATTCAAGATCAAGCATTGTCTAATTCAACCCAAACAATCAGGTACGCTCCCTAAAACCCTACTACTCTTTTTTCTCTTAATTTAATTTATCCTATCACCTCTAAAAGAATAAATTGAATTAGAGAACTACGTTGGCTCTGATTCCATTATCTGAATGGATACGTAAGACGCCTCGTGGGCCCGATTCTACTCTTTTCCTCTAAGCTATTTACTTTATGTCTTTTTCTTATTTCTTCAATGTTAACCTCTCTCTACTCTTTTCATTTTAGCAATCTACTTTATGTCTCTTTTTTTTATTTTATTCATGTCAATCTCTTTCTCCACTCTTTCTGTTGCTTTATTTACTTTATTTATTCTATTTATTTTTTTCATTCATGTCATTACTATCATTATTTTTGAATGTTCTCTCTCTTTTTTTATTTATGTCATGGAATATCAAGCCTTGTGGATGAATACTTGAGGCCAGTCCATTCAGACTGGTAGGGATGGGTGCCTAACCCCTTCCTATCTCATACCTTAGCTCCCAAATTCAGAACTCTTTGGTTCATTGTAGATTAGTTTTGTTTTACTTTATTTTAACCCATGTTAAGGGGCTTAGAATGTAAATAGGATCAAAGCAATGTAATTTTTTTTTTTTTTTTGCTATTCTTTTTACATGTATTCTTTATGGGTTGTATCAAGTTTGCTTGTTATTTAGCCTAAAACAAGTTGGTGACTCTTTTGTATATCCATGTACGCCCTAATCCAAAAAAGATGGTATGTTCCTCTCCCACTTTGAGGGAGTGGACTTTAAAAGTTGTGTTAGATTTTTTGAGCACCTATGCTCACAATAAGAGTTCGGGATATTACAATACTAACATACATGACTCAATTTTCATTAAAACTTTTTATATGACCATTAGCATATACATCTTTAGTTGCAATAAGATATCCATAATTCATAACCAAGTTTCATCTTTAGCATATATATCTTTTGAGATATTACACATTTCCATATGTTTACATCCCTCATTACTTAAATATATATAGGATATTTGAAATACACAACTTAAATACCAACATCGCTCCTCAACGCTAAGAGACCTCCAAGCTATCACAGATGCTCAAAACACAACCAAAATAGCAAAATGAAAGTCTTCATAAGTGTTAAGACTCATGCCTCGGTTCTTTGCCATTCCTTATTACTGGTAGGGAGTTAAGACACGCTTGTCATAGGAGAATCTAACAAAAGGAGAAATGAGAAAGGTGCCTCATGGATACTTGTGCTCTTGTAGTGACAACTCACACGTGTCTATTAGTTGAGTTCATAACATTTAAGTTCATTATAAAAATTCCATTTTTCAAAGCTACTTCAATATTCAAGTGGTTACATGTATATTTACCATGTCATTTCCATGACAATATTACCCAGACAATTTCAGCATAATCCCCATTAACAAATTAATACTTTAAGTTATGCTCCACACCATGTAACTATATGCATATTTTTATCATTTAATCATCATAGCATATCTCAATCACAAAATCAAGCACTACAAATATGGAATATAACATAGTGGAATTTTATCAAGCACACGATAAGAATAATAATATCTTAGAGTTTAGATCATCAAGAATTCATACGGTAAGAATAATAACATCTTAGAGTTTATATCATCAAGAATTCATAAGTAAACACCATGTGATCTTAAATTAGCATTCTAAGAGACTTCGAATACAAAGATACACACGATAAGATAGAAAACAAGCTCAGTCAAGTACAAGAACAAACCCTGGGCTACTACACCATCTCTATCAAAATAAAACCCAATAAAAATCAATATCATTCTTGAGAAGCATGTAAATCACATAATGTACACATTTACACTCTCATCTCTTCCTTGGGTTAGAAACTCCTACCTCAAAGCTTGTAATCTTAAAACCCTAGCTCTTTCTTGACACTTATAGCATGATTCTTCACAAACCCTAGCTAGTAGTTGATGTAGAATCTTCCATGGACATAACTTCGACCATTAGATGCTTGCAAATGGCACATATTCAAGAAAAAATGAAAGAAATTTTCAAAAGATGGAGAGAACCCTAACATGGAATGAGAGAAGGGGAGAGAAAATGGGGGGTATCGGGCTACAGTTTCCTTTATATAGACCAAGAGATCATATTTTTAGGGTCTTTTGTGTTTTTTTAACATTTTTTCGCTTTCTTTAGTCAATTGTCCATTTTCCTTTCATGTCTATTCTTGTCATTTTAGCTTGTAACTCTGGATTCTACTTATTTCAAATGTAATCCTAACATATTTTAAATCTCTTTGTTAGTATTTCCTGGGTAATACTCTGGCGTAATCCTGTATTTCTAGAAAAATGAAAATTTTCCCCTTGGCCTACTTAATCCACAAAAATTTCTAATTCAAAAATTATAATTATTTGACAATTATAGATTATTATGATGCATTGTCTTTAATTTTAGTTATAATAATAAAAATTATCACTACAAGAATATCCACATTTTCCGACGCCCATTCCGTCGTCGGAAAAAAAGTAGTCGGTCCAATGATTATTTCCGATGAAAAAAAGTTAACGTTGGGTTTTAATTAATATTATCGACTCAGTTTTTTACCGACAGTAAATTTCGTCGATAAAAGTAATAATTACCGACGGCAAATAGGACTATCGAAAATGGTGCATTTTTCCGATGCTATTACGCTTGGAAAATATTAAAGACCTTTTCCGATGTCGATATAGGTCAAAAATAAAGAAGAATTGCCGACGACAAATATTACTGTCGGAAATGGTTAGTTTTTCTGACGCTGTTACGGGTCGGACATATTAAATACATTTTTCGATGTCGATATGGGTTGGAAATAGAAAAAAATATTTAAAAATAATGTCGTTTTATGACCTTTGGAATTCGCGTTACCGATGGCAACCAGTAATGTCGGAAATAGATATTTATTCTGATGTTATTATGCGTCAGAAATAGAAAGCTATTTTTTTTGATGTTTGGATGGGTCGGAAATACCAAAATATTTCACTCCCTCCCTCTTTGTCCCGCGCATCTCTATCTGATCTCTCTCTTTTTCGCGCCTCTCTGAATCTCATCTCTAGCGCTTCGCGCACTTCTAACGATCTGAACTCTCTCATCTCTATCTCTTCGTTCATGCGCCTCTCTCGATCTGAACTCTCTCTTTCTCTTTCGCGACTGATTTCTCTTGGTCTAGCCACTCTCGGCGGAAAGTTTTTCTTGCAAATTTGTTGACTGTGTCTTTTGAGGAAGAAGAAGTTAATCCATTTTCGATAACCGTCCTCAATTCACTGTCCACTTTTATCCCGTTTAGATCTACCTTTATGGCTTTATGTAGCTTTTAATTTCAATTTTGTTGATTTTCTTTTGCTTAATGGTTTTTTCTATTAATATCATAAACGTGTTTACATGTTTGGTGTGTATATATATATAAATTAGTTCTTGTGAGGGTTTCTGATATTTTTGTTTAATTTTTTCTTCCACATTTTTGTTTGTTCTGCTTGAGCTTGATTCCTTCCCAGTTGTATTGTCTAATATAGTTTTAATTTTGAATCCCTTGTATTTACAGCTGGGAATTATCCAAGGATCGGGGCTTCAGTAGGGAAGTGAGCAGCATTGGCAATGTTTTTTCGTTGAAATCAAAATCTATATGTTCTTTTGTTGTCCAACTTTCACTTTTGCTCCATTATACGTGTACTGCAGCAGGTAGACTTCATGGTTATGGGCAACAAATTGGCAGAATTCTAATTTTCCAGGAGAAGAAACAATTTGGCGAGAAAGCTTTCTTTCTTTTCTTTTGGCGATTTAGAAGGGAAATGTTTAGTTGTTGCAGTTCAGTGGGGATTAAATAATCAAAAAATCACTGAAGAAAGTAAAAATTTTCAGTTAGGTAATCTTTTTTTTTTTTGTTTTCTAACTTGATGCTCCATTTGATTGCTGAAAAATTTATGGGAAAAGAAATGAAAACTTGAAATCTTAATGACTGCCACTACAGTGGTGTTATTTTAAGTTTTCATCTCTTTTCCAAGCTTCTGGACATTGAAATGGAGCTTAAGCTGGAAATGAGAGAGTTAATAATTAAAGGTTACACAATTTCATTAGCTTTAGGAATTCTAATTAGTCCTTTTGTTTGGCCAAATGTTTCTAATAAAAGGGTTTTGATTAAAGCTTTTATCATTGTTTTAAATTGTTTAGTTGGCGTGTGGCTACTATTTTGCACCTCCAAAAGTGGGGGAAAAAAATAAGCAAATGGAAGTTGGAAAAAGAATATTAAAAAGAAAAAGAATATTCACAAGAACTCTACTTCCTCTTTTATGTCTTTCTTCTTTTTCCTTTATTTGAGCCTTGCTAGGAAAAACATTGTTACTTTGCCTAAATGTGTACTATGTAGATACTAGATCCAATGATGTGAACTGTTTGTAATGCATTTTATTACATTAGGCCTTTGTGGTGTTTGCACGTAATTGCTTGAAATGTGGTTGTGAATGCATATTCTCTCACTTGAATTTTGAATTTACTTAATAATTTGAGTATAATGGTCATAATAAGGTAAATTGCTTTAAGTTTTGGTTGGAAGGGTGAAAATGGTTGGGTTCAACTGCAATTTTATTGAATCTTTGGTTTCAAGTTATTGCAATTGTTGTTACATGAGTTATTAGGTGAATCTCCATTTTCCTCTGCCTCAGATGTTGATAACTTAAACAACCCAACAACAGTAGACAAAGGTGTCTTGGCCAAGAGTGTTAGCTCCCCTGAAGTTGCTGGAAACTATTTTACTACTGCACGAAACCGTTCCAACTTTGTATGAAGTCGGGAACGAGGTCGAGATATGTGAAAGGTTTTGGCCATGGGAAGTTAGCTCCTCTTTCATCTTCATCCAGTCAGGGTGTTCAAATTAATGAGCTTCATCGATTGTATGAAGCCGAGAAACGACGCAACGAGACTTTGGAAGAGAAAATAGAACAAGTGCTAGCAGAAGTTACAATGAGGATGCAAAGCATGGAGGAGTGTCATAGACAAATGGAGGCTACAATGGAAGAGAGACAAAATCGTATGGATGAATTTCTTGCAATGTTTGCACAGTAAGATCATGGGAACACATACAGGTAATATCAAGTGTAATTATTCATTAAAGATTGAGTTGGTGTTGCATGTGTAAAGGAAGAAACTCATTACTAGTTGGGTTGGTGGTTTCCAAAGGAAAAAATTATTATTTTTTGTTTTATGATATTGTATATCTTTTGGTTCAGTTGAAGTTGAATGGATAATTAATATATATGTCAGTCAGATTATGGGTTATGTATTTTATTCTTAGTCCTTAAAAGTTTAAGAGCATGAATATATGTGAAATTTGCCATGAATTGAACATTTTGTTTTTGTTAGGTGCGTGGATGACATGTACAAGAGTTATATATATACATACTTGTGTTGGATCAAGTTTTGTGTAGAAATTATTTTTACAGTAATGATTTTTTTTAAATATTTAACTGTATATCCGACAACAAATTTGTGTCGGAAATGAAAATATAACTAATGAGTTGGAAATAATAAATTAATAATAAGAAAAATGTACAATTTATGCCGATGGTTGTATGGTTGGAAATAAACTTTTATCGACACTTTTTGTGGTCGGAAATAATATTTTATTGACTATAAATATGGTCGAAAATACAATTTTATTTTGAGACTCAAGATAAAAATTAAATATTTCCGACGCTTTTTGTAGTCGAAACTAATATTTATTCAGACGCTGACACGAGTCGGTAATAGTTTACTATTTCCAACGCCTTTGGTGGTCGGAAATAATATTTTATTCCGACTCTGAATATGGTCGGTATTAGTTGAATATTTTCGACGCTCTTGGTGGTCGGAAATAATATTTTATCCCGACATTGAATATGATCGGTATTAGTTGAATATTTCCGACTCTACAACATTTGCGTCGAAAATAATATTTTCTGATCAGTTTATTACCAACCGTGTTGTTCGACGTTTGCTATTGGTCGGTAATGTTTATTTCCGACGCTAATGTTGTTATTTCCGACGCCATGGGGTGTCGGAAAAAACCTCATTTCTTGTAGTGTATATCCAAGATGTTGCAGTTGTTTAGCAAACATGGCTTAGGAAGAGTTACAACCAATGTTCTCGCTGACTAATACAGTTAAAGGGAAAGATAATTATTTAAAAAAATAAATATGTGCCACATAATAAATAATAGACCTGCACTAAAAATACAAACCACCAGTTGGACTTATAATAAAAAATTAAACGAGGGTGGACCCAGGTTCCAAATATGAATAGAGAGGAGGAGGCTTATCACTAATAATCCTTATTTTAAATTAAATTATTAATCCCACTTATTTCTCTAAATGAGTTGGGTTTAATTTTGCCACCCCATAATTTTTTTTTTAAATATTCTTAATTTTTATCTACATTTAAAGAAAAAATTATTAAAAACATGCAGCAAATTATAATCTCCTCTTCAAAAGAGATTTACTTCCATTGTGGCATTCCGACCAATGGGAGAAGTTGTTGACTAGGATAGTACTACCAGAGAAAAAAATATTATTGAAGCAATTATTTGAACACTCTAACATATATATATATATATATATATATATTACAATTAAGAAGTTTTTTATATTATTAATCTTATGCAAATTTAAATCAAGAGTTTCTTAAATATAAATTCTAAAAGATAACTCAACTTAATATATGATTAGATGAAAAATAATATCAACATTCTTCTAATAAAACATGAGTAATCCCATTTGGTTACCTACCTTGTCCAAGTTGACAGCTTTTGCTGTTTTTAACCGGGGAATTGCAATCTTCCTATCAACGACTACGCGTCATCTTTAAATTAATTGATTGGTATTTATGTTTTTCAGTACGTTGTATCCATTGGCACGAACATTCCCCAATCATCCTTGCACTTCGGACTGTATATCAAGCTTATTAATTAAACGACGGTAGTGGTCGGATTTTTGTACAATTACAACTCGTCTGGATGTTTTCAAGAGAAGAGAAAAGAAATGAAAATAAAATTTTAAAAAAAAATTTATTTATTTATTTTTATTTTTTCTGATAATTTAAAAAAATTTAAAAAAAAATTGTTATTATTTATTGTTTAAATAATTAGTGAAAGGGAAAGAAAGAAAAAATTTAAAAATCATTTGACAATTATACCTTTCTTTTTTTATGTTTAGAGTTTTTAATTCTTTTATTTATGAGTGTTTTTTTTGTATCTAAACAAAAATTATTAAAATATTTTTTTCCAAGAAATTGAAAAAATGGGTTAACTCATTTAAACTCTCTCATTTTATTTTCTATCCTTTTCTTCTTTTTTTTTACTTAAATTTTTTTTTTCCTTTCAAATTCTCTCGATCCAAATGAATTGTTAATGTTAGAAAGATGATTATTCTTACCATGCACACGGAGGTTAGTAATCCATTTTAATAAAATATAAAAAGATCTTTTTCTTTTTGAAAAGCTTAATTAATTGTCATCTCGAGAATTTTGAATTCCTAGTAATTCGTTTTGTCTTATTTTTGTGGGAATTTAAAGCATTTTATTACTATTTTGAGAATAAGCAACATTGGACAACTGTTGCTTTAGCAAAAGTTGATTTGGCAATACAAATATTTTGAAAATAATATAGTAACTCTGCCGACATACTAAAAAGCAAAATAATGAGATAACATATGCTTGTTGAACTATGACAAACCAACGTATCGCTAGTACAAGATCATAATTATGATCAACCAACCAGCTGGAGACATTAAGAACAGTGATTCCCGGAGCTGTTCGCCTCTACTTCCCTCAGTCAAGTTTCTTCTTTTAGATGGAAAGGGTGGAATGCTTTGTTCATTCCTGAAGAAATTAGTTGGATCAACCAGAGTCTTCACCTTCACCAACCTATCAAAATTACCCTTAAAATACATCACTCCATAAACTTTACCTTCGGTGTAACTATTTTCACCATTGTGAGTAATGCCAATATCAACATCTCTATAGTTGAGAAATGCACCCCTTGGAGACTTTGACACAAATGGGGTCATGAAACTATAAAGACTTCTAATCTGGCCAATATAGTTCTTCTCTGCTTCAATTCCTTCCGCATTCCAATTCACCGAGTACTGGATTTTGAATAAATTCCCCGCTCGGTGCGGAAAAGGCGTTTCCGCCTCAGGGATTTCACTCATTTTCCCACCGTATGGATTGAAGACAAATCCGGTTTTCCCCAATTCAAGCATCTTCTTCCAAAGCAACTCTAATCCATCTTTCGAAATGGGATTCTGAACGTAATCCGATTTCCGCTTCAAGAAGTAGACTGAATCGGGAGTGCGGTCGAGGAAAACTTCGGCCGAAGTCCCGTTATCGAAATTTGCCCAGTAAAGCATTGATTTGATCCAACTCATTTCCATACAATCACTTTTCTTCAAACCCAGTTCAGGAAATCCGTTGTTCATCACTAGCATAAGTCTATCAGCATCGCCGAGAAAGTGTGACATAAATGTTGCTCTGATTGTCTTCTGACCCTTCTTTGTCTTGGAAGTGATTGGTTGTAGAAGCAGCCTGATAAAGAGAGCATTATCGATCTTGCTTGCAACGTATTGCCACCGATAAACGATGTCAGTTGCATTCTCTTCTATGGTCTTTTCGATCCGAAAGACAGTAACAACTTCAGGCACCGGGACTAGCTTAATTTTGTATGACAATATGACCCCAAAACTAGCACCACCACCCCCTTTAATTGCCCAAAAAAGGTCCTCACCCATGGGCTTCCTGTCCAAAATTCTGCCATTAACGTCCACTATCTGGGCGTCAAGCACATTATCCACCGATAATCCATATTTGCGCAGCATAGTACCGTACCCGCCGCCGCTTAAATGGCCGCCAACACCGACCGTGGGGCAAACACCGGCCGGAAATCCGTGGACTTTGCTCTTCTCCCAGATTCTGTAGTAGAGTTCGCCGAGTGTTGCACCCGCCTGAACCCAGGCTGTCTCGGTTTGAATATCAACGGCGATGGACCGGAGATTGAACATGTCGAGGAGGATGAACGGGACGTCGGAGACGTAGGAGATGCCATCGAAGTCGTGACCACCGCTTCGAATTTTCAACTGAATGCCAATGTTTCTGGCGCAGATGACGGCGGCCTGGACATGGGATTCATGAAGAGGGGTCACGATAATGACTGGTTTAGGAGTTGTGGATGTGTTGAACCGACTGTTTCTGATATAAGATTGTAAAACTGTTTTGTATGAAGGGTTGTTGGGACTGTAGAGTAGTGATGAAATCTTGTCTGCTGGCTCTGAATTATTGGAGAGGCATTGAAGGAAGGTATCATATACTGAATCGGTTGCTGCCAAAGAAACTGACCACAAACCCAAAGAGAGATGAAGGAGGAAAAGCATTGAAGTCATCTTCATGTTGTGAAAACCAAATATAGTCGGGAAACAAGCGCAAGTGAAAATCTAATCATGATATAGAAATAATATAATTTTATACTCTCTTATACAACTCCAATAATGAGGAGTCATACTGTACACACGTGCATTACGCGTATCTCACCTTTATTATTTGAAATTTTGAGCCCCCGTTTTGAGTTCTTTTGGGGGGAATTTTTTTTAATACTTTTATAAAATTACCATAAAATAATAAACTCATATTGTAAAAGCAACTTTTACTATCTTCACACCATGTGCAGCTTGAGACATAACGCCTTGCGATGAACAATAATGTAAATGAATCTTTCCGGTATCTACGGTCAAAAATTGTGGTGTGCTTTAAAATAAGGGACTCGCTTCCCTACATGATACTTATTTTTAAGAGTTAATTGATGATAAATTTCTTAAATAGATAATAAATTGATAAGTAAAAGAATAGTTTATTTTTTACTTGTGACATGATATCTCTTTTGATAAGTTGACACTTTTATTTTTTTAAAATGACAATAATATTCTTGTATTAACCTTAGGCGTACTCCCCATCTCTCTCATATTTTCTGTATTTTGGCCTATCTCTTTTTACAATAACAAAGTTGGCGTCAGAGACAAAGAACCCCCTCCCCCCCCCCCAACAGAAGACGAATTTGAAGATGACAATTAGGGGAGATGAAGTCTACGCTGTGCCTGCAGATGTCGTCATTGGAGTCTACTAAGACATCCTAGCGTCGACCTAAAGAGAGAGGAAGGAGATGAATGAGTAGAGGGCTGAGACAAAAAATGTGTAATTGGGAATTGGAACCAAACTTAAAGTACCGCAACCGCTTAATGGGATTGAGATTTTTTTTTTTATCTAATTAATGTGTTATAGCCTTGTTTGTGGTTACGGCCTTGTTTGGATGTCCAACACAATGAACACACTCGTTAATTTGCGTAACCATTATGTTTTTGTTTGTTATTGTGCACAGACAAAGGTAGGTTCCTGTGAGCTTTTGCGACAATGAAATTTTGATTTCTTTGTAAATCCAACTATTGTCTAATAAAATTTTGCATTGCTAAATGCATCTCAAAAAAAGTTGAAATAAAACTAACAATAACAAAGAAATACACTGTAAAATTTCAATTTCACTATCTTCTTTAAACCGTAATATTCTACAATTTATTTCTTTAAGGGACAATTAAATTTTATACTTTAGAAGCAATTTTTCATCAAAATTTCATATACGATATGAATCTTATTTGATAGATCTTGATTTTTAGACTCCAAATATATAAATTTTAATTAAAAATGGATCTATAATTTGTAAGTTATTGAATTTTGAAATCATGAAACTTATTGAAAAAGGTGCGCCTATTTTTTTGGAAGGATAAATTGATTAGGAATGTAAGGGTATGGTCACATCTCGAAACTCACCCTATGCGGATTAAGGAATGTGACCGCCTACAAGGTATTCGATTCAGTTCCAAGTTGATTGTATTCTTTTAAACAATAGTTGGCAGCAGAATTTCATAGATTTTTTTCAAATGAATGCAATCACACTTGGCAAAGCAATACTGTTTCATAACTATACATTGTATAAGTTGTTTAGAGTTTACAACCGTGTGAGCCCATTACATGTACATTCAATGACTAACAATTCTATGGGTCTACTAGTTTATCTTACTTCTTCTTGCTTTAAGTTGTCACATACTCTTGGCATGTCATCCTTATCACAACAAGGACATCATATGGTACATCTCTTATAGATTTTCTTTATGTTTAAGTACTTCTCAATCATTTCTTATTGTTGTTTCCTTCTCTAGAATACACTTAAAATGTGTTGGACTCCATTCTAACCCTTTTTGTCTTCTAGGTTCTTACCTTGCATTTTAGTGTTGATTTCAGGCTTTGAAACCAACTATGGATGTTACGACTCGAAACTCGGGCTATGTGGATTAGGGTCCATGATCGACCACCAAGGCCTTTCAATGATCAAATTATCTTTCTAATTATATATTGATCAAATGCAGCAAAATAATTTTTTTCTTTGTCATAAAGTAAACCATATAACCAAGTCAGTCATTTAACCATTGTCTCTAAATAATGTAGTTTCCATAACACAATGCGATTGTGAGTAGTTTTGAATTACACAACTAAACTAGTTCGATAATAACACGTATAAATTCACATAGCCAAAAATTATCTAATCCATCTTAAGTTAAAGACCCATCAAAACAACTCGCTTCCTCCTTTAAGCACTCAGTCTACATTCCCTAAAATGAGCCTATCTACCCTTGCCTGAAAACATGGTAAACATATGTAATGAGCTCGACGACTCCGTGAGAATTTCATAACATTCCAAGGGTTTGAAAACTACTATGTAATTCTATACTGAAATTTCTATATTCATTTGAAAATAGAATACGTCATATCCTAGTCTATAATTTAATTAAAGTACAAGAGTTTAAGGGATAACATCAAATTCATTTTCAAAGCAAGTTGATTAATTTAAGGGAAAAATTGAAATCAAAATCATAGTTCAATAATCCTTAGTCCAATCATAATCATAGTTCAATCATAATTATAGTTCAATCATTAATTTCATGGTTCAATCATATTCATAGTTCAATAAATCAATAACATAGTTCGATAAACAATGTCATAGTTGAATAAATCAATAACATAGTTCAATAAACAATATCATAGTTCAATAGTCCAATAGTCCAATATCATATATAGTTCGATGGCTCAGATTTCAATCATGGTTCAGATTCGATATTCAGAAGGGTTCAAGTCCATAAGTTCCTCTTCTATGGTCAGTAAATTAGAACCTTACTGACTAAGATCAATATTCAGAGAACTAGTTCGATAACGCTGTTATGTGTGGCTCGCTACCAATATACCCTGTGTTTAAGGTTCAATGAAGTCATAATCTATTCGATAATGACCATACGTAGAAGATTGGTCCATTCAAAAAATTAAAATTAAAATCAAATTCAAAATCAATAATTATTAATCACAAGCTCAGTTATCCAAATAAGAGTTTTATATCTAGTATTTAGTCAAAACAATTCACAGATGAGCAAGAAACCATATAGTATTTCGAGTATCTCACGAAACATTTTCTTGAATCAGAAAGAAGACAATATATATATATATATATATATTATATATATATACATATATCGATGAATCATTCAAAACGTAAGTTGGGTACAATTTATCTATTATCAAAAGTTATACAGGAAAAGATAATATATCGAAAAGTCATTTAGAACAATATTAAGTGAAATTCATTTATTATCAAAGTGAATTCAATATTTATATCTATAATAAAATCTACCTTAAACATGACATGAAATACTCACTTGAAGTCCAAAAGGCTTATACCCAAAATTCTTCCTTTAGTTGAAGGTTCGTATAACACAATTTAAAACCCACCCTACAGGGATTCCGAGAGAGTGATGCCAGTTGGCCACCTTGCTAGTTTTCTCCACCGACAATGCGACTAACCAAAGGCAACTTTTGAACTTTACAATGAATTACATTTTAAATGTAGGGTCAAAGCAGCGGAAATTAAAACATTTTTAAATTGAAAAATGCAACTCATCCAAACACATCAGAGCACCTCTAGAATCAGTCACCAAATATCTCTAGAGTATCAATATACATGCTCCAATGCAACCATTCTATATCAATGAATTACTTAAAGCGAAAGTTTTACCAATACAATTCAGCTAATCAAAACTCATCTCTAATGATCAATAATCAGAATATCTCTAAGTACAACTTAATCATAGTGATCCAACATACTAGGCTAACCGCATTGCTAATAACGCAATATTATAATGTATAATTTAAACTTAACTTTACAGAGTATATAGTCAACTTAACTTGGAGTTTGTATTGTCAGTGTAAATCATTTATGCTTCACTAGTTCTACTAGTCATCTCACTGCATATTATCCATCATAGGCCACTTGAAAAATGGTCATAAATAAGGAGTGAGCTAACTTAGCTTAGTAAGTAATTTTCTAGCTTTGCCATGGGTCAGGGTTAGTCCACAAGAATATAGAATAAAGAGATAACAGATAGCCAATAGCCAGTCACCAAGATGTACAACAATGACTCGAGGGCTCAAAAGGCTTATCCCAAAATAAGATACAAGAAGATAGTAATAATGAATCCAACAACCGGGATCTAGCCAATCATGATAATCTACTGCCATAACAAATACGATAGCCAATCAAAAGTATAACATGCTTGCATAGAATATGATCATCCAACGAGTACCAAAGATATATCATCATCGAGTAAAGTATAACATGATTGAAATAATATGATCATTCACAAGGAATAGAATATGATCATTCAACGAATACCAAAGATATATCGTCATCAAGTACTAACAACCCAAAAAGCGTGAATCACCCGAGGCCCGGCATACTCCACTAGAACGCACATTCAGATTCGCCTCTTTATCCCGGGCTTACTGAATAGTGCTAGAGCTCTTATCTCTCAAGTCCCGAAGGACATACAAGACCCTAAAGGGTCTTTCCCCCATGCAATCTGTGAATAAATGGGCCATTGTGACTGAGCACAACATCGAGTACATACCAAATATCATGATCAATAAAATTTCACACGAGATGTACAACCGTACAAAACAATTGATATCACAATCAACGAGTCATGACCTGTGTGGAATAATAAGATTTCTATTGACAGGATATATCACAAGATCTGGACATGGTATTCATGATGGTACAATGATGCTCAAGTATCAGTGATCAAATTCACAATGATGTAAGTAAGCAAGTCAAATCCAAAAAATAGGCATAACTAATAACCATAAGTCGATTAGCTTCAAATCAAGTACATTAGGTAGTGATAGAGTACAAATTTGGCAGCATATGAAAATAATTGTGACTGGTTGGGAATAACACATATTAAAGCATATGAGTCACTTACCTCAATTTCTTAATATTGCCTTCCCAAATAGGCACCACTATTGTTACCCCACGACTTTTTTTCAATTTCGTTGCTTAGGTGATCCTATAATCATGGATCCAAGATATTACATAATGAATTAGAACGCATTTTAATCCCAAACATTGTTATGCAATGCTTTAAGTTCCTTTGAACTTAGTTTATTGAATTCCTTAAATAAGCTTAGTAGCTCTCAGAATTATAATTGAAGTCATTTGGACTTTATTCATTATCAATTAATCACGTATTTAACCGTAGGGGCACAATAGTAATTTTTTATTTTTGCCCCGGACCCTATCGAGGTCCTCAAAATAATCGTCATGTCTTATGTGTAAATTTTTAAGCCTTTTAGACTTCATCTGGTATCTGTTTTAGATCATCGGGACACATTGGTCATTTTTCATTTTAGACTTTAACTGTTTCATAGTCTTACTTAGTCCTATGTTTATGCTTTATATCAGACTGGCCTTCTTTTCTAATTTATTCGGCCTTTACTTTGCATTTTTCATGCTTAAGGGTATTTTGGTCATTCTATATTTGATGATATTCTGACTCCGAATTATTACTTAGTCATTTATGCAAGTTTACAATTATTTAGGCCTTCATTGGTATCAATTTTGCCAAATTTGGACTTTATTCGAGCTTTGTACGGTATTAGGGGCATTTTGGTAATTTTATATTTTTTTGCGTCACATTTTTCGATACTTCGTTTGCTAATACGGATTTCACCATTGAGTCCAAAGTGTCTGACATAATTAAAATGGACTATCTTTTATTTTTAATTAGCGCTTGGTATCGTTAGGGGTAACACAGTCATTCACCATTTGCGTGTCTTTATTCTTTGGGATTTAATTTCCCAAATCGAATTCCACCGTTGAGTCCTGAATGTCCGAAATACTAAAAATACACTATTTATTTATTTTAATTGGGTTTCGTTTGACATATTTTTGTCTAATGGTAAAATAGTCATTTTACCCAATTAATAAAATAATTAAATAAATTATTTTATTATTTATTTATTTTTCAGGGGCTTATTTGAATTAATTCTTTGAAATCTGGGCCATAACAGAATTTCTTAAGCGTTTGGGGGTCAAACCGTAAATTACAAAAGTCTTGGTTTATTTATTTTATTTAAATCCTTGAACCAAAGGGTTCAAAGGTGGAAACCCTAGACCGGTCCAAGTGGGCCTTGAACCAATCGGTTCAGGCTATGGCAGAGAACCGGAATAGCATACACCTGCTATTCCCCTTATCCGTGTTTAGGTTAGTCTCTCATCCTCAATTTCTAATTCCTTATAGCCAAACCCAAACAGTACAATTCTTCATTTAAAATTCGATTTTACACTTAACCAAACGCTGCTGTTTAGGTTATTTGGATTTGTGGTTGGGTCGGGTCTGACCCGAACCCAAACCCGATCTAGGATCCTACCCGAACCCTTAATGGGTTCTGTCTTCTCTGGTGATCAACAGTTGCCTTCTCCGGCGACAGCAAAAATAGTCCAATGAATTTTTGAGTTCAATCCGACAGGTTTTGAAGGGAAATTTCATAAGGTTTCCATATCTATTTTTGGATTTTTGGTTGGACTACATCTTGGCCGTCGAACGGCCAGTTACAGTGGCTGCTACCCAGTTTCCGGCGAGGGTGGTTTTTTTGTGTGTGTTTTGACGCGTTTTGGCTACGGAATTAGGCCTGTTTTCCTCCCAAGGGTCCCTGAAACTATATGGAACATATTTCCATCCTTAAAACCCAACAAAGATCCTCGAAACTAATGCATCTCTTAGAGAGAAAAATTTGTTTACCTCTCTCTCTCTTCCTTCGGCTTCTCTCTTTTTTAACCTTGATCCTCAAGCTCCCTAATTCACTCTCTTGCTTCTGTTTCCATCCTTGCATGCATCATGCAGTGAGGCTTCACCTCCCTCTCTTCACAAACTCTTCTCCCTCTCTTCACAAACTTTTCTCTCTCTCTAGATCTCTCTCTTTCTCTACTTTCTCTCACTAACAGACACATGCAGTCTCTACACTCTTCTGATTTTTATATCTTAATTTTACATAAGCAAACTCAGATATATATCATATATTTTATCTCTTTTTTAATTTTTTTTTTTGTTTCTTTTCTTGCATGAAGGGCAATTGGTGGATGTGGTGGTCCAATGAGGGGCTGCCACCTCTTTTTTGATATTCAGAAATTAAACATTATATGATATACATATATATATATATATATATATATATATCTTATGTAAAATAAAACATAAAAGTGCTTGTGGTCAAGTGGTTAAATTTTTGGTACTTTAAAACCTTGTCTCACTTGGTCAAGGGTTCAAAACCCCTTGGCCTCACTTTTGGCATTTTCCTTTATTTTATCCTTATGCCCCGTTTGGCAAATCGAAATGCATATTCTGCCATTTTCCTTTACATCTTTCTTTTTATTTCCCTTTTTGCGAAGTGGTTTCTTTTAGTAGTTTCCTACTCGGGTTGGCCTCGATATTCTAAGCTTCGTACAGTATCCATTTTTCTTGCGGTTCCCAAGGCTTGTTAATTTTATAATTACGATATTTCAAATTTTGCTCTAAACGATTAGATTAACATATCACATTATTTCTTCATGTATTTAATCCTTTCACTAGTCCATCGTAATTATTAGGAAGTCTCGATAAATTTTCTTAATCATTCT
Organism: Nyssa sinensis; assembly: GCA_008638375.1. NCBI lineage: Eukaryota > Viridiplantae > Streptophyta > Magnoliopsida > Cornales > Nyssaceae > Nyssa > Nyssa sinensis. The sequence continues at coordinate 10,298,509 of CM018052.1, read as the reverse complement.
TTATTTTGTTTCTAATTAATAATTAGCAAACTAATAATTAATTAATTAGGTTGGGGTGTTACACAAACGGCTATAAAATGCTCATTTTTGAGCCAAATGTCTCAATTTTTGTTGCATTGTGACCTATTTCTCATCTAGTTTTGATGCCCATTTACCAAATATAGTTTTGTGTTAGTTGATTTTGGACCTGTTTCTCAAGTTCCTTCAATGGTAGTTTCATTTCCTAAGGTTTTCTTATACCCTATTCACATTTTATTGGCTAAGTATACGTGTAGAATTCACATAGAGAATAAGGTTCAAATTCTAACCTTGTTTATGCTCAATCTCTCACAGTCTCTTCACTTTCTCTTTCTCTCTCTATTTCTTCCTCCCAGCTTTCTTCTTGTTTCTGTTCTTCTTCTGAGCTTAACTCTTTAGTGGTTAAAGTGCATGCACATTCCAAGCTTCCTCCATCAACCCTTCCTCTCTTCTATTTATCTCTTTATCTCTCTTTAGATTCTCTTGCTTGTTTTAGTTGTGTGGCAAAGTTTACGGCTCCGCACATATACAACTCATGGATATATGTGAGGGGTTGTATTTGCATGGATTTCCATTGGCTAGGTTTTTGGTTTAATGGGATTTGGACATCATATCTTTGACTCTCTCTAAGGTTGACACCTCAGCATTTCATGCATGTCTCTTATATGCAAATTATGGCTTATATACATTTTTAATTTATTTTATAACACAAAAGTGCTAGTAGCTTAGTGGTAGGCTTTTTGGCAGCTTTTAGTTGGAGTCTTGAGTTCAAAACATGGCAAGCCCATTTTTCACTCTCTTTTCCTCTTTTGTTGTGTTGGTGGGTAATTCTATACTTTTATTAATATTTTATTCATTAAATATACTTAATTTGTATATTTCTTAATTACTTGATGTATTTTACGTTCATGAAGATTTCTCTTTTTATATAGTTAAATAAGTTAAACATGATTAGTTATATTATTAGCTTAAACATTTTAGGCTTAATATTTATGTATTTCTTTGATAATAAACCTTTAATTACGTTGTCATTTCTCATATCAATTTCGTCTATCTTAATTCACTCAAGAATTATCATTTCGACATTATTGCCATGATCTAATTATACACTAATGTTCTCTTAAAACTTATTAAGCATCCGTAATTATATAGTAATTAGGTCGGGGTGTTATAGTGGAGCTCAGTTCGAAGCTCCCATGGCCGATTGTAGGTGCTTTGGGTTAGGGCCCATTTCTTAACCAATCCTCATGCCATTTGTTGTATTATAACCCTTGGTCCATGGGGTTTCAATCCCCGTTCATAAATTCAAGCTTTAGGCTTGATTTTGACATGCCTAATTTTGGACTTTCAACAACTACTATGAAACTCTTATTCATTTTAAAGCCATTTTAAATAATTCATAATCCCTATAGCAAGCACTTTAAGTCCCAAACATTCAAAATGAGTTTTGGTTTGGTTGAATCTTTGACCCAGTCCCAATGTCCTTAAATGGTGGATGGTCTGGTTTTAAGGTTTTTGGTCCACTAAAACTCAGTTTCTTAGTGTATTTTAATTATTTTATGATATTGCATACATGATTGGACCTTTTAGTTAGCCTTAAATAGTAAGATCTCACTATTGCTCTAAAGAGAGAAAAATTCAAGCTTTAGGTTTACCTCTTATGGTGGTCACCCTTGAGCCTTCAATAGCTTTGGAATTCAAATCTTGGTTTTGATCCTTAGTGTTTTCATGCATACACACATGCACAGACATTTTCTAAAGACCCAAAAAATTTTCAAAGGGCAACTTGGTAATTTTCTAGTTTGAATCAATGTCAGATAAGTAATTAATTGATGATCTGTCAGAGGGGTTGTGAAATCAGTTGATGAGTCATCCGTATGACTATATAAAGGTAAACTGAAGTTTTAGTAATTTATTCGAGACTGGTGTAGGCTATGGGGCCACATAGTCATAAACAAGACGGAAATAAATATGAAAATTTTAATGAGAAAATTTGGAGAAAGATGGGAAATATTTGGAATTAGCACATTGAAATTAATTAGGCTGCCAATTTTGATGCGATTCTGAGATAGTTTATTTTTGGACAAGTATGTACGCACATTTGGCCAACTAGCCATGTGGCGTATTGGAGAGTGTGCAAAGTTTTCTCAAAAAGCTTGGTTGGGTTTTCTAGAGTAAGAGAAATGTCCAATTTTTGTTGGGTAAAATGGGATCCAATGTTGGGAATGTTTGTGTATATATGAGGTGCACCATAGTGAGACCAAAAGTGACAAGGTGAGTGATAGATTGGACAAGTCACTTTTTCTCTCTTCCTTTTCCCTCCCATTTCAAGAGACCCCCCTCTCACTCTCTCTTCAAATTCTCTCTTTCTCTCTCTCACACTCGAGTGTGTGTTAGTGTGTGTGATATATATGTTGTAGAGGCTGTGAAACAGCCATGGGAGAGTAAGGAAGGGACTGCGTGGGAGCAAAATAGTGTGTGTGTGTTGTGTCAATTTAAGAGAGAAACCGGTGAGTGTGTATATATAATATGTGTGTGTGTGTGAAACATACATAGTAGGCCGAAGGAAGAAGAAGAGAAAGAAGAAGTTGGAAATGGGAAAAAGGAAGTGAAAAGAAAGAAAGAAAGAGGTGGAACGAAGGCTGGACCACGCTTGGCAACCATGGACATCCATAAAGAGATTTCTCTCTTTACTCACTCTCTCTCTAGCCAATCCTCACTACAAATGAGGTAGGGGCTCTTGGACCTACTATATATTCCATTTGCAGTTAGTTATATGAGTGAATGCATGTATATATACATACACATACACAGTAGGGAGAGAAATAACAAAAAATGGATCTTTCTTTTCTAGTTGATTCAACCTCTAAAACTGGCATGAAATGGTAGGAAATGACATTAGAAAGAATCTAGAACAAATTCGAAATGAAGAGGGGGACTAAAAAGTGGAGAACTAGTCAAAAAACCAGTTCGCCAAAAAAAGGGTGCCATCGAAAAACGGCTTTGTTAGCATTCGAGTAAGGCGTTTAATATGTAGTAAAAAACTTGAAAACATGTACAGAGTGGCCATTTGGTGGCTGAGAGAATTTAAATCATTTACTTGTTAATAGGATGAATAAAACCATTTTCTCGTAAATAGGAGGGTATAACCCTTTGTCATTTTAAAAACAGGACCATTTTAAAAACCTTTTTCATGTAAATGGGGGTCCGAGAAACTTCTACCATTAATTATTGAAAACATGAATCTTTTGATCATGAAATTAGAACATATAATTCACATTTAGAAAAATGGGGGATAAACCTTCTACCACTTCTGAACGTAACATCGTTTCACTTTTTAACAGAAGAATCCGTTTTAAACCAGATTCTAAGCTTAACTTCTCGTGGAGATATCTCATGCCTGGGGGATAAACCTTCTACCGGGCATTTTTCTCCTATGTGAGTTCCGAAGGGCCTCACGAGCTCATGGTGCCTATGCACAATTATCTTGTATTACCAGTTCGTAAACAAGAGGCAATTAAAAAAATATTTCTTTACGAATTGATGCTATTCAAGTGCATTCAAAAAATAACCTCCCGGTAGATGCTTTTCAAGAACATTTAAAACATAACTTCTTCAAATAAATGCTTTTTGAGAGCATTAAAACATAGATTTTCAGATAGATGCTTTTCAAGAGCATTAACAGAACTTTCATGAATATTTTAACAAAGTCTTCAAATACTTGGAATATAACATTCAGAACATTTAAAACATGACCTTTGGAGTATTTAATCACATTATTCAAAAATATTTAAAACATGGCTAGTATAAAAAAATTTACTTTTAGAGAGGCATTAAATACAAGTTTTTGAATTTAACATAGATATGCCGGAATACGAACTTACGAAAAGTCAGTAATATAAACAAGCTAACTTGCATGTCAAGATATAATTTAAAAATGGAAGCAATAATACATTTGAATCATGAGTCATGTAAATACAGGAATTTTGAACTTAAATCACTTCAGGAATTTTGAACTTAAAACAGTTCAGAATTTATGGAGTTAAAACTTCTACTTCAAAGTATAGGATTACTCACTTTAGTTCTCGAGGTTAGTGCTACTGGTGTGCCTTTCTCTTTCCCTTATAGTTCCTAAGAATAATTTATGAAGAATTTAATTAATTCCATATTTAATTTAAATTACCACATATTTGGTGTTCTTAATTTATTTTTAGACAGGGTGAATCCTAATTCCCTAGGATAGGTCTTATTTCCTTTAAACTGGACTATCCGTGATCAAATCGGACTCTTAGGTGTAATTTAATAAATTTGCATTTTCACATGTCTTATTTTTCAGTACTTAATTTGATAATATGGACCTCACCGTTGGGTCCGAAATGTCGAAGAAAGTCAATTTAGACTCTCTCGGACTTCCATTTGGCTTCGGCCATCATTAAGGGTAAAATGATAATTTTGTATTTTACGTGTCTTAATTTTTTACGGTCCCATCTCATAAAATGGACCTCACCATTGGGTCCAGAATATCAAAAAAAGTTAAAATACACTACCCTTTCATTTTATTTGGGTAACGGGACAATTTACAATAATTAAATTAATTTAATAATTTAATTTCATATTATATATTTATTCTGTCAATATAACATCACATGTGCCACGGTGGCACAGTGGCACATGCATGGGGGTTTGGGATCCTCACGTGTGTGAGGTCCTTGTTTCGAGTCTAGGGAGCTGCGACTCCCTTTTATTTTTATGATATTTCAGTTCCCAAACAACGGATATAAAGGAAAAATAGGGATAGGATATCCCTGTTCCATGTGGGGTTATTAAATTAGACTTCTAACCTCGTAGCTGAACAACCCATATTTGTTTTAAATTCAAAACCCAATGCCTAAATGACGCCGTGTTACTAAAACCATAAATGTGACTGGGTGGGTTCCGACTTAAACCCGAACTGACCTGACCTGACCCGCACTACTGTTCATCTTTTTCCCCATCACCCCCGATACTGTTGCCCTAATTTCAGAGATTTTAAATCTCTATTTCGTGACTTTTTAGTGAGTCTTTTCTTCTGCTTTCAATTCCTATAGGTTTTAAGCACACTAAGTAATGTTTTGGCGTTGCTCTAGGGCTTTGAATTGAGCTCGAAAGCTCCATTGGAGTTTCAGTGCTTCTCTGGTTATGGGCTTCATACATGGTCGTTTCTTGACCAAAATTAATGGGGTTGGGCTTGTTGTGATTGTCTTATCAAGGGGATTCATCTTGCGATCGCAAAATAAAGTTTTGTGTTTGTTTTGTAAGGGTTGGTTTTCAAAACCGTGTGTCACGCCCCAAATTCCCGACCGAACCCGGGGACGCGACTGAAGGAAACAAAAGAAGAAAATAAATAAATAGCAAGTAAATAAATAACAATTTAACTGATTTATAACTAATATAGATACAAGCCTATTCCACTAACAGAACTATACATCCATCAATCTCTGTCAATACACATACATTCCCGGTTTATAAAAATTTCGGCAGAACCTCCTTTGTTTTTCGAGCCTTTTTCCCCCTGATAAACACAATGCATCATATAACATCATATAAACAGAAATACATCACAATCCATCCTCACTCGATGGCCACAACCTTATCAAAGTTAAATATACATTGTCTAATTATCCAATCCATCACATCTACTCCTACACTTAAACTAAAAGAGCATTTATTACAATATACAATACCATTTCCATTCTTTTTAGAAACACACCAATCCTTTATAAAATCAAAATACGCCCTAAGGGCCCAAATATCCTTCCAAATTCATTTCCTCTCCTTTCTCCAAGATTTCATCAAGTCCCGCGTACTAGGATGCTTTATCTGAAACCTGTGCCCACGAATGGGTTAGCGCCAACATGCTGGTATGGTACAATACTAATGCAAGGAATAAAATTAAGTCGTGGCATGTGCAAGTGTACATGTATATCTACATGCCTCCCTAATCATTCATACAATATGATGGCAATGTACAAACTACATCTGTATAAAAACCCTATATCACGTTTACAAATTCATCAACACAATACACAAGTAATATGCATGACACACCCATGCATCTCAATGTCACACCCATGTCTCGCTTCACGGTTCTTCCCCGTTGGCATGCAAGTACCAATATATGTCTCGCTTTACGGTCCGGACCCCGTAGGCTTGCGAGTACCTAATGGCCAATTTTGGGTTTTTCACCACAGGATCTGCACCCTCATAATGCACCAGCACCTCGTGCTGACCCACACTATGCTTTCGAAGAATCACACTATGCCAATATGCCATGCTTTCATCATGCAACAATACAGTCCAAATGAAACGTCACTTTCAAAAGCACATGCAACATACTTTAAATAATGCATCACAATGAAGATCAAATCACAAGACTTCATCCACAATGCTACGTGTCATACTCAATCAATCTCAACACTTACGCAAACCCATGTGTCACAATATCAACAATCCTTCTAAAACAGAAATCACATATGATGACAATTCAAGAAGTAAATCACAACTCCCAAATAATCATAAAGAACACGGAAGCAATTAAACAATCAACTCAAAGAAGCAATAATTCCTATGTGATCTTCTATCAACAGATAAGCACAAGAAATCATTCAATCAAGATGCACATCAATCCTAATTTAATTCTATTCCTTACTTAGTAAAGTACCATACCTGATCGGGTTATCTCAACCCTCAGAAGTCGTGTCCACTACGTAGTCCAATCAACCAGGTTCATCTTTAGTCCACGGTTCGGAAGTAGAAGAAAACACACTGGCAGGTTGATCGAGTCGGCCAACCATTTTAAATCCAGTTTCATCAGCTTCTTCAGCCTTTTCCCCAAAGCTGTCCAGGATTCTGACTAGTCATGCCTTTTCCCAGAATTCGCTGCATCTCACCCATTGGACCTTGAAGAATCCTTTTGTGCTCTTTCAGACTAGACTTCAGGAGTTGAAACCACTCAACCAAATTGGTCTGACAGACATTGGCCATCCAACCAGTTACATTGGCTTCTCAAGTGTCTCACACTTAACTGCTACAAGGGTCTGTAAGTGGTGGTTGACCACTTCTTGTTTCACTCTTCAGTACTTCAAGCTTTTCCCCTTTTACTATTGAGAGAAACCAAACTCCTCCAATCCATAAAACTGCCTGAATTCCATATGCATTGTAACAAGATCCTCCATCATAAGCTACCCAAGTCTTTTTATTGCTTCAGTCATGCTAATATACTGCCTATACGGGTCTGATTCTTCAATTAGTCTCATGAAACCCATCTGTTGCTTCCGTCTCCCTCTATGCATCACTACATACCCACAGCCACAATAACCGAGCCCCTAACAGAACCCATCAAGCAGGGCAACTGACCCTCACTGTCCATAACAACCGCACCATTTCAAACAAATTATCAAAACCCAAATTCTGCTTTATTTTCCTCAAACTGTAACATCATCATTCAACCCTCAATACAATAGTCCATCATAACAACAAACAAGTCATCTGCAGTTTCATTCCCCTGTTTCAACGCCACACAAATATACCCATGCACATATACATACAATAGCAACCAAATCAAAAGGAAAGAAATGGAGACAAAACTTGTTCACCTGCTGTCAACAAATGCTAAGAGAATGAAACTAACTTATCCACTACTGATTTCAATAGATTAGCTAGAATCTTATACATACTCCTAACCGAGCTTAAATGCCAGAAATCACGCAAGTCAAATGCCCTCCCCTTCTTTGAAACTAATGCAATAAAGGACACTATCAAGGATCTCTCAAACGTACACTTTGTGGAATTTCTGCAACAACATCGCTACAAATAATGGTCCAAGAGTGCTAAAAGAAAAGCTAATGTGAATTACACCAAAATCCCAATCCAGAAGTCAAATTCTAGCCTTCTTTTGCCTTCAATCAGCAACGTAGAACTCACCTGCAACATCCAGACACTGCTCTCTCCAAATTGCAGAAACTGTCTTCCCTTCCAGCTGTGCCATCTTCCACCTTCAGTCATAGCAGGTTCCTCAATCCGTTTGATGTTTACCTCTGTTCTCAATTGAAGCGGCAGAAACAGAGAAAACCATCACAATGTACATGACTCGAGGAATCAGCAACTTCTCCATTTGCTGCTTCCGTAACTGCCGCAACAGGTGCAATTAGTGCAACAACAGCAGCTCCACTTGCTGCCACTTTCCTTTCCCTGCACCTCTACACAACATGCACATATACACATACCCAATTGGAATGCTTCCTATACCTCTTTACTCGATCTCGAGCCACCACACAAAACCGCAACACAATACCAATTTCTAATACATCTAAACCTCGGTCTGCACCGCTAAAATCTGCTACTATTACCGTAACTCCCGTAGCAGCAGCCATACCTTCAACGATCAAAATGCCCAACGCGATTCAACTCCTTGCAGCGAACTGCTTCAGTCCGCACTTCCATTTTCGTCAATTTCCTCAAGCCCGCAAAACTAATTCGCATTCAACCCTTGCTGTTCTCACGCTAGACAGACACACCCATATATATATGTATCGATCTCCTCCGCCGTCGCCCTTCGTCGCCTCTCTCTTTTCTTTTCTCTTCTTTCTCTCCCCCTTTCTTTTTTTCTCTCTTTTCTTTTCTTTTTTCACGAGACCTGCACCGCATCCCTCTTCTTTTCTTCCCATTTCTTTTTCTTACCCCGTTCTGCTTCTCTCCCTCATGTCATATATTATATCTAATATATAACACACACACATCACACGACCAAAGCTGCCGACACTACTCCTTTATCTATTTTTTTTTTTAACTTACCATATTAACTATTTTATAAATATTTTTATGCCACAAAATATTATAAAATGCTAGTAAATTTGATATAAAGTCGGGGCTCAATTTAATTATTTATTTACCAATATTGGATATCGTTCGGGTCCCATTTTATATTCCCTATATTTTATTTTATTTTATTTTATTTTATTTTTCAAATCTCTACACCGTGACTTGGAACTTGAGGTTTGGGGGTCTTTTCCTAGGCTTTTAGGTCGCGGACTAGGATTTTTGTGACCCTCTTGAGGTCTAGTTCAAACCCCAAGTGATGGAAATTGATTCCCTTTGGGTTGGTTTAGACCAACCTCCAAGGTGGTCCATCAATGGTGGATTTCATGTAGGGTGGCTGTTTTGGCTCTCTCGGGTCTCCTTTTTCTTCCAAACTCTAGCATGATGCTAATAGAGGCCATGCATGTACTCTAAACTTGTTAAACAATATGCAACTAGTATATTTTTCTCAGAGAGGGAAACTTAGGTATTTTTGATTTTTGATTTTTATACCTTCAACAGTGAATGCTCTTTCTCTCCTTTGCTCAGTTCTGGGCTTCTTGAGCTTCTTGGAGTTTGCCTCAAATTCCTTCCTCTCCCTTTTTTTTTCTTCTTCTTCCTTCTTCCTCTTTTCTCTCTCTCTCTCTCTCTCTAGCTCCACACACACACACTTGGTTGTCTTTTGTCTCACGCATGTGTGTGTATATATATATATACATATATTTATATATTTAATTTGGTGAGGTGTTGCATGCAATTTGATTGGGTGCAAGGGTGATGGAATGGGATTTTATATAGCACACACACACACATTGTCACATCCCGAACCCCACCCTATGCGGATGTCAAGGACGTGACTGCCAGTCGGTCGCGACGCGACCAACCAAAGGCAAATTCTGAACTTTCTGACGAATTGCACTCCAACTGTAGGGTCAGATGCAGCGAAATTTAAAACTTTTTCTTTGTGTCACGGGAATGCAACTCACTTATCCTTCATAAGAATATGTATCACAGAGCAAGACTAAATCCAGTCAGTCAACAATTCTAATCTCATAGCATATCTAAAATTAAGCATATAACAACAGAGCAGATCTAATATCTCTAGAGTACCATTAGTTCCATGAGCCATGTCTATCTAGTATATATCAGTCAAGTTAGTCATAACATATCACTCACCAGAATAACCAGGTTCAATCCACAATAAACCAGTCTCTACAGTTCAGTGCCATCAGATCCTTACTTGCGATGCCACTTGGCCTATTCACATCATGTCATAGTACCTTCTAATCCAATGGAGGTAATTCCTAAAAAATGTCAGAATAATGGGGTGAGCTTAAATAAGCCCAATGAGTAACACAGATTCCCTATCATGGGTTTCAAAACCAGTTTTGTGCTCCCAAGGCACATGGATAATTTAGTCATTACAAAAATAACTATTTTTATAAATCCATTTCATAAGCAGTCTAGTACAATAAAACAGAATCGAACAGACAATACAAACGGATCAGAACATGACATAACCAATCGGTCAGAACAATAACTATTGCTAATATATCAGTCAAGACACAGACTCTTCATTAACGGAACGAATCATAACGGAACTGGACCATATATCAATCAAGACAAACAGATCATCAACGGACGGAACATGTCAGAACCGGACGGAACATATCAATCGAGGCAGACATAACATTAACGGACAGAATATAACGGAATCAAACGGTAACAATACATCAATCAAGCAAAGGCATATCGCGAACGGATAAAATTATAACGGAACTAAACGGAAACAATACACTAATCAGGACACAGGCAAATCATGAACAGGACATAACATAACGGAACTGGGTAGAAACAATATAACAATCAAGTCAGGGACACATCACTGTCGGAACTAATCATAATTGGACTGAACAATGTTTCAATCAAGACAGACGTATCATCAACGGACAGTACACAACGGAATTGGACCATATATCAACCAAGGCGGACTTAACATCATTAACGGACGGAACATGTCAGAACCGGACGGAACATATCAATCGAGGCAGACATATCATTAACGGACAACACATAACCGAACTGAACAGAATCCCTAATTCGAAGGACACAAGCACATCACGTGGAATGTAGTACAAAGGGCGTACATTAAGTACATACATTTAAACAATATAGCATTCAGACAGTATACTATACAAAGCGGTACGATACAACAAAATGTTGTTCTTTGCCTATATCACATGGTTTATTTAATCGTTTCAGAAATAATGGTTCAATATATCCATTTTATCTCAACAGTTCAAAACGGGCAAAACAGTACGGGATGCTAGCACAGGGATCAGGAATATAGTCAATTATTTAAAAAGACTAAAACCATGTCATAAGTGATATAGTACGAAAAGCATGCAGTTAAATAATTGCACTTAAATAATTGCATTCAAAACAGATCAGTAAATCAAGGGACAGTATCAAAACAGTGTCAGAAGTTACTCACAAACTTTACGCTTATTTCCTTGCATAAATAATCCGATAACCTCCAGGTACGTCAGGCATCTCCATGTATATCATGAATAATAATCATCAATCACAGACAGGTCAGAACTCATCCATTCAGGTCTCATTCGTCATCTTAGGTATCTATCGGATTACCTAAGATAGCCTAGTAGCCTATCACCCTTCCATTGGGTCTCACTCGAGGCTATTTCATTCTTTAATTAGGCTTAGCAATTATTAGGATTATATCCTAAGTCATTTAGACGTCAATTGTTATCAGTCAGGCACTCATTCAACCTTAGGGGCAAAATGGTAATTTTACCATTCTTGTCCCAGACCCTGTCATGGTCTTCGAAATAGTCTTTATATCTTAAGTACAAAGTTCTACGTCCTTTGGACTCCAATCGGTATCAGTTAGGTTCTCATTTTAACCATAGGGGCAAAATGGTAATTTTTCCATTCTTATCCCGGACCTTGTTATGGTCCTCAGAATATCCCATATATCGCATATATGAAGTTTTAAGTCTTTTAGACTTTAATCGGTATCAGTTAGGTACTTATTTAGTCTTAGGGGCAAAATGGTAATTTTGTCATTTTTGCCCCGGACCCTATCATGGTCTTCAGAACGTCCCATATATCTCATGTATAAATTTGTAAGTCCCTTGGACTTCATTTGGTATCTATTTTAGATCGTCGGGACACATCGATCATTTCTCGTTTTACGCGTTGACTGTCTCGGAGTCTTATTTAGCCCTTCAGTGTTCATAATTATCCCTATGATAATTTATCAGATCAGTTTGACCTTTATTCGACCTCTACTTTGCACTTACAGTGCTCAGGGGTATTTTGGTCATTTTACGTTTTGTGTAATTCTGACCCCGATTCGTCATCTAATCAAGTATACAGTCTCACCAGTGTCTGGGCTCCTACCGGTATCAGTTTCGTCCCAATCGGACTTTGTTTAGGTCTCGTACGGTATCAGGGGTAATTTGGTAATTTCGTGTGTCGTATTTTTCAGCACGTCAGTTCATAAAATGGACCTCACCATTGGGTCTAGAATGCCCGAGATAGTCAAAATAGGCTATCTGATATTTTTATTTGGGTTTGGGTGCCATCAGGGGTAGTACTATCATTTACACTTACGGGTCTGTATTTTTTGGGACTGTATTTTCAAAATCAGACTGTACCATTGAGTCCAGAATATTTGAAATAGTGAAAATACACTATTTATTTACTTAATTTGGACTCCGTTTGACACATTTAATGTCCAGGGGTAAAATTATAATTTTACCTATTTAATAAAATAATTAATTAATTAATTATTTTTCCAGGGGCTTAATTGCACAATTTTTCAAAGATCAGGGCCATAGTGTAATTCTGTTAAACAGCAGGGGTCAATTTGTAATTTATTCAAAGTTTAAAACTGAACGAAAGGGTTCAGTCCCTTTGTAAGTGAACCAGTCCGGTCCAGTCCGGTTCTAACCGGTTCTATTACATTGCTGACGTCATGATGACGTCAGCCCTAAAATAATTTAAAAATCAGTTAACCAAATGACGTAGTTTTAATAATGCGGTGGCCTACTCTTGGACGGACACGTGTCCTAGTCGACTGGGCCAACTCGTCTTGACTCGGTCAGCTCGGCCGAGTCAACTCCGTCTTCCCCATCGTTCGACTCAGTGTTGCCCTAATTTACAGAGAATTTCTCTTTCAATTTCGTGGCAATTTAGACACGATTTCTTGCTGATTTCAATCCCGTTGGGTTTCTGCACTTCATATCCATCCTTTAACATCCATTTTGAGCTTCGAATCGAGCTCTAGGCAGGTCTGTTTTGAAAACGATAATTTGGTCTGCAACTGGCCCTAGGGCGTCCTTTTTTGGTCCAAACCTCACGGGGTTTGTTGCGTTGTGACCTACAGGTCATGGCGTTTCAGTCCCCGTCGTCATACCTCGGTTTGGTCACGATTTCAGTGGTGTTGGGTCTCAAACCTATGACTGCGACTCACGGTTTGGGGGTTTAAATCAGTGTTCTAGGGTCGCGGAACAGTGGTTTTAGGGTCCTCTTAGCGTCTAGATCAGTCCTGGACCGTCAAAACTCAGTTTTAGAGAGGTCGAATCAGACCCAATTCCCATGGTCCATCAATGGTGGTTTCACTCACGGTTTGGGGTTCTAGGCTATTCCGACCATTCTAAGTTGTCCTAGAACAGTTCTAAGACTCATAGGAGCTTATATGCATAGTTTATATAGGCCAAAACTATCAGATACAGTACCAACAATCAAAACAGAAAAATTAGCAGTTTGAGGAGTCTCACCTTTCAAACAGTGGTTGTTCCCCTCTTGGCTCGATTCAGGTCTCCTCATGGCTTCATGCATGCTGCTCTAGTGCAGTCGTGCCCTCAATCCTCCTCTTTGTGCATCACATGCACACAATGTTGCACACAGCCGTGGGTACATACACACATATGCACACAAGCTTGCATAGTCTCACTTTGGCAGCCCTCTTCCGAGCACACAGGCAGTTTAGTTTTGGGTTTCCTTTCCTCCCCACCCAACACACTCAAGGCCCTTATATGTATGAGATATATATATATATATATACATACACACACAAACTTCTACAAATATATCTCTAGGTGTATATATGTATATATTTATCAGAGATTCAGTGGGGCTTAGGGCTGATGTGGGCTGAGGGAAACCATCATGTGGGGTTTGCATGTAACCTCATTGGTGCAATCTGAGGTGGGGCTTGGTTAACTTAGAGATATATACAATTGAGTTGTACACATATGCACAAGGTAATGGCAGCCCAACTGATAAGTTTTTTTGGATAAAATTCTTTCCCTCCATAGGTCAAGGGTTCAATTCCCCTTGACCACCAATTTGGCCATTTTTCCACATTTTGGGCTAAGGCCCTGTTTGGCTGCAAGTTAATTCAGTTTTTGATGTTTGCCTCATAACTTTCATTCCGTAACTCCTTTTTCGATGCGGTTTGTTCCGAGAGTTTCATATTTCAGTTATCTACAGTGTCAGAGGTTCCGTGTCATTTATTAGTCATTCTGGATTTCTGTGGCTAATTAATTCGAATTCCGTCAGTGTTAAATTGACATTATTTCACCTAATTAATTGGTAATTAGGTTCGGGTATTGTACCCTATTCTCGAATATGTTTTAATTGTTTTATCGGTCTATCTTGACCGTCGAGAGATTAGGGTTAATTCCCTTGATTATTCCCTGAGCCGGTATTAATTAATAATTAATATTTAATTATTAATTATACAGAGTCGGGGTGTTACACACACACATATATATATATATATATCTTGTGAGATATATAACACAAAAGTGTTGGAGCTTAGTTGGTTTATTTTTTTAGGCATTGATTCTTTCCCAATTTTTGGTCTTGGGTTCAAGACCTTGGGCCAACACTCTTGGCCTGTTTTTTTTTTTTTATCTTTTTCCTTCTTATGTCTTGTTTGGCATTTTGCATATCTTATCCCATTTTTTTTTTCTTTTTTGCATTATTTTTATTTTTCTTCTTGTGTAGTTATATTTTTATTCACTTCCTTCACGCATTGATTTCATAAATCGAAGTCTTGCAATTTTGTTTATTTTATTCATGTGTCGACTTTGTTAATCAAGGTCCTATTATTTTTGTAGCCTTTTTTTTCTTGGTCTAGTTTTCTTAATTATTATTTTACTTCTTAAAGTCCCTAATATTTATTAGTGACTTAATTTTCATTAACCGGGTCGGGGTGTTATACGAACCAACCCGAACTGGAATTGAGCCGAATAGGTTGGGTTGAGTAGGTTCCAAAGAATTTTTGGGTTGGGTCAGTTCTAGAACCGATTTTTTTTGGGTTGGTTCCGGTTTAAAATTTGGGTAAACCAACCTAACCTGAGTACCTGACTTTCATAAAAAAAAATTCAACCTTTTTTTATATATGTTATATATATAATATGTGTGTGCGTATTACAAAATAAGTGTATTAATGTATATATATATAATACATAGATAAATAGTATATATGTATATGTGTATTAGTATATATATTGTAACACTCCGATCCGGTTATCAAGAATTTAGTCGCTAATTAAATATTAGAGACTTTAAGAAGCAAAATGATGCTTATGGAAAGGAAAATCGAGACAATAAAGACGACGAAAATTGATAAGATTTTGATTAATGAGAATCAACATGTGAAGAAAATAAATAAATAATACAAGCACATGAGGAAGAAATACGCTTAATGCAATAAGAAAAAGTGGGATTAAGTGCAAAAGCCTAGCTAAAGGGAAATAAAAAGAAAAGAAGAAAAGTAGGCCAAAAGTGATGGCCCAAGGTCTTGAACCCAAGACCAAAAAAGTGAGGAAGAGCTTATACCAAAAAATATAATTGTCATGACCCGAAACCCACCCTACGCAAATTAGGGGCAACGACTAACACTGCCACTCGAACAGGCCATACAGAATCAAATGAATTGCACAAGAGTGATAAATTTTTTTTTTTTGTTTTTCTTTATATCATTGAATCATTAAAAGCCATACCCAGGCACGTTAGAACCAAAGAAAAAAGAAAAAAAAAAAAAAAAAGAGAGGAGAGGAGAGGAAGAGAAACGGTTGGGCGCAAGTGATGGAGGGGCAATTGATATATTGATTCGTAAGTGCTAACAGAGGAGGGTGGAACAAGAAAACTAGATTGAGAATTGAAGAGAAGAATTTGAATGCAGCAGTAGTTGATTGCTGTATTGGTATACCTAATTATTTCAGTGATCTTTAAAGAAGAGTTGTCATGGATGCAGCTGCCATTGCCGGTTTATACCCCCTATGTTTAATTCATGAAGCCACAGCAACTGCTTTGGCGTTTGGAAGGTAAGCTGGGTGATTTGATCCTGCTTCATTTTTTTTTTTTTTTTTGTAAAAAGCATGAATGATAGATCTAACCTTAGGATCTTATTAACAAGGAATTGAGTTATACTGCAATTTGAATCAAGAATAAACCAACCAGAACTAAGTTAGAACACGGCATGTATAGAGAAAGAGTTTAAATTGGGTGGTGTAATTTTGATGTGATTAACTCAGTTTAAACCATGAGGAAATATTTTTAGGAAGGGCAAAA
The DNA here is from genome assembly GCA_008638375.1 of Nyssa sinensis. Taxonomy (NCBI): domain Eukaryota; kingdom Viridiplantae; phylum Streptophyta; class Magnoliopsida; order Cornales; family Nyssaceae; genus Nyssa; species Nyssa sinensis. Next base: position 10,282,045 of record CM018052.1, on the reverse strand, counting down.
ATTTAATTGAAGAAAAATGGGCCAAAACTATAGAAGAAAATAATGGAAAATGGAGAAGAAACGGAGCAGGCCAGAAAACCGCACAGCTCCGGTGGAGTTGCGGTTTTCCTTGTTTTGAGGGAGATCCGGCACTCCGATCGGAAAACCTAGGGTAGATTTAGGTTGCCCATGAATGTGGGTATGAACCTCACTAAAAAAACGCAAGAAAAACCGTTGCCGGCAAGTCGCCATTGACGGAGAAGATGACCAGCCATGCGTGGTGGGTGCTGCGCGACTGAGACTTTGTGATTTATTTTAGGCCAAACCGAGTCGGGTCCGACCCGACCCACCCATTTAGATGACTGCCCAACACTATTACTTTATGGGTAAATTTTTAAATTTGAGTGTGGAGAGTGGTTGGTTAGAAAGGAGAAGTTATCCAATGGTTGGTTTAAACATGTACATGAAATGAAAAGCAGAAATGGAAAAATCCATTCAGATGACTACCCAACACTATTACTTTATGGGTAAATTTTTAAATTTGAGTGTGGAGAGTGGTTGGTTAGAAAGGAGAAGCTATCCAATGGTTGGTTTAAACATGTACAGGAAATGAAAAACAGAAATGGAAAAATTGGTATGTGCAGGAATTGAACCTGTGACCAAGGGGGAAACGGTGAGAAGCTTGAACCACTGTGCCACTAAGGCACATATGAATTATTTGGGCTTAAGTACTATATGTATTAGCTACACTTAATTAATTTAATAAATTGGTTTAAATTCATTAATTTCAAATAAAATCCGGACGCGTAAATTTGTCGAATGAATAATGAAAACTTACTGTTTTGGACCTTCTGGATTTAATGGTGAGGTTCGTTTCATGAGATGGAGTCCCAAAAAATAAAGTACTCGTAGAATGCCAAAATGACTAAAATGCCCCTACGTCGAAGGTGAGTCAAACGGACTCCGATTGGGTTAAGTAAATAGTGGATTTTTATTATTTCAAACTTACTCGACTCAACAGTGAAGTCCAAATTGTGAAAACAGAACCCGAAAAATAGAGACACGTAAATGACCATTTTACCCTTGGGTAAATTAAGTTCAAGAGCATAAAATAGTAAAAGATATATTTAGAGTAACGAGGCATAAATTCAATAAATGACATAAAATATGAAACATGTTTAGTGATGTATAGGCAAGTCAAAAGGAATGGAGAAAGTCACGGGATAGTAGGACACTGATAAGGTAAGTGGATTCCTATCTCTTATACATGGTTTTCCAAGCCACGATTTTTCTACTACTGCCAAGACTTGTACTCATATATGTATCTACTGTTATTGTTCCCGCCATTGATATTGTCCTATCTGGTAGAGGCTTATTGACTGATATCTCGTGATTTGATGCATTGTACTGACGCCTATCATTGTATGCATGTCATGTTAGTTCATACATTGCATGTTGAGACTATAAATGGACAAATGGTGATGGGAGTGTTTTTATTGATTGACTGGACCTACGGGCCGATTGATGGGACCTACAGGTCGAATCCGTGATCAGACATATGGTGATAGGGGTTTTCTTACATATAGAGTTATGGGGGCATTTCATATGCATTGATGTTAACTGTTCACACATTAATTGTGTTTGACTGTGATCGTTTTACTATGGCAGCATTCATGTTAATTGTGATTATTGGGCTTTACTGTTCATTGGCCTTGTGGCACTTTATTGCTAACTGAAATTGTTGTCATGACTGGCTATCATGTTATCTTGAATTCATGTTTTCCTATGTAATCCATAACCCATATTTGAGATAGGCTTTTACTTAGTGGGCTTTATTAGCTCACCCCCCTTTACAAATTTTTCAAGTGAGAATTTACAGAACCACAGTAGGAGATCAAGAGCTTAAGGAGACAGTTGAGGAGCATAATAGTAATGAATGAAGTCTCTCCCATGTACTCACCACCTAAGAATGGTTTATATTTAGTTTATTGTCAATGTTAAGTTTAGTCTTTGAACAACATTTGTAATTAAGGCTTCCGCACTTTAATGTTATGGTTACATTACTTATTGTTATCATTGGTAAAAGAATGAAAAAAGTAGGGACGGCCATTGGGTCGGCCCCACAATACGAGATCCGCATAGGGTGGGTTTTGGGTCGTGACAGCTTGGTATCAGAGCAAAGTCTTAGGTTCTAATGGGTCATGGGAGACAGGATCGAGTCATGGAGGATAGGATTAGAGTATTAGAATTGTTAAAGTCTAAGAGTTAGTGGATAGATAATACTGACATTACTGGGCTAGACTTTTATGTGAACACTGACAGTTATTCTACGTATACATTGACTGATTATCCTTTATAGGAAAGGTTAACACTAGAAGATGATCGGGCTACTGTACCAATATCCGTTGGTATTTTACAGTTACTTACAATTTGCCCATATATTGTCTAGAGAATTGAGTTATAGTTCCACATTTACTGTTAGGTTGAACTTAGAAACAGAACCTCTAGGCTACTTGTTAACCGTTTCAATACCATTGAGAGATTGTTATTGATGAATACTATATATCAGGGAAAAATTATATGTTATCGGTGACTCTTGAACAATTGAGATGATTGGGTAATTAGTGACCTTTAAGTAAATAGAAATATGTTTAAAAGGAAAACGAGAAGGATTCTCGAGGAATGACACTGAAAATATTTGAAGAGATTTCTACAAATGTTATGGATAGATAACCGAGGCTTGAATGAGAGATAATTTGTAGGAAACTGAATGGATAATTTTCGGAGGACCAAAAATATGAAAATTCTCGAGTAAGTCATAGGTAGACACTGATAGGGTGGAGATGAGAAGAGTGGTGAAGACAAGTACTAAAGGAGCAAGATTGCCAGAATTGATCTTATGAATTGTGATGATTTTGGAAAGAGGTTGACACATAATGTATGAATATTAGGAAGAAGTCTATGAATCTTATGATCTAAGATAAGGGGTGATCTGATTGTAGTCAATACCCCAGCAAGTTAAATGAAGTAAATGATAAACGATCTTGAGTAACAATTAGAGATCAGTGCAATCTAAATGATCATAAAGACTGAACTGGTAGTAAATCATTTAGAGAAACCATGAAATTGATATGATATATGATTTTGGGGTACTACAAGGAAATCATTATTCATGAAAGATATACATAGAGCATATGAAGTATAGAATATAAGTACACGGTTATTAACCAATTAGATATCTTTAATCTTTAAAGGAACTAAGAGTCCGGTGCTTAAATAGTTAAATGATCGGTGAATTTTGGAGGACGATAGCTTGTTTAAATACTAAGGTTAATAGTCTTTGGAAAAGACTATGCTATGACAGACCTTGATGTTTCTTGGATGATCAAGATAGCGAAATAAATAATGACTTTTAGGAGAAAATGGTATGCTTAAGGGCAAATGTAACGGCCTGATCCATATGGCATGATATTATCCGTTTTGGCCTTAGGTCCCCTCAGGGTTTTGTTCTTGGCAGTAGGCTTGCCCCACCTCAAAAGGCCTCATACCATTGGAGAGGAGCATCCTAACTTATGAATACATTCAACCTTCCTTCCCCAGGCGATGTGGGATACCTCTCCCCTCATTTGGATCGCTATCTGCAGCGAGGTTCTGGTTCCTCACACTTCCTGCTGGGTCAGGCTCTGATACCATCTGTAACGGCCTGATCCACATGGCATGATATTGTCCACTTTGGGCTTAGGTCCCCTCACGATTTTGTTCTTGGCAGTGGGCTTGCCCCACCCCAAAAGGCCTCATACCATTGGAGAGCAGCATCCTTACTTATGAATACCTTTACCCTTCCTTCCCCAGGCGATGTGGGATACCACTCCCGTCCATTGGATCGCTGTCCGCAGCGAGGTTCTGGATCCCCACACTTCCGGCTGGGTCAGGCTCTGATACCATCTGTAATGGCCTGATCCACATGGCATGATATTGTTCGCTTTGGGCTTAGGTCCCCTCACGATTTTGTTCTTGGCAGTGGGCTTGCCCCACCCCAAAAGGCCTCATACCATTGGAGAGCAGCATCCGTACTTATGAATACCTTCACCCTTCTTTCACCAGGCGATGTGGGATACCTCTCCCCTCCTTTGGATCGCTGTCCGCAGCGAGGTTCTGGTTCCTCACACTTCCGGCTGGGTCAGGCTCTGATACCATCTGTAACGGCCTGATCCACATGGCATGATATTGTCCGCTTTGGGCTTAGGTCCCCTCACGGTTTTGTTCTTGGCAGTGGGCTTGCCCTACCCCAAAAGGCCTCATACCATTGGAGAGCAGCATCCAAACTTATGAATACATTCACCCTTCCTTCCCCAGGCAATGTGGGATACGTCTCCCCTCCTTTGGATCGCTATCCGGAGCGAGGTTCTAGTTCCTTACACTTCTTACTGGGTCAGGCTCTGATACCATCTGTAATGGCCTGATCTACATGGTATGATATTGTCCACTTTGGGCTTCGGTCCCCTCACAGTTTTGTTCTTGGCAGTGGGCTTGCCCCACCCCAAAAGGCCTCATACCATTGAAGAGCAGCATCCCTACTTATGAATACCTTCATCCTTCCTTCCCCAAGCGATGTGGGATACCTCTACCCTCCTTTGGATCGCTGTCCGCAGCGAGGTTCTGGATACTCACACTTCCGGCTTGGTCAGGCTCTGATACCATCTGTAATGGCTTGATCCACATGGCATGATATTGTCCGCTTTGGGCTTAGGTCCCCTTACGGTTTTGTTCTTGGCAGTGGGCTTGCCCCACCCCAAAAGGCCTCATACCATTGGAGAGCAGCATCCTTACTTATGAATACCTTCACCCTTCCTTCCCCAGGCGATGTGAGATACCTCTCCCCTCCTTTGGATCGCTGTCCGCAACGAGGTTCTAGTTCCTCACACTTCCGGCTGGGTCAGGCTCTGATACCATCTGTAACGGCCTGATCCAAATGGCATAATATTGTCCGCTTTGGGCTTAGGTCCCCTCACGGTTTTGTTCTTGGCAGTGGGCTTGCCCCACCCCAAAAGGCCTTATACCATTGGAGAGCAGCATCCTTACTTATGAATACCTTTACCCTTCCTTCACCAGGCGATGTGGGATACCTCTCCCCTCCTTTGGATCGCTGTCCGCTGCGAGGTTCTGGTTCCTCACACTTCCGGCTGGGTCAGGCTCTGATACCATCTGTAACGGCCTGATCAACATGGCATGATATTGTCTGCTTTGGGCTTAGGTCCCCTCACAGTTTTGTTCTTGGCAGTGGGCTTGCCCCACCCCAAAAGGCCTCATACCATTGGAGAGCATCATCCTAACTTATGAATACTTTCACGCTTCCTTCCCCAAGCGATGTGGGATACCTCTCCCCTTATTTGGATCGCTATCCGCAGCGAGGTTCTGTTTCCTCACACTCCTTGCTGGGTCAGGCTCTGATACCATCTATAACGGCCTGATCCACATGGCATGATATTGTCCACTTTGGGCTTAGGTCCCCTCACGGTTTTGTTCTTCGCAGTGGGCATGCCCCACCCCAAAAGGCCTCGTACCAATGGAGAGCAGCATCCTTACTTTTGAATACCTTCACCCTTCCTTTCCCTGGCGATGTGGGATACCACTCCCCTCCATTGGATCGCTGTCCGCAGCGAGGTTCTGGATCCCCATACTTCCGGCTGGGTCAGGCTCTGATAACATCTGTAATGGCCTGATCCACATGGCATGATATTGTCCGCTTTGGGCTTAGGTCCCCTTACGGTTTTCTTCTTGGCAGTGGGCTTGCCCCACCCCAAAAGGCCTCATACCATTGGAGAGCAGCATCCTCACTTATGAATACCTTCACCCTTCCTTCCCCAGGCGATGTGAGATACCTCTCCCCTCCTTTGGATCGCTGTCCGCAGCGAGGTTCTAGTTCCTCACACTTCCGGCTGGGTCAGGCTCTGATACCATCTGTAACGGCCTGATCCAAATGGCATGATATTGTCCGCTTCGGGCTTAGGTCCCCTCACAGTTTTTTTCTTGGCAGTGGGCTTGCCCCACCCCAAAAGGCCTTATACCATTGGAGAGAAGCATCCTTACTTATGAATACCTTCACCCTTCCTTCACCAGGCGATGTGGGGTACCTCTCCCCTCCTTTGGATCGCTGTCCGCAGTGAGGTTCTGGTTCCTCACACTTCCGGCTGGGTCAGGCTCTGATACCATCTGTAACGGCCTGATCAACATGGCATGATATTGACCGCTTTGGGCTTAGGTCCCCTCACGGCTTTGTTCTTGGCAGTGGGCTTGCCCCACCCCAAATGGCCTCATACCATTGGAGAGCATCATCCTAACTTATGAATACATTCACGCTTCCTTCCCTAGGCGATGTGGGATACCTCTCCCCTCCTTTGGATCGCTATCCGCAGCGAGGTTCTAGTTCCTCACACTTCTTACTGGGTCAGGCTCTCATACCATCTGTAATGGCCTGATTCACATGGCATGATATTGTTCACTTTGGGCTTCGGTCCCCTCACGGTTTTTTAATTGGCAGTGGGCTTGCCCCACCCCAAAAAGCCTCATACCATTGAAGAGCAGCATCCTTACTTATGAATACCTTCACCCTTCCTTCCCTAGGCGGTGTGGGATACCTCTCCCCTCCTTTGGATCGCTGTCCGCAGCGAGGTTCTAGATCCTCACACTTCCGGCTGGGTCAGGCTCTGATACCATCTGTAATGGCCTGATCCACATGGCATGATATTGTCCGCTTTGGGCTTAGGTCCCCTCACTGTTTTGTTCCGGGCAGTGGGCTTGCCCCACCCCAAAAGGCCTCATACCATTGGAGAGCAGCATCCTTACTTATGAATACCTTCACCCTTCCTTCCCAAGGCAATGTGGGATACCTCTCCCCTTCTTTGGATCGTTGGCCGCAGCGAGGTTTTGGTTCCTCACACTTCCGACTGAGTCAGGCTCTGATACCATCTGTAACGGCCTGATCCACATGGCATGATGTTGTCCCCTTTGGGCTTAGGTCCCCTCACGGTTTTGTTCTTGGCAGTGGGCTTGCCCCACCTAAAAAGGCCTCATACCATTGGAGAGCTGCATCCTTAAGGGGGAATACCTTCACCCTTCCTTCCCCAGGCGATGTGGGATGCCTCACCCCTCCTTTGGATCGCTGTCCGCAGCAAGGTTCTGGTTCCTCACACTTCCGGCTGGGTCAGGCTCTGATACCATCTGTAACGGCCTGATCCACATGGCATGATATTGTCCGCTTCGGGCTTAGGTCCTCTCACGGTTTTGTTCTTGGCAGTGGGCTTGCCCTACCCCAAAAGGCCTCATACCATTGGAGAGCAGCATCTTTACTTATGAATAGCTTCACCCTTCCTTCCCCAGGCGATGTGGGATGCCTCTCCCCTCCTTTGGATCGCTATCCGCAGTGAGGTTCTGGTTCTTCACACTTTCGGCTGGGTCAGGCTCCGATACAATCTGTAACGGCCTGATCCACATGGCATGATATTGTCCGCTTTGGGCTTAGGTCCCCTCACGGTTTTGTTCTTGGCAGTGGGCTTGCCCCACCCCAAAAGGCCTCATACCATTAGAGAGCAACATATTTACTTATGAATACCTTCAACCTTCCTTCCCCAAGCGATGTGGGACACCTTTCTCCTCCTTTGGATCGTTGTCCGCAGCGAGGTTCTGGTTTCTCACACTTCCGGCTGGGTCAGGCTCTGATACCATCTGTAACGGCCTGATCAACATGGCATGATATTGTCCGCTTTGGGCTTAGGTCCCCTCACGGTTTTGTTCTTGGCAGTGGGCTTGCCCCACCCCAAAAGGCCTCATACCATTGGAGAGCATCATCCTAACTTATGAATACATTCACGCTTCCTTCCCCGGGCGATGTGGGATACCTCTCCCCTCCTTTGGATCGCTATCCGCAGTGAGGTTCTAGTTCCTCACACTTCTTACTGGGTCAGGCTCTCATGCCATCTGTAATGGCCTGATTCACATGGCATGATATTGTTCACTTTGGGCTTCGGTCCCCTCACGGTTTTGTACTTGGCAGTTGGCTTGCCCCACCCCAAAAAGCCTCATACCATTGAAGAGCAGCATCCTTACTGATGAATACCTTCACCCTTCCTTCCCTAGGCGGTGTGGGATACCTCTCCCCTCCTTTGGATCGCTGTCCGCAGCGAGGTTCTGGATCCTCACACTTCCGGCTGGGTCAGGCTCTGATACCATCTGTAATGGCCTGATCCACATGGCATGATATTGTCCGCTTTTGGCTTAGGTCCCCTCACTGTTTTGTTCATGGCAGTGGGCTTGCCCCACCCCAAAAGGCCTCATACCATTGGAGAGCAGCATCCTTACTTATGAATACCTTCACCCTTCCTTCCCCAGGCAATGTGGGATACCTCTCCCCTCCTTTGGATCGTTGTCCGCAGCGAGGTTTTGGTTCCTCACACTTCCGACTGAGTCAGGCTCTGATACCATCTGTAACGGCCTGATCCACATGGCATGATATTGTCCGCTTTGGGCTTAGGTCCCCTCACGGTTTTGTTCTTGGCAGTGGGCTTGCCCCACCTAAAAAGGCCTCATACCATTGGAGAGCTGCATCCTTAAGGGGGAATACCTGCACCCTTCCTTCCCCAGGCGATGTGGGATGCCTCACCCCTCCTTTGGATCGCTGTCCGCAGCAAGGTTCTGGTTCCTCACACTTCCGGCTGGGTCAGGCTCTGATACCATCTGTAACGGCCTGATCCACATGGCATGATATTGTCTGCTTCGGGCTTAGGTCCTCTCACGGTTTTGTTCTTGGCAGTGGGCTTGCCCTACCCCAAAAGGCCTCATACCATTGGAGAGCAGCATCTTTACTTATGAATAGCTTCACCCTTCCTTCCCCAGGCGATGTGGGATACCTCTCCCCTCCTTTGGATCGCTATCCGCAGTGAGGTTCTGGTTCCTCACACTTTCGGCTGGGTCAGGCTCCGATACAATCTGTAACGGCATGATCCACATGGCATGATATTGTCCGCTTTGGGCTTAGGTCCCCTCACGGTTTTGTTCTTGGCAGTGGGCTTGCCCCACCCAAAAGGCCTCATACCATTAGAGAGCAACATATTTACTTATGAATACCTTCAACCTTCCTTCCCCAAGTGATGTGGGATACCTTTCTCCTCCTTTGGATCGCTGTCCGCAGCGAGGTTCTGGTTCCTCACACTTCCGGTTGAATCAGGCTCTGATACCATCTGTAATGGCCTGATCCACATGGCATGATATTGTCCGCTTTGGGCTTAGGTCCCCTCACTGTTTTGTTCCGGGCAGTGGGCTTGCCCCACCCCAAAAGGCCTCATACCATTGGAGAGCAGCATCCTTACTTATGAATACCTTCACCCTTCCTTCCCAAGGCAATGTGGGATACCTCTCCCCTTCTTTGGATCGTTGGCCGCAGCGAGGTTTTGGTTCCTCACACTTCCGACTGAGTCAGGCTCTGATACCATCTGTAACGGCCTGATCCACATGGCATGATGTTGTCCGCTTTGGGCTTAGGTCCCCTCACGGTTTTGTTCTTGGCAGTGGGCTTGCCCCACCTAAAAAGGCCTCATACCATTGGAGAGCTGCATCCTTAAGGGGGAATACCTTCACCCTTCCTTCCCCAGGCGATGTGGGATGCCTCACCCCTCCTTTGGATCGCTGTCCGCAGCAAGGTTCTGGTTCCTCACACTTCCGGCTGGGTCAGGCTCTGATACCATCTGTAACGGCCTGATCCACATGGCATGATATTGTCCGCTTCGGGCTTAGGTCCTCTCACGGTTTTGTTCTTGGCAGTGGGCTTGCCCTACCCCAAAAGGCCTCATACCATTGGAGAGCAGCATCTTTACTTATGAATAGCTTCACCCTTCCTTCCCCAGGCGATGTGGGATGCCTCTCCCCTCCTTTGGATCGCTATCCGCAGTGAGGTTCTGGTTCTTCACACTTTCGGCTGGGTCAGGCTCCGATACAATCTGTAACGGCCTGATCCACATGGCATGACATTGTCCGCTTTGGGCTTAGGTCCCCTCACGGTTTTGTTCTTGGCAGTGGGCTTGCCCCACCCCAAAAGGCCTCATACCATTAGAGAGCAACATATTTACTTATGAATACCTTCAACCTTCCTTCCCCAAGCGATGTGGGACACCTTTCTCCTCCTTTGGATCGTTGTCCGCAGCGAGGTTCTGGTTTCTCACACTTCCGGCTGGGTCAGGCTCTGATACCATCTGTAACGGCCTGATCAACATGGCATGATATTGTCCGCTTTGGGCTTAGGTCCCCTCACGGTTTTGTTCTTGGCAGTGGGCTTGCCCCACCCCAAAAGGCCTCATACCATTGGAGAGCCGCATCCTTACTTATGAATACCTTCACCCTTCCTTCCCCAGGCAATGTGGGATACCTCTCCCCTTCTTTGGATCGTTGGCCGCAGCGAGGTTTTGGTTCCTCACACTTCCGACTGAGTCAGGCTCTGATACCATCTGTAACGGCCTGATCCACATGGCATGATGTTGTCCGCTTTGGGCTTAGGTCCCCTCACGGTTTTGTTCTTGGCAGTGGGCTTGCCCCACCTAAAAAGGCCTCATACCATTGGAGAGCTGCATCCTTAAGGGGGAATACCTTCACCCTTCCTTCCCCAGGCGATGTGGGATGCCTCACCCCTCCTTTGGATCGCTGTCCGCAGCAAGGTTCTGGTTCCTCACACTTCCGGCTGGGTCAGGCTCTGATACCATCTGTAACGGCCTGATCCACATGGCATGATATTGTCCGCTTCGGGCTTAGGTCCTCTCACGGTTTTGTTCTTGGCAGTGGGCTTGCCCTACCCCAAAAGGCCTCATACCATTGGAGAGCAGCATCTTTACTTATGAATAGCTTCACCCTTCCTTCCCCAGGCGATGTGGGATGCCTCTCCCCTCCTTTGGATCGCTATCCGCAGTGAGGTTCTGGTTCTTCACACTTTCGGCTGGGTCAGGCTCCGATACAATCTGTAACGGCCTGATCCACATGGCATGATATTGTCCGCTTTGGGCTTAGGTCCCCTCACGGTTTTGTTCTTGGCAGTGGGCTTGCCCCACCCCAAAAGGCCTCATACCATTAGAGAGCAACATATTTACTTATGAATACCTTCAACCTTCCTTCCCCAAGCGATGTGGGACACCTTTCTCCTCCTTTGGATCGTTGTCCGCAGCGAGGTTCTGGTTTCTCACACTTCCGGCTGGGTCAGGCTCTGATACCATCTGTAACGGCCTGATCAACATGGCATGATATTGTCCGCTTTGGGCTTAGGTCCCCTCACGGTTTTGTTCTTGGCAGTGGGCTTGCCCCACCCCAAAAGGCCTCATACCATTGGAGAGCATCATCCTAACTTATGAATACATTCACGCTTCCTTCCCCGGGCGATGTGGGATACCTCTCCCCTCCTTTGGATCGCTATCCGCAGTGAGGTTCTAGTTCCTCACACTTCTTACTGGGTCAGGCTCTCATGCCATCTGTAATGGCCTGATTCACATGGCATGATATTGTTCACTTTGGGCTTCGGTCCCCTCACGGTTTTGTACTTGGCAGTTGGCTTGCCCCACCCCAAAAAGCCTCATACCATTGAAGAGCAGCATCCTTACTGATGAATACCTTCACCCTTCCTTCCCTAGGCGGTGTGGGATACCTCTCCCCTCCTTTGGATCGCTGTCCGCAGCGAGGTTCTGGATCCTCACACTTCCGGCTGGGTCAGGCTCTGATACCATCTGTAATGGCCTGATCCACATGGCATGATATTGTCCGCTTTTGGCTTAGGTCCCCTCACTGTTTTGTTCATGGCAGTGGGCTTGCCCCACCCCAAAAGGCCTCATACCATTGGAGAGCAGCATCCTTACTTATGAATACCTTCACCCTTCCTTCCCCAGGCAATGTGGGATACCTCTCCCCTCCTTTGGATCGTTGTCCGCAGCGAGGTTTTGGTTCCTCACACTTCCGACTGAGTCAGGCTCTGATACCATCTGTAACGGCCTGATCCACATGGCATGATATTGTCCGCTTTGGGCTTAGGTCCCCTCACGGTTTTGTTCTTGGCAGTGGGCTTGCCCCACCTAAAAAGGCCTCATACCATTGGAGAGCTGCATCCTTAAGGGGGAATACCTGCACCCTTCCTTCCCCAGGCGATGTGGGATGCCTCACCCCTCCTTTGGATCGCTGTCCGCAGCAAGGTTCTGGTTCCTCACACTTCCGGCTGGGTCAGGCTCTGATACCATCTGTAACGGCCTGATCCACATGGCATGATATTGTCTGCTTCGGGCTTAGGTCCTCTCACGGTTTTGTTCTTGGCAGTGGGCTTGCCCTACCCCAAAAGGCCTCATACCATTGGAGAGCAGCATCTTTACTTATGAATAGCTTCACCCTTCCTTCCCCAGGCGATGTGGGATACCTCTCCCCTCCTTTGGATCGCTATCCGCAGTGAGGTTCTGGTTCCTCACACTTTCGGCTGGGTCAGGCTCCGATACAATCTGTAACGGCATGATCCACATGGCATGATATTGTCCGCTTTGGGCTTAGGTCCCCTCACGGTTTTGTTCTTGGCAGTGGGCTTGCCCCACCCAAAAGGCCTCATACCATTAGAGAGCAACATATTTACTTATGAATACCTTCAACCTTCCTTCCCCAAGTGATGTGGGATACCTTTCTCCTCCTTTGGATCGCTGTCCGCAGCGAGGTTCTGGTTCCTCACACTTCCGGTTGAATCAGGCTCTGATACCATCTGTAATGGCCTGATCCACATGGCATGATATTGTCCGCTTTGGGCTTAGGTCCCCTCACTGTTTTGTTCCGGGCAGTGGGCTTGCCCCACCCCAAAAGGCCTCATACCATTGGAGAGCAGCATCCTTACTTATGAATACCTTCACCCTTCCTTCCCAAGGCAATGTGGGATACCTCTCCCCTTCTTTGGATCGTTGGCCGCAGCGAGGTTTTGGTTCCTCACACTTCCGACTGAGTCAGGCTCTGATACCATCTGTAACGGCCTGATCCACATGGCATGATGTTGTCCGCTTTGGGCTTAGGTCCCCTCACGGTTTTGTTCTTGGCAGTGGGCTTGCCCCACCTAAAAAGGCCTCATACCATTGGAGAGCTGCATCCTTAAGGGGGAATACCTTCACCCTTCCTTCCCCAGGCGATGTGGGATGCCTCACCCCTCCTTTGGATCGCTGTCCGCAGCAAGGTTCTGGTTCCTCACACTTCCGGCTGGGTCAGGCTCTGATACCATCTGTAACGGCCTGATCCACATGGCATGATATTGTCCGCTTCGGGCTTAGGTCCTCTCACGGTTTTGTTCTTGGCAGTGGGCTTGCCCTACCCCAAAAGGCCTCATACCATTGGAGAGCAGCATCTTTACTTATGAATAGCTTCACCCTTCCTTCCCCAGGCGATGTGGGATGCCTCTCCCCTCCTTTGGATCGCTATCTGCAGTGAGGTTCTGGTTCTTCACACTTTCGGCTGGGTCAGGCTCCGATACAATCTGTAACGGCCTGATCCACATGGCATGACATTGTCCGCTTTGGGCTTAGGTCCCCTCACGGTTTTGTTCTTGGCAGTGGGCTTGCCCCACCCCAAAAGGCCTCATACCATTAGAGAGCAACATATTTACTTATGAATACCTTCAACCTTCCTTCCCCAAGCGATGTGGGACACCTTTCTCCTCCTTTGGATCGTTGTCCGCAGCGAGGTTCTGGTTTCTCACACTTCCGGCTGGGTCAGGCTCTGATACCATCTGTAACGGCCTGATCAACATGGCATGATATTGTCCGCTTTGGGCTTAGGTCCCCTCACGGTTTTGTTCTTGGCAGTGGGCTTGCCCCACCCCAAAAGGCCTCATACCATTGGAGAGCCGCATCCTTACTTATGAATACCTTCACCCTTCCTTCCCCAGGCAATGTGGGATACCTCTCCCCTCCTTTGGATCGTTGTCCGCAGCGAGGTTTTGGTTCCTCACACTTCCGACTGAGTCAGGCTCTGATACCATCTGTAACGGCCTGATCCACATGGCATGATATTGTCCGCTTTGGGCTTAGGTCCCCTCACGGTTTTGTTCTTGGCAGTGGGCTTGCCCCACCTAAAAAGGCCTCATACCATTGGAGAGCTGCATCCTTAAGGGGGAATACCTTCACCCTTCCTTCCCCAGGCGATGTGGGATGCCTCACCCCTCCTTTGGATCGCTGTCCGCAGCAAGGTTCTGGTTCCTCACACTTCCGGCTGGGTCAGGCTCTGATACCATCTGTAACGGCCTGATCCACATGGCATGATATTGTCCGCTTCGGGCTTAGGTCCTCTCACGGTTTTGTTCTTGGCAGTGGGCTTGCCCTACCCCAAAAGGCCTCATACCATTGGAGAGCAGCATCTTTACTTATGAATAGCTTCACCCTTCCTTCCCCAGGCGATGTGGGATGCCTCTCCCCTCCTCTGGATCGCTATCCGCAGTGAGGTTCTGGTTCTTCACACTTTCGGCTGGGTCAGGCTCCGATACAATCTGTAACGGCCTGATCCACATGGCATGATATTGTCCGCTTTGGGCTTAGGTCCCCTCACGGTTTTGTTCTTGGCAGTGGGCTTGCCCCACCCCAAAAGGCCTCATACCATTAGAGAGCAACATATTTACTTATGAATACCTTCAACCTTCCTTCCCCAAGCGATGTGGGACACCTTTCTCCTCCTTTGGATCGTTGTCCGCAGCGAGGTTCTGGTTTCTCACACTTCCGGCTGGGTCAGGCTCTGATACCATCTGTAACGGCCTGATCAACATGGCATGATATTGTCCGCTTTGGGCTTAGGTCCCCTCACGGTTTTGTTCTTGGCAGTGGGCTTGCCCCACCCCAAAAGGCCTCATACCATTGGAGAGCATCATCCTAACTTATGAATACATTCACGCTTCCTTCCCCGGGCGATGTGGGATACCTCTCCCCTCCTTTGGATCGCTATCCGCAGTGAGGTTCTAGTTCCTCACACTTCTTACTGGGTCAGGCTCTCATGCCATCTGTAATGGCCTGATTCACATGGCATGATATTGTTCACTTTGGGCTTCGGTCCCCTCACGGTTTTGTACTTGGCAGTTGGCTTGCCCCACCCCAAAAAGCCTCATACCATTGAAGAGTAGCATCCTTACTGATGAATACCTTCACCCTTCCTTCCCTAGGCGGTGTGGGATACCTCTCCCCTCCTTTGGATCGCTGTCCGCAGCGAGGTTCTGGATCCTCACACTTCCGGCTGGGTCAGGCTCTGATACCATCTGTAATGGCCTGATCCACATGGCATGATATTGTCCGCTTTTGGCTTAGGTCCCCTCACTGTTTTGTTCTTGGCAGTGGGCTTGCCCCACCCCAAAAGGCCTCATACCATTGGAGAGCAGCATCCTTACTTATGAATACCTTCACCCTTCCTTCCCCAGGCAATGTGGGATACCTCTCCCCTCCTTTGGATCGTTGTCCGCAGCGAGGTTTTGGTTCCTCACACTTCCGACTGAGTCAGGCTCTGATACCATCTGTAACGGCCTGATCCACATGGCATGATATTGTCCGCTTTGGGCTTAGGTCCCCTCACGGTTTTGTTCTTGGCAGTGGGCTTGCCCCACCTAAAAAGGCCTCATACCATTGGAGAGCTGCATCCTTAAGGGGGAATACCTTCACCCTTCCTTCCCCAGGCGATGTGGGATGCCTCACCCCTCCTTTGGATCGCTGTCCGCAGCAAGGTTCTGGTTCCTCACACTTCCGGCTGGGTCAGGCTCTGATACCATCTGTAACGGCCTGATCCACATGGCATGATATTGTCTGCTTCGGGCTTAGGTCCTCTCACGGTTTTGTTCTTGGCAGTGGGCTTGCCCTACCCCAAAAGGCCTCATACCATTGGAGAGCAGCATCTTTACTTATGAATAGCTTCACCCTTCCTTCCCCAGGCGATGTGGGATACCTCTCCCCTCCTTTGGATCGCTATCCGCAGTGAGGTTCTGGTTCCTCACACTTTCGGCTGGGTCAGGCTCCGATACAATCTGTAACGGCATGATCCACATGGCATGATATAGTCCGCTTTGGGCTTAGGTCCCCTCACGGTTTTGTTCTTGGCAGTGGGCTTGCCCCACCCAAAAGGCTTCATACCATTAGAGAGCAACATATTTACTTATGAATACCTTCAACCTTCCTTCCCCAAGCGATGTGGGATACCTTTCTCCTCCTTTGGATCGCTGTCCGCAGCGAGGTTCTGGTTCCTCACACTTCCGGTTGAATCAGGCTCTGATACCATCTGTAATGGCGTGATCCACATGGCATGATATTGTCCGCTTTGGGCTTAGGTCCCCTCACTGTTTTGTTCCGGGCAGTGGGCTTGCCCCACCCCAAAAGGCCTCATACCATTGGAGAGCAGCATCCTTACTTATGAATACCTTCACCCTTCCTTTCCAAGGCAATGTGGGATACCTCTCCCCTTCTTTGGATCGTTGGCCGCAGCGAGGTTTTGGTTCCTCACACTTCCGACTGAGTCAGGCTCTGATACCATCTGTAACGGCCTGATCCACATGGCATGATGTTGTCAGCTTTGGGCTTAGGTCCCCTCACGGTTTTGTTCTTGGCAGTGGGCTTGCCCCACCTAAAAAGGCCTCATACCATTGGAGAGCTGCATCCTTAAGGGGGAATACCTTCACCCTTCCTTCCCCAGGCGATGTGGGATGCCTCACCCCTCCTTTGGATCGCTGTCCGCAGCAAGGTTCTGGTTCCTCACACTTCCGGCTGGGTCAGGCTCTGATACCATCTGTAACGGCCTGATCCACATGGCATGATATTGTCCGCTTCGGGCTTAGGTCCTCTCACGGTTTTGTTCTTGGCAGTGGGCTTGCCCTACCCCAAAAGGCCTCATACCATTGGAGAGCAGCATCTTTACTTATGAATAGCTTCACCCTTCCTTCCCCAGGCGATGTGGGATGCCTCTCCCCTCCTTTGGATCGCTATCCGCAGTGAGGTTCTGGTTCTTCACACTTTCGGCTGGGTCAGGCTCCGATACAATCTGTAACGGCCTGATCCACATGGCATGACATTGTCCGCTTTGGGCTTAGGTCCCCTCACGGTTTTGTTCTTGGCAGTGGGCTTGCCCCACCCCAAAAGGCCTCATACCATTAGAGAGCAACATATTTACTTATGAATACCTTCAACCTTCCTTCCCCAAGCGATGTGGGACACCTTTCCCCTCCTTTGGATCGTTGTCCGCAGCGAGGTTCTGGTTTCTCACACTTCCGGCTGGGTCAGGCTCTGATACCATCTGTAACGGCCTGATCAACATGGCATGATATTGTCCGCTTTGGGCTTAGGTCCCCTCACGGTTTTGTTCTTGGCAGTGGGCTTGCCCCACCCCAAAAGGCCTCATACCATTGGAGAGCATCATCCTAACTTATGAATACATTCACGCTTCCTTCCCCGGGCGATGTGGGATACCTCTCCCCTCCTTTGGATCGCTATCCGCAGTGAGGTTCTAGTTCCTCACACTTCTTACTGGGTCAGGCTCTCATGCCATCTGTAATGGCCTGATTCACATGGCATGATATTGTTCACTTTGGGCTTCGGTCCCCTCACGGTTTTGTACTTGGCAGTTGGCTTGCCCCACCCCAAAAAGCCTCATACCATTGAAGAGCAGCATCCTTACTGATGAATACCTTCACCCTTCCTTCCCTAGGCGGTGTGGGATACCTCTCCCCTCCTTTGGATCGCTGTCCGCAGCGAGGTTCTGGATCCTCACACTTCCGGCTGGGTCAGGCTCTGATACCATCTGTAATGGCCTGATCCACATGGCATGATATTGTCCGCTTTTGGCTTAGGTCCCCTCACTGTTTTGTTCTTGGCAGTGGGCTTGCCCCACCCCAAAAGGCCTCATACCATTGGAGAGCAGCATCCTTACTTATGAATACCTTCACCCTTCCTTCCCCAGGCAATGTGGGATACCTCTCCCCTCCTTTGGATCATTGTCCGCAGCGAGGTTTTGGTTCCTCACACTTCCGACTGAGTCAGGCTCTGATACCATCTGTAACGGCCTGATCCACATGGCATGATATTGTCCGCTTTGGGCTTAGGTCCCCTCACGGTTTTGTTCTTGGCAGTGGGCTTGCCCCACCTAAAAAGGCCTCATACCATTGGAGAGCTGCATCCTTAAGGGGGAATACCTTCACCCTTCCTTCCCCAGGCGATGTGGGATGCCTCACCCCTCCTTTGGATCGCTGTCCGCAGCAAGGTTCTGGTTCCTCACACTTCCGGCTGGGTCAGGCTCTGATACCATCTGTAACGGCCTGATCCACATGGCATGATATTGTCTGCTTCGGGCTTAGGTCCTCTCACGGTTTTGTTCTTGGCAGTGGGCTTGCCCTACCCCAAAAGGCCTCATACCATTGGAGAGCAGCATCTTTACTTATGAATAGCTTCACCCTTCCTTCCCCAGGCGATGTGGGATACCTCTCCCCTCCTTTGGATCGCTATCCGCAGTGAGGTTCTGGTTCCTCACACTTTCGGCTGGGTCAGGCTCCGATACAATCTGTAACGGCATGATCCACATGGCATGATATTGTCCGCTTTGGGCTTAGGTCCCCTCACGGTTTTGTTCTTGGCAGTGGGCTTGCCCCACCCAAAAGGCCTCATACCATTAGAGAGCAACATATTTACTTATGAATACCTTCAACCTTCCTTCCCCAAGCGATGTGGGATACCTTTCTCCTCCTTTGGATCGCTGTCCGCAGCGAGGTTCTGGTTCCTCACACTTCCGGTTGAATCAGGCTCTGATACCATCTGTAATGGCCTGATCCACGTGGCATGATGTTGTCCGCTTTGGGCTTAGGCCCCCTCACGGTTTTCTTCTTGGCAGTGGGCTTGCCCTACCCCAAAAGGCCTCATACCATTGGAGAGCAGCATCCTCACTTATGAATACCTTCACCCTACCTTCCCCTGGCAATGTGAGATACCTCTCCCCTCCTTTGGATCGCTGTCCGCAGCGAGGTTCTTGTTCCTCACACTTCCGGCTGGGTCAGGCTCTGATACCATCTGTAACGGCCTGATCCAAATGGCATGATATTGTCCGCTTCGGGCTTAGGTCCCCTCACAGTTTTTTTCTTGGCAGTGGGCTTGCCCCACCCCAAAAGGCCTTATACCATTGGAGAGAAGCATCCTTACTCATGAATACCTTCACCCTTCCTTCACCAGGCGATGTGGGGTACCTCTCCCCTCCTTTGGATCGCTGTCCGCAGTGAGGTTCTGGTTCCTCACACTTCCGGCTGGGTCAGGCTCTGATACCATCTGTAACGGCCTGATCAACATGGCATGATATTGACCGCTTTGGGCTTAGGTCCCCTCACGGCTTTGTTCTTGGCAGTGGGCTTGCCCCACCCCAAATGGCCTCATACCATTGGAGAGCATCATCCTAACTTATGAATACATTCACGCTTCCTTCCCCAGGCGATGTGGGATACCTCTCCCCTCCTTTGGATCGCTATCCGCAGCGAGGTTCTAGTTCCTCACACTTCTTACTGGGTCAGGCTCTCATACCATCTGTAATGGCCTGATTCACATGGCATGATATTGTTCACTTTGGGCTTCGGTCCCCTCACGGTTTTTTAATTGGCAGTGGGCTTGCCCCACCGCAAAAAGCCTCATACCATTGAAGAGCAGCATCCTTACTTATGAATACCTTCACCCTTCCTTCCCTAGGCGGTGTGGGATACCTCTCCCCTCCTTTGGATCGCTGTCCGCAGCGAGGTTCTGGATCCTCACACTTCCGGCTGGGTCAGGCTCTGATACCATCTGTAATGGCCTGATCCACATGGCATGATATTGTCCGCTTTGGGCTTAGGTCCCCTCACTGTTTTGTTCCGAGCAGTGGGCTTGCCCCACCCCAAAAGGCCTCATACCATTGGAGAGCAGCATCCTTACTTATGAATACCTTCACCCTTCCTTCCCAAGGCAATGTGGGATACCTCTCCCCTTCTTTGGATCGTTGGCCGCAGCGAGGTTTTGGTTCCTCACACTTCCGACTGAGTCAGGCTCTGATACCATCTGTAACGGCCTGATCCACATGGCATGATGTTGTCCGCTTTGGGCTTAGGTCCCCTCACGGTTTTGTTCTTGGCAGTGGGCTTGCCCCACCTAAAAAGGCCTCATACCATTGGAGAGCTGCATCCTTAAGGGGGAATACCTTCACCCTTCCTTCCCCAGGCGATGTGGGATGCCTCACCCCTCCTTTGGATCGCTGTCCGCAGCAAGGTTCTGGTTCCTCACACTTCCGGCTGGGTCAGGCTCTGATACCATCTGTAACGGCCTGATCCACATGGCATGATATTGTCTGCTTCGGGCTTAGGTCCTCTCACGGTTTTGTTCTTGGCAGTGGGCTTGCCCTACCCCAAAAGGCCTCATACCATTGGAGAGCAGCATCTTTACTTATGAATAGCTTCACCCTTCCTTCCCCAGGCGATGTGGGATACCTCTCCCCTCCTTTGGATCGCTATCCGCAGTGAGGTTCTGGTTCCTCACACTTTCGGCTGGGTCAGGCTCCGATACAATCTGTAACGGCATGATCCACATGGCATGATATTGTCCGCTTTGGGCTTAGGTCCCCTCACGGTTTTGTTCTTGGCAGTGGGCTTGCCCCACCGCAAAAGGCCTCATACCATTAGAGAGCAACATATTTACTTATGAATACCTTCAACCTTCCTTCCCTAAGCGATGTGGGATACCTTTCTCCTCCTTTGGATCGCTGTCCGCAGCGAGGTTCTGGTTCCTCACACTTCCGGTTGAATCAGGCTCTGATACCATCTGTAATGGCCTGATCCACGTGGCATGATGTTGTCCGCTTTGGGCTTAGGCCCCCTCACGGTTTTGTTCTTGGCAGTGGGCCTGCCCCACTCCAAAAGGCCTCATACCATTGGAGAGCAGCATCCTTACTTATGAATACCTTCACCCTTCCCTCCCCAGGCGATGTGGGATACCTCTCCCCTCCTTTGGATCGCTGTCCGCAGCGAGGTTCTAGTTCCTCACACTTCCGGCTGGGTCAGGCTCTGATACCATCTGTAACGGCCTGATCCACATGGCATGATATTGTCCGCTTTGGGCTTAGGTCCCCTCACAGTTTTGTTCCTGGCAGTGGGCTTGCCCCACCCCAAAAGGCCTCATACCATTTTAGAGCAGCATCTTTGCTTATGAGTACCTTAACCCTTCCTTCCCCAAGCGATGTGGGATACCTCTCCCCTCCTTCGGATTGCTGTCCGCAGCGATGTTCTAGTTCCTCACACTTCCGGCTGGGTCAGGGTCTGATACCATCTGTAACGGCCTGATCCACATGGCTTGATATTGTCCGCTTTGGGCTTAGGTCCCCTCACGATTTTGTTCTTGGCAGTGGGCTTGCCCCACCCCAGAAGGCCTCATACCATTGGAGAGCAGCATCCTTACTTATGAATACCTTCACCCTTCCTTCCCCAAACGATATGAGATACCTTGACAGATGGTATCAGAGCCTGACCCAGCCGGAAGTGTGAGGAACCAGAACCTCGCTACGGACAGCGATCCAAAGGAGGGGAGAAGTATCCCACATCGCCTGGGGAAGTAAGGGTGAAGGTATTCATAAGTAAGGATGCTGCTCTCTAATGGTATGAGGCTTTTTGAGGTGGGGCAAGCCCACTGCCAAGAACAAAACCATGAGGGGACCTAAGCCCAAAGCGGACAATATCATGCCATGTGGATCAGGCCGTTACAAATGGTATCAGAGCCTGACCCAGCCGGAAGTGTGAGGAACCAGAACCTCACTGCGGTCAGCGATCCAAAGGAGGGGAAAGGTATCCCACATCGCTTGGGGATGGAAGGGTGAAGGTATTCATACGTAAGGATGTTGCTCTCCAATGGTATGAGGCCTTTTGGGGTGGGGCAAGCCCACTGCCAAGAACAAAACCGTGAGGGGACCTAAGCCCAAAGTGGACAATATCATGCCATGTGGATCTGGCCGTTATAGATGGTATCAGAGCCTGACCCAGCCGGAAGTGTGAGGAACCAGAACCTCGCTGTGGACAACGATCCAAAGGAGGGGAGAGGTATCCCACATCGCCTGGGGAAGGAAGGGTGAAGGTATTCATAAGTAAGGATGCTGCTCTCCAATGGTATGAGGCCTTTTGGGGTGAGGCAAGCCCACTGCCAAGAACAAAACTGTGAGGGGACCTAAGCCCAAAGCGGACAATATCATGCCATGTGGATCAGGCCGTTACAGCAAAGGTTAAAGATTCTTCAGAAGAATCATACCAGTGTCAAGGTTGACGACTCTTAAGTTATTAGACTGCGAATTGATCAATGAATTGGGAAAAACTATCAATTGAACAAGGGCAATGGTTAGTACTCTTTTAAAAGATATAAGGTGACATAAAGTTGGGATTGTGAAATCTTGGAAAGTCGGTAGATTTAGCAACAAATATATCTGAAAGCTGGTCTGAGGAAGACTTATTGAATGGTAACCTGAGGAGTTTGAGACTCTAGATGGATTGATGACATATTAGAAATATATGAGGATTCTTGAGTGAGTCATATAGGTGATGGTTCTAGAGGAGATTGACACGTGATGACTGATCAGGGAAAAAAAAAGTCAATGGATCTTGTTGATTTAGGTGACAATATGACCGAATTGTGGACGATACCTTATTAAATTAACTGAATCTATTTCAAAAGATAAATGGTTGATGACTCTGAATGACTTTTGAGGGTTAACGCAATCTGACAATTAAAGAGACGAAAAATTGTAGCATAATGCCTAGAAAAACTAGTGAGGACAACGACTGTGCTTCAGTGATATCTAATTCTTTGGGTTACAAGAACAATTGAGATTATGGTAGAAAGTAAGAATAACTGAATTGTGAAACTAAGGAAGTAGAGAATTTCCATGATGGGAAAAACTTGATATAATCGTGATAACCTTTGAATGTCAAATGTAACGATAAAATGGTGGGATGGCTAGTTGATGTGAACAATATTGAAATATGATTTGAAGTCACAGAATGAACAAGGGATTCCCTATACGGTTGCATAAGATCTTGAAAGAACAAATTTGTGAAAGTTGAATAACGACTGGGGAGAGAAATATAACATATAATGAAAAACTAAATATGATGATGAGTATAAGAAATGAGATAGTTGAACAACCTTTCTGAGCAAAGGTAAGTAAAACCAAAATGGTGGTTATAAAATTAAAAAGTCATAAGAGTTTGAAGATTTAAACTGATCAAATGATGTGGAAGGCTCAAGGTAAACCAAATGTGATAGCACCGTTAAGAACATTTCAAAGTAGATTATCATATGAAGAATTAGTGACTGGGGTAAAAGATTACTCTAAAATTTTCTAAGTATACGTACTATACTTTAATAAGAAATCAAAATCTATGAAAAGCTCGATCTTGAGCAAGGAATAAAAGGCCTTCGTACCAGTCTATACCTTGAAAAATGGAGGAACTAAATTCCTCAACCTATCTAATTCATAAAAGGATAAATGCACACAAATCTGAAAACAAAGGCAGGCAAACCAATGAGTAGTACAAAAATAATGAAATAATACAAAATGAAATGAAAAGATGATTGATGAATCTTCAAGAAATGGACACGAGGTCGAGAATCACCAATAAAATTTTTGAATAAATCTGAGGTTACCCATATATGGGATAAATATTGTAATGCAAAAAGACTACAAGCAAACCGTCCCAACACGAACCAAAAGATGTTATGAAAACCAAAGGGGAATATGACACTAAAAATATTAAAGGGAAATACAGTAATGGTTGTAAGTAAAGAAAGTTCAATACAAAAAAAAAAAAGAAATCTTCTCGCTTGAGAATATAGTATCGGAAATGAAATTGGCATGATGAGGTAGTAAGGTTTCATAGATTACGAACATCCGAGTTTTGGGGACAAAACTCAATTTAAGGGGGGTAGAATGTAATACCCCGACCCAAAATGTAACCAAGTAAGTCAAGTAAACCTGAGCTGTTAGGGCTTTTTGTTATAACCTTGAATAACTGGACGATTGTGAAATTTTAAATAAACTCGAAGGTATGAATAATGCCCAAGCGATGTCAAGAAAACCATGAACAAATGCCGAAATCAAAAATGAAATTTTAAATAAGGAAAATAAAATAAATGGAAAAAAATAAATAAATAAAAAGAAAAATAAAATAAAAGATAAAACAAAAATAAAATAAGAATTGGAAAAAAAAAGATTGGAATTTGAAATATATATATATATATATATATATATAAATATATCCATTTATATACATGTATAGGTATAAATATATAATTATATAAATGTGAAGGTAAATGTGCATCAGTTATATCAAGTAACTGAAAGAAAAGAAAAAAAAGAAGAAAAGAATTGGAATAAAAATAGGAATTTAATATTTGAATAATATAAATGTACATATGGATGTATATAGGTGTAAATATATATTTTATATATGAGAAGGTGTAATATGTATATATAAGTTACAACGTGTAACTGAACCAAAAGAAAAAAAAAAGGAGAAAAAGAAAGAAAGAAAGGAAACGGATGAAGAGAGATAGGCACAGGCAAGTGAACGGATGGGAGAGAGAGAAAGAGTAGGAGAATTAAAGGGGCGAGGGCGGTTTCAGTTAAAAACCATGCCCAGGCGCGTTAGAACCAGATAAAAAAAAGAAAAAAAGAAAGAGATGAGAGGAAGAGAAACGGTTGGGCGCAAGTGATGGAGGGGCAATTGATATATTGATTTGTAAGTGTTGACAGAGGAGGGTGGAACAAGAAAACTGGATTGAGAATTGAAGAGAAGAATTTGAATGCAGCAGTAGTTGATTGCTGTATTGGTATACCTAATTATTTAAGTGATCTTCAAAGAAGAGCTGTCATGGATTCAACTGCCATTACCGGTTTGCAACCCCTACGTTTAATTCATGAAGCCACAGCAACTGCTTTGGTGTTTGGAAGGTAAGCTGGGTGATTTGATCCTGCTTCATTTTTTTTTGTAAAAAGCATGAATGATAGATGTAATACCCCGACCCAAAATGGCACGAATATCGAGGCAGCCGGGTCGGGCAACACTATGTCAATTGTACTTGGAGCTGTTTAATCCTATATTTTATGAGTATCAATTTGCACTATCTCACAAAAATAATCAGAGTATGTGTATAAACTCAGAAAATCGTATATACGTGCATATACGAACATATATATACATATTATGTATTTAGACATTATTATAATATAGGATATATATATATATGTATATATATATATATATAATCAATATATCATAACTACCCCACCTAACCTAAACCTATAGGTATGGAGAGGTGTATGGGAGAAATCAGAAAGCATGGTGGGGAGTGTGGTCAGCCATGCTTGGTTGAGTGTGGTTGGGGCAAGAAATATAAATATCTATTATATAAAAGTGTAGATACATATTCTTGTGTGGGAGTGAGGAAATCAAAGAGAGAAAAGAGAAGCAGAGTTCAGGGGCAGTGAGCAAGGGGGGGAAAAAGCATAGAACCAGAAACAGATTTTAGAGAGAGAGAGAGAGCAGTAGAGAGAGAAAGAAAAATCAATTTGAAGCAGTTGGAGGAGCTGTGCAAAACAAGTATGAATCAGTGTTAAATTCTTTCTCTTATTCTATCATAGATGCATGTTAGAACTAGATATACAAAAACGTGAAGGAAAACCAAAAACTAGAAAATCTAGCTTCGGTCAACAATGGCAGATTTTGGTAGGTCCATTTGATCGTGATTTTAGGACTTAAAATGGGTGGCCAAGTTCATTAGGAACCCAACGGAATGTGAACCATCTAAAATAGTTGAGAAATGGCCATTCTATGGCCGATTATTCTCTCGCCGGTGCAACGCCGGAAAATCGATTATGGGTGTCCGAAAATAGTGATAAATCGGGCTAAAACTAGTTTAAAAATGATGTTTGAGATTCTAGAAATGTTTTGATACAAAAAACAGAGAAAATGGATGTGAAAATGGTGTAAAACAGTGGCTGGTACGTTTTTTTCGGCGACCGGCGCCGGAAATGGTAACGGAGAAGACCACCGGAAAAATGGAGGGACCTGTTTTGGTTTTCTTGGACCGGTCGGTTCAGTGGGAATTTAAACCGGTTTAGGGGTTGAGCTAGTGAACCCACTGGTTCAGACCAGAACTGTTGGAATTTGTGAACCAACCCCAAAAGTCTTAAACAATTATATTAGTGCCCAAAATAGAAAAAAATGATTAAATATTATTTTAAGAAATTACAAAAAAACCCAAGTCCTAAACTAAGTCAAACAAAGTCCAAACGAGATGAATAAATAGTCAAAGTTTATTATCTCCAGCCTTCTGAAACCAATGGTGAAGTCAAAATTTTGAAAAGAGGTTCCAAGAATAAAAGTACCTATAAAGTACAAAAGATGGTTTTGCCCTTTTCAATCCGGACGTCCGATTTAAGATCCGTAAAAGCCTAAACTTATTTTGTTCGATGCTCCGGATACAATGACGACATCTAAATTAGCAATCGAGATACCGATAGCCAAGATTAGCAAATTTGAATATCAAGTATGGTTCGATTACAGTTATAGACTGAGTTATTTTCAATTGACAGGCACGTCAAAAGAAAAGGGGAAGGAGACTTTAATTAGTTGAACTATTGAGAGTCATTTTTGAGGTAAGTAATTCTGACGCTTTAATATGGGTTATTCCCAGCCAGTCACGTTATTTTTCATATGCTGCCAATTTGTACTCCATTACTACCTAATGCACTTGATTTGAGCCAATCGACTTGTAGATATCAGTTTACCTGATTTTGGATTTGACTTGCTTGTTTACATCATTTTGAGATCGATCATTGATATTTGAATATTATTGTACTATCGTACTATGACCTAGTCTTGAGATACATTCTACTGATTCCACACACATCGTGTTTTGTTGTTTGTGATATCAAATGTTTGGTATGATTGTACATCTTGTGTGGGATTTTGTTGGTCATGATATTTGGCATGTGCTCGGGGTTGTGCTCAGTCATAATGACCCATCCATTCACAGATTGCGTGGGGGAAAAGACCCATTAGGGTTTGTTGTGTCCTACGGGACCTGTATTGAAAAGAGCTCTAACGCTTTTCAGAGAGCCCGAGGAACCGTGGCAGATCAGAGTGTGCGTTTTAGTGCGGTATGCCGGGCCCCGGGTGATTCACGCATATCTGGGTTATTTGAACTCGATGTTGACTTATTCTTGTTTCCATTGTATGATCATATTTTTATATCCTGTGAAATGATCATATTGTTGCAAGCATGGTATATCTTTGATTGGCTAACGTATTGTTGTGGCAGCAATCCATCATGATAGGCCAAATCCCAAATTTAATTGGCTTTGTTATTGACTCTTGTGTTATATTGTGGGATATGCCTTTTGGACCCTCGGGTCGATACTTTGCACATTTTTGGTGACTGGCTATGTCTTCATTATTGCCCATTTTGGCTATCTGTTATTACTTGTTCTATCATTTCATTGGACAAACCCGAACCCACGTTAAAGCCAGGAAATTACTTATTGGGCTATTAGCTCACCCCTCCTCCCTTAAATTTTTCAGGACAACAAGAAGTCGGGCAACCCTCAGGCGCTCTAGGGATTTAGACGCTGCTAGTTACTGGTAGCTGTTTTGGCGAGTTTTGTATTAAGTTAAATATTGTCAGGTCTTAATACTCCCATGTCACCACGGTCCTGTTTGTTGGTTTTGTTTTTGAAGGATCTGTATTTAAACACTTATAATTTTTGGGCATGCATTAAATGGTGAATTGATTGTGCTACCAGATATTTTAATGATTAAGAAATGCTTTTGTTAAAACTTTACCCAGCATTTTAGATCCTCTTGGACGGGGAACGGCCCACGGGCCGCAGACCCGAGTCACGGACCCCTAATCCGCATAGGGTGGGTTTTGGGTCGTGACAATAGATCTAACCTTAGGATCTTATTAAGGATGGGAATGAGTTATACTGCAATTTGAATCAAGAATAAACCAACCAGAACTGAGTTAGAACACGGCATGTACAGAGAAAAAATTTAAATTGGGTGGTGTAATTTTGATGTGATTAACTTAGTTTAAACCACGAGGAAATATTTTTAGGAAGTGTAGAAATTTAATTGAAGAAAAATGGGCCAAAACCGTAGAAGAAAAGAATGGAAAATGGAGGAGAAACGGAGCAGGCTAGAAAATCGCACAGCTCTGGTGGAGTTACGGTTTTCCTTATTTTGAGGGAGATCCGGCACTCCGATCAGAAAACCGAGGGTAGATTTAGGTTTCCCATGATATGTGGGTATGAACCCCACTAAAAAAAATGCAAGAAAAACCGTTGCTGGAAAGTTGCCATTGACGGAGAAGATGACCAACCATGCGTGGTGGGTGCTGCGCGACTGAGACTTTGTGATTTATTTTAGGCTAAACTAGGTCGGGTCTGACCCGACCCACCCATTCAGATAACTGCTGCCCAACACTATTACTTTATGGGTAAATTTTTAAATTTGAGTGTGGAGAGTTGTTGGTTAGAAAGGTGAAGCTATCCAATGGTTGGTTTAAACATGTACAGGAAATGAAAAACAGAAATGGAAAAATTGGTATGTGCAGGAATTGAACCTGTGACCAAGGGGGAAAGGGTGAGAAGCTTGAACCACTGTGCCACTAAGGCACATATGAATTATTTGGGCTTAAGTACTATATGTATTAGCTACACTTAATTAATTTAATAAATTGGTTTAAATTCATTAATTTCAAATAAAATTCGGACGCGTAAATTAGTCGAATGAATAATGAAAACTTGCTATTTTGGACCTTCTGGATTTAATGGTGAGGTCCGTTTCATGAGATGGAGTCCCAAAAAATAAAGTACTCATAGAATGCCAAAATGACTAAAATGCCCCTACGTCGAAGGTGAGTCAAACGGACTCCGATTGAGTTAAGTAAATAGTGGATTTTTATTATTTCAAACTTACTGGACTCAACGGTGAAGTCTGTCATGATCGAAAATCCACCCTCTGCGGATCCTGGATTGCGACTGCCGCCCCGAGACCCGAAGGCCTCAGGACAAGGCTCTCGTGCGCAGCGGTATCGGATAGATGTGCTTCACGTGGTTGCGGAAGCATGAAAATTTTTTTCTTTTCTTTTCTTATTTTAAAAATTGCACATCCATTCGGTACTGCCGCTTTTCACATCACGGTACACATGATCATACATTCAGAGCATAATTTAAAACTTAAAGTCTTCATAATCAATACATGTTTAATTGTTCCACTGGACTTAACACACGATAGCGAAATACTTCTTAATACAAAATATTGCCAACTTCATAGTACATCCCCACGAGAATTGCTAGTCCTGCGATTAGTTGCCAAACCCTTCTTCTAAAATAGATAGGCTTATCATCATCGCCATCAAGATCTAGCTGCCATCATTTACTTGAAAGGGGGACGGTTAAAAATCCGAGTAAGCTAATCTAAGCTTGTGAGTAATTCCTGCATTCGTCATGGAGTTTTTCAACTAGTAGTGGTTTAGCACATGAGAGTTTATAAAATACTAACTACCAATTGCTCGTATATTTTAGAACACAAAGTATATGCATTCTTAAAACAGATAAGTTTGAAACATTTAAAGTATTCAAGCTAAATACACATTTCTTCAAATAGAGCATATGCAATTTAAAAGCATATAAACACGTATAATAAAATGGGGGTAAAAACCTGCTTCCATTTTTGAAATCGTTACTTTAAAACATATAAACATATATAGGAAAATGGGGGTAAAACCTGCTTCCATTTTGAAAAACATTTGTCATCTTTTCTCTTTAATTAGGTGGAATCTGTTTCGAACCAGACTCCCATTTTACTACAATGCTGCAATGCTACAATAGAGATATCCCGTGCCAGGGGGATCAGATCCTGCTACCTGGCATTTCGACAGTCAATTGAGTTCCGTGTAACCCAAAATCCCATCATATTTTTTTTACAGATTAATTGAGTTTCGTACAACCCAAAAATCTGTGGGTGCTTATGCACAATTTATCTTACAAAACATTTATCACATGGCTTCTTCAATAGATATTTTTCATAAATATTTAAAACATGAAATATATATAACTTATCACATGGCTTCTTCAATAGATACTTTTCATGAATATTTAAAACATGAAATATATAACTTCTGCAATAGAACTTCAATATTTGGAATAATCAAATTCAGAACATTTATGAAAATTTAGCATTTTAAACCTGACATGCTGAAACATAATTTAAAAAGGAAAACCGTGATTCAAACCAATCTCCCAGCATGTCACAATACAGTTTATGAAAGCGAAAAACATTTTAAAACAAGAATCATATGATACTGAATTTGATATTCGAGGCTTCAAATAAATTGAACTTAAAACTTCTTCAAATTCATGGAGTTAAATCTCCACTTCAAAGACAGGGTTACTCACCTCGATCCTTAGGGTCAGTGCTAAAAAAATGTGCTTTCCCACTTCCTCTGTAGTTCCTAAGAACAATTCATATATAATCTTGTTAACTTCACATCACTATAATATCACCTACTGATGCTATTCATCAAATTTCATATCTTTTTATTTTAGACACTTCTTTTGGGTGAATATACTCTACCATTGAGTCCGGAACGTCGAATAAAGTCAATTTAGGCTTCCTTAGAATTTAATTCGGTTTAGGACATGGTAGGGGCAATTTGGTAATTTATACCTTAACGTGTCTAAATTTTTTGGAGTCTCGTCTCATGAAACGGACCTCACCATTAGGTTTAGAATGTCCCAAATAATAAAAATCCACTATTTACTTATTTAATTTGGACTTCGTTTGACTATTTATGATGTAGGGGCATTTCGATCATTTTGACATTTTTACGAGTCTCTAATTTTTTTGGGACCTCGTCTCATGTCGTGGACCTCACCATTGGACTCAGAAGGTCCGAGATAGTAAGAATACATATATAACTCATCTCATTTCGACACCGGACATTTTTCGACTATTTAATTTAATTAATTAACTTAATTAAATTAATTGTGTCAAGTATTATGTATATATATATATATATATATATTTAGTTTGCATAACATGACCGGATGAAATGGGTGGCACGCTGGCCAGCGTGTCACCTCCTTCCCAATAGATACTGCATTCGATTCTCAACAGGTGCAAATGCACCTTTTTATTTTCTGATTTATTATATTATATATATATATATGTTGCCCCATATGTGACACACGCACATGCGTGGCCGAGTGGAAAGAGTTGGGTTTACGCGCGTGAGGTGGGGGTTCGAGTCCCAAGGGCCGCGGGTCCGCATATTTTTTTTTTTCTTATTTTCATTGAAACAAACAACGGACAGAGGTCTAAAACGCATATAGGCTTCCTTATCCGTATACAGAATATTAAATAGGGTCCAATACGCGTAGCCAAACAGGTCGCTCAGGGTTTAAAACAAAATGACGTCGCCCTACTTATTCGGTGGCCATCTCTTGTCCTAACACGTGTCTCGAGTTAACTCGGTGACTTGATTCAAATAGTGAGTCGACTCGGTCGTCTTCCCCACGACCATCACCAGTGTTGCCCTAATTTTCTCTATTTAAAAGCTTCAATTTTGTGCGTTTTGAGTTGCTCAAACTCCATTGTTTTTAACCTAATCCATTTCTGGGACATTTTTTAAGAGGTTTTCATTCATTTTAGGCATCAAACAGGCGTCATCAGCTCAGTTAAAGGTTTGATAATCAAACCTGTGTCTCGGTCGTATATGCTCATTTTTGAGCCAAATCTCTTGGGGTTTGTTCGGTTATGCTTCTATTTCCGTAAGATTTCATTTCCCATTCATAAAGGTGAGTTTTACATCGAGTTTGAGGGATTGGGTTTCAAACCCGAAACCTGCAACTCTTATTTCCATGGTCATTTCTTTAGGTTTTTGGTCGCAGTCATGTGTTTTTAAAATGATGGTAGGTCTATTTGAAGTCTCTATACACCAAAATGGGCTTGGTTTCCATCGGATCATACCTGCTATAAGCAAGGTCTTCAATGGTTGCCACTTCTGGGTTCAATGTTTTTAACCTTTTTAAGGCTTAAATTTCATGCTTAAACTAGTCTAAACATGATCTAAACACCATAAAAGCATATATCAAAGCTCAAAACAGTTTATACGTAGGAAAATTCTAGAGAGAGAAATTGTTGGGTTTACCTTTTTCCAAACTGTTTCTCTCCCCTTTGATCCTTGCTTCCCACTTCTGAACGTCCTAGAACTCCTTCGATCTCTCTCTCTCCCTCTCAGTTTCTGAAAGATGTGTGGTGTTTGTGTAAGCAATGTGCATATGTGCATATAAGCATATGCTTGATCATTGCACTTCCTGATTTCCCCACCAACTAGGTTAGCTTGTTGCAGCAACTCAAATGAGTGCTCATCAGGTTACTATTTGGGGCAAGCCATCATTGGCCGGTTGTGTGTGTGTGGGTTTTGTTTTACATATATATATATATATATATATATATATTTTACTTACACACATGGAGACCCACACACAACACTCTTATAACCCTTAGATATTTGCATGCCTTCATATAATATATAAATATATTCATATTTATATATGTATGCACATATATATGTATTTACATATATATATATATATATATATTTATAAGGTAATTTAATTATTCATATAGTACATATACTATATATATATTATTATTATTATATATACATATACTACCATTAATTACTTATATTATAATAATTAATTACTTTAATTAATTATCTCTCTTAAGTGTACACCCTTTACATTAATCCTTTGTATCCTCGTAATGCGTGCCCAATTCTCATACTCGTATCGATGACTGGCGGTAGACATGAAAATATAATTATCACGAAACCGACAGGTCGGTGATTGCAACGAAAGTGATGTACAGTCGTCCTGAGTTTTCAGGACTATTACTAAAAGTCCATGCGTCGGGTTTGAAATCGACCTCGTTACTTAAGGCATCGATTTCTAATTTAACACAACGGCTTAATAGTCCTTAATTCGGGTCGGGGTATTACAAAGTCCAAATTGTGAAAACAGAACCCGAAAGTAGAGACACGTAAATGACCATTTTACCCTTGGGTAAATTAAGTTCAAGAGCACAAAATAGTAAAAGATATATTTAGAGTAACGAGGCATAAATTCAATAAATGACATAAAATCTGAAACGTGTTTATTGATGTATAGGCAAGTCAAAAGGAAAGGAGAAAGTCATGGGATAGTAGGACATTGATAAGGTAAGTGGATTCCTATCTCTTATACGTGGTTTTTCAAGCCACGATCTTTCTACTACTACCAAGACTTGTACTCATGTATGTATCTACTGTTATTGTTCCCGCCATTGATATTGTCCTATCTGGTGGAGGCCTATAGACTGATATCTCGTGACTTGATGCATTGTACTAACACCTATCATTGTCTGCTTGTCATGTTAGTTCATACATTGTATGTTGAGACTGTAAATGGACAAATGGTGATGGGAGTGTTTTTATCGATTGACTAGACCTACGGGCCAATTGACGGGACCTACGGGTCGAATCCGTGATCGGACATATGGTGATGGGGGTTTTCTTACATATAAAGTTACGAGGGAATTTCATATGCATTGATGTTAACTGTTCACTCATTAATTGTGTTTGACTTTGACCGTTTTACTATGGCAGTATTCATGTTGATTGTGATTATTGGGCTTTACTGTTCATTGGCCTTGTGGCACTTCCTGGTAACTGAAATCGTTGTCATGACTGGCTATCATGTTATCTTGAATTCATGTTTTCCTATGTAATCCATAACCCGTATTTGAGATAGGCTTTTACTTACTGGGATTTATTAGCTCACCCCCTCTTACAAATTTTTCAGGTTAGAATGTTACAGAACCACAGTAGGAGATCAGGAGCTTAAGGAGACAGTTGAGGAGCATAATAGTAATGAATGAAGTCTCTCCCATGTACTCACCACCTAAGAGTGGTTCATGTTTAGTTTATTACTAATGTTAAGTTTAGTCTTTGAACAACATTTGTAATTAAGGCTTCCGCACTTTAATGTTATGGTTACATTACTTATTGTTATCATTGGTAAAAGAATGGAAAAAGTAGGGATGGCCATTGGGTCGGCCCCACGATACGAGATCCGCATAGGGTGGGTTTCGGGTCGTGACAGTGTGTGTAAAGTATATCCATACACTTGTGTGTTTGAAAGAAAGGGGGAAACCAGAAAAGGGGGAGACCAAGGGAGCAAAGGGAGGAAGTTAGAGGCAAGACAAGGAAGGAGAGGTGTCATTACAAAGGTAAGAAACCCCAACCCGTGCACTTTCTCTCTCTAGAAATTTCCTATATATACAACCTGTTTTGAAGCATGTTAAATTGATTTGATTTTAGGGCCTTATAGTGTATAAAATATGGATCATTGTGCAAAAGAAATCAACCAAAATGGTTGAGAAATGAGAGAGAAAAAGGGAGTTACAGGTCAGTGAGGATAATCGGGTGTACAAGTTTTAATGCTTTAAAACTTACAATGGAGGATGGGAAATCATGGGGATGAGTTACAGGAAACTGTTGGGATTAAAATAGGGCAAAGACAGTGGCCAAGAAACCACAAACATGAAGGTTTTTCAGTCGGTTGGAAAACTGGTAACAAGAGAAATGGGGCTGTTTCGTTGATTTGGGAGGCTCAAAACTGGGCTAAGATGTTTTAAAAACACTTTAGGAGGATTTGGAATAAAAAACGGCTTCAAAAACACCAAGAAAATGAAGTTTGAAAACTTAATTTTTTGCAGTTTCCGGCCACCGTCGTGGGAGAAGCTGACTGGAGACACGCCGGAACCCTACCGGAAAATTGGGGAAGAAGGGGCACTGTTCCAGTTCGGGTTCGGGTCGAGTCAAGACCGATCCACCCCTGCCACGTGTCAGCCATGTGTTTTAAATTAAAAATAAATTAGAGGTGTTTGGCTACGGATTTACAAAATTGAAATTAGAAATTAAATTAGAATAGGGATATTCTATCCCTCTTTTGGGGCATTAGCCACTGTTTGGCTATCCATGGTTGGAATAGGGAATTTGAAAATTTCAATTTAACCCAAGTACTTTTTGAAATTACAATTTGACCCCAGGGCTTTTAGAAATTCAACTCTGACCCCAGAACTTTTAAGTAATTACAATCTGACCCCCTTTAATAAAATGTTTAATTAATTTAATTATTTAAATATCACAAAATAGTTCGGAGTCCAAATAGGACAAGTTATTAGTGTATTTTGACTATCTTGACCATTTTGAAACAAATGATGAGGTCCGTTTTACGAGACAGAGTCCCAAAAAATAAAAGACCCGTGATAACATTAAAAATTATAAAAATACCCCTGAGTTGAAACGTAGTCAAACGAACTCCAATTTAAGTAAAGAAATAGTGGAATTTTATTATCTCAATCATTCCGAACTCAACCGTGGTGTCTGATTTGCGAAAAGAGGTCTCATGATGTAAGGACCCGTAAAAAGTACAAAATGACCGTTTTGCCCTTTTTAGCTCGGATGTCCGAATTAAATTCTGCGAAAGCCCAAACCAACTTTCTTTGACGTTCCAGACTCAACAATAGAGTTTATTTTGACAAAATAGAAACTTATAAAATAAAGACATAAAATTTGATGAATAGCATAATTCAAGTAGCAATTGAACTGAGTGTATTTCATGATTTTAGGAACACTAAAAGGCAAGGAGAAGGTGGTCTGACCTTCTGCATTTTCACTGTAGTTCAGCTACACCGCGCGTATGATTTCTGAGGGTTGAGACAACCCATTAGATACGATATATTGTGCTAAGAAAGAAATAGAATTAAGTTTAGGGTTAACTGCCATGTTGACTTGATGATTCACATATTTGTTTAATTGCTCATATGCTTATGTGCTCCTTGTATCTTTTCAAAAGTTTATTGATGAATGTGAAACATGATTATGTGTATATCGCATGTGTTAGCATAATGTGTGGATTATATTCTTTGAGAACTGTTGAGATTATGAAACATGTGATTTAAAACATATGTTAAATGGACTATGTATGGCATGTAACCTTGATGAAGGGATCTTCTGATTTGAATGTTATCGTGTAATACATTACTTAAAGCATGCTTCATGTGTGGATAAGATGCTTTATTGAGATTGCATTATGACATAGTGGAATCAGAGCATATTGGCATAGTCTGATTTCTTGGACATGGCGTGAGTTGAGCACGTGGTGCTGTGCATTATGAGGGTGTACATCCTGTGGTGAAGAACCCAAAATCGCCCATTAGGTACTCGCATGCCTGACGGGTTCTGGACTGTGAAGTGAGACATATCAAGGTACTCGCAGGCCTGCGGGGAAGGTCCGTAAAGCGAGACATGGGTGTGCATAGAGTTGCATAGGTGCGTCACGCATACTGTTCATATACTGCAATGATGATATTGAATGCCATGTAGATATAAATGTACACTTACACATGCCACGCCCTTAATTTTGTTTCTTGCATTAGCATTATATTGTACCAGCAGTTGAGCTGACCCATTCGTGGGACACCATTTCAGATGACACTCCGGCTACATGAGACTTAGAGATGCTTTAATGAAGGAGAGAACTGAGAATTATATTTGGCCCGTAGGGTGTATTTTGACGTTGTACAAGGAGATAAGCCCTAGACTATTTCATGTTATATGTATGTCGTGAGTTAATGGGCAAGACCTTATGAATTGTATCAGAACAGGAATGGGGTTAGCATATGAAATGCATATGATTCTCCTTGATTGTCCTTTATTTCTTTATTATTTTATTTTCCTTTCGTTTCATTACTCGTGCCTCGAGTTCGCTGGAATTTAGGGCATGACAACGCGGTATCAGAGCCTAGGTTCAAATACCTAGGGACAGTGGGAGAAGTTTAGACTTGCAGTTTCGTTGGGAGAGTTTGGGTCGTAGGTTTTATGTACATGTGTTGCATTGGTATGCACGGATATGTACTATACTTAGTTTCCCGATTTACTGATTGTACGTGATTGTCTGAATTAAGGATTGACTAAGATTAGAAACTCATGTCTATGTGATAGAGCGTATATTTTATGGGATGGGCCATATGCCTAGATATTTGAGACATAGGTTGTGCACTTAGTTATCTATACGGTGGGCAGTATACCTAATCATGTATGAGATAGACTGTGGACCTAGCTATCTACCTGGTTGGTTGTGTTCTTATATATATGTGTATGTATACTAGGTTAGTACCCAACATTCATGGACTATAGTACTATGACTATGATATTTATACAGACTGGATTGGTCTCAAATCTTGCGTTACAGTTGGTGGATGGTGCCCCATCAGCCAGTAACAAAAAGAGTTGTGATCCATGAAGGGTTATCACCTAACTATAAAAGTGAGAAAGAGTGGAAGAATTTTAAAATTTTAAATGAACAAAATTCTAATAAGGTAGAAAACCATAAATTAAAAGACACATAAAATCTTAAAATGCAAAAAAAAAAAAAAAAAATTAAGAATTTAGACTTGTGGAGATTTTTGTGTACGGACTAGATAGTGGATATAGAGACATTCTTGTGTTGAACTCTTTTGTGGAGAGATGTGCTATTTTGGATGGCATTCACTAGGGGTTGAGTATTGGTAGGCTAGTTGAACACTAGCATGACTAGAGTATGTGTATATTGTATTGTTTAAATAAATTCGTTCCTTACAAAAGACAGTATTAGAACCAAAATATAAATTGTTTAAAGTAACCAACGGGTGGGGAT
Organism: Nyssa sinensis; assembly: GCA_008638375.1. Lineage (NCBI taxonomy): Eukaryota > Viridiplantae > Streptophyta > Magnoliopsida > Cornales > Nyssaceae > Nyssa > Nyssa sinensis. The sequence goes on along the minus strand of CM018052.1, from coordinate 10,244,209 downwards.
GGTTGACGTTAGTCATGCAAGTGTTGATTAGGTAGGTGTGTTATAGCATGTTATATTCGTTACTTGTGAAGTGTGAGTTGTTGACAAATACATGTTTAGTAGTCGTCTAAATGCCTATGTATAATATGTGGAAGGAGGTGTTAATATCTTTTCCTTGGACTTGTAGACTCATGCCACCGAGACAAACTCCTGCGAAAGCTGGACCACCTAGGCAGGGTAAACCTAGGGTTACTGCTCAGCCCCGACGTGGCAGACCTAGAGCTGCTGCACCTCCTCATGACATAGCAATGGAAACTACTGCTCCTGCTCTCGCACCTGTTCCAGCGCCTGCTTCAGTAGAGGAGGTGGAGCAGACCATCGGCGCTAGAGATATGGCGGTCCAACTATAAGAGTGTCTTCGTACTATGTTGGAGACCCGGACTACAGGTGGTGAGACCAGGGATACCTTCATGATGAAGGTGTTCCAGAGGATGAGACCCCCTTCTTTTGCTGGACAGCCTGACCCATTGGTTGCAAAGGAGTGGCTGAGGCAGATTACCAAGATCTTAGACTCACAAGGGATTATCGAGCCACACTTGAGGATTAGATGTGCCACTTTTCAGCTCACGGACCTGGCCAGTCAGTGGTGGGAGGTAGCCGCTGACCGATTACACACGTTTGGTGAGGGATGGGACGCATTTGTGGCCATGTTCAATGACCACTATTTTCCAACGGCTGCGAGGACTGGATTCAGGGAGGAGTTTGAGACGCTTCTCTAGAGGGACATGACTGTGACCTAGTACGAGTCTCGATTCACTACATTGGGGAGGTTTGCCCCACATATCATTGGACAGGAGAAGTTGAGAGTTTACCATTTTCTGAAGGGGCTGAAGACCTCTATTAGAGACAAACTGGTAGGCCATATTATTGAGACTTATGAGGAGGCAGTGGTCAGGGCCACTAGAGTTGAGAGAGAGTTGGTCGACCTCAGAGGGATTAGAGAGTCCTGGGGCTAGGGCAGGACACCCCCAACACAGACCCCTACGCTTGCCTCGACTTATAGACCGTAGAAGAGGTACCGAGCTAGTACTTATTCTACACAGCCACCACCGAGACCCCTCTAGTCATTAGCTCCTCGACCCGCTCTGGCACCCACTTCTAGAGGAGAGGAGTCACAAAGATCTTTTTCATGTTATATGTATGGGCAGCCCGGCCACAAGAGGGCCGATTGCCCTATGAGGGACCCCAGCCTAGTAAAGGGGGTCGGATCTAATCAGGGGTCATTTCCACCGCCAGCACAGAGTCAGGCCGGGAGGACTTCACAAATTTGCTACACTTGCCACCAGCCAGGCGATGTTAGGGCCAATTGTCCTCAGGGGCAGGCTTCACAGGGCTCAGAGGCTGCCTCATTATCAGCCCATCCAGACATCTCTGCCCCTACCATAATTAGACTACAGACCCCCAACGCCACGTTTTCAGCCTGCACCCTCGGTGCAGAGCGTCAGGGCCCTTGGATAGAGAGAAGGGGATAGGCAGAACCGGACCACACAAGGTCGGGTTTATACAGTAGCCGCACCTGAGGCATCTACTTCCAGACCCCCTACGGTTCAAGGTACATCCCTTGTTTTAGTTCATGGGTTAGGGTACTGATAGGTGGTAGTGCATCTCATTCACCCATTTCTACCATGATCATCGGGATGTTGGAAATTACATGCTTACATCTATGTGGTAGGTTATGTGTTAACTATTGGATGTTGGTTGTTGATTTTAAATATGCATGCTAGTTTAGTATCTGTTATAATGCTATGACTATGATTTTATATACGGACTGATTGTCATTAATGCATGCATAAGAAAATGTTTAAATATGTTTATATATGTGTGTATTTAAATACATATGAGTAAGGATTGATGTGTGTTCTTGCTTTAAATTGGTGAAGAATTTAACTAGTGTTTGCTCTTTTGAACCTTGGTGCACTGCTTTAAGTTTCATAATTATAATGCTAGGAACAGGGTTACTGAATTGCATTGTGGCACGAGTGATATATGGATGATGCCATTGGGATAAATCACTAGGTGATTTCATGACCAAATTCGAGATTTGTTAGATGGTCAGCAAGTGTGTGAGAGACTTTGAGGTGTCTTTGTGAAAATTAAGGATTTCTCCTTTATTTTGTAATTATGTAGAATCATTAGGGTGGGTCTTGATGCTTAGACGGATTTGGAGAGTTGACATCGAGGAGCCAACGTGTTTGGAGATTTCATTATGTGTTGTGCCATGTGGAGTGGACCGTTACAAATGGGATCAGAACCAGACCCTAGCAAGGAGTGTGGAGATGTCTGCACACCGCTGCACGCCCGCCCAAGTGGACGAGGTTCCTTTGGGGGGAGAGGGTAATGCATTCCACATCGCCTGGCTAAGGGAAAGGTGAATGATCCATAGGTAAGGCTACACATCTCCATGTCAAAAATATTATTTCGTATTACCTTTTCAAAATTTTGTTAAAGAAGTACATTGTTTTAAATTTCGGAACGAAATTTCTTTAAAGAGGGAAGGATGTAATGACCTGAAATTTTTTTTTTGAATAAATAAATTTTATTATTATTATTATCATCGTCATTAATATTATTTTGTTATGTATGTGATGTGTGTGTGAATAGTGAATGTGCATGTATGTATGTGATGTGTATATATATGTGTATATAAATTATTTAAGTGTATATATGAATATATATGTATATTTAAAAAACATTTAAATAATTGTGTGTGTGTGTGTATATATATATATATATATATAGATCAGATTGTGTGCACGTGGGTGTGTGTATGGGCGTGTGTAGTGCACGGTTGAGTGTGTGTGTGTGGATTGAGTGTGCAACACTCAAAGGGGCATGGTGTGTATTGGGTGTGTAAGAGAGTGGGTGAGTAGGTAGTATGTGTGAGTGTGATCTGTATGTATGTATGTGTTAAGGGAGTTGAGGGGTGCAAACCAAGCCGTAGGATTTAGAGAGAGAGAGAGAGAGAGAGAGAGAGAGAGAGGAAAAGGGCAGTGTGTGTAAAGTGTATCCATACACTTGTGTGTTTGAAAGAAAGGGGAAACCAGAAAAGGGGGAGACCAAGGGAGCCAAAGGGAGGAAGTTAGAGGCAAGACAAGGAAGGAGAGGTGTCATTACAGAGGTAAGAAACCCCAACCCATGCACTTTCTCTCTCTAAAAATTTCCTATATACACAACCTGTTTTGAAGCATGTTAAATTGATTTGATTTTAGGACCTTATAGTGTATAAAATATGGATCATTTTGCAAAAGAAATCAACCAAAATGGTTGATAAATGAGAGAGAAAAAGGGAGTTTCAGGTCAGTGAGGATAATCGGGTGTACAAGTTTTAATGCTGTAAAACTCACAATGGAGGATGGGGAATCATGGGGATGAGTTACATGAAACTTTTGGGACTAAAATAGGGCAAAGACAGTGGCCAAGAAGCCACAAACATTAAGGTTTTTCAGTCGGCTGGAAAACTGGTAACAAGAGAAATGGGGCTGTTTCGTTGATTTGGGAGGCTCAAAACTGGGCTAAGATGTTTTAAAAACACTTTAGGAGGATTTGGAATAAAAAACGGCTTCAAAAACACCAAGAAAATGAAGTTTGAAAACTTAATTTTTTGCAGTTTCTGGCAACCGTTGCCGGAAAAAGTGACCGGAGACACGTCGGAACCCTACCAAAAAATTAGGGAAGAAGGGGCACTATTCCGAGTCGGGTTCGGGTCGAGTTCGAGTTCAGGTCGGGTCAAGACTGACCCACCCCCGCCACGTGTCAGCCATGTGTTTTAAATTAAAAATAAATTAGGGGTGTTTGGCTACGGGTTTACAAAATTGAAATTAGAAATTAAATTAGAATAGGGATATCCTATCCCTATTTTGGGGTATTAGCCACTGTTTGGCTATCCATGGTTGGAATAGGGAATTTGAAAATTTCAATTTAATCCCAGTACTTTTTGAAATTACAATTTGACCCCAGGACTTTTAGAAATTCGACTCTGACCCCAGAAATTTTAAGTAATTACAATCTGACCCCCCTTAATAAAATATTAAATTAGTTTAATTAATTAATTAATTTAATTATTTAAATATCACAAAATAGTTCAGAGTCCAAATGGGACAAGTCATTAGTGTATTTGACTATCTCAACCATTTTGAGACCAATGGTGAGGTCCGTTTTACGAGATGGGATCCTAAAAAATAAAAGACTCGTGATAACATTAAAAATTACCAAAATACCCCTGAGTTGAAACGTAATCAAACGAACTCCGATTTAAGTAAAAAAATAGTGGAATTTTATTATCTCAATCGTTCTGGACTCAACCGTGGAGTCCGATTTGTGAAAAGAGGTCTCGGGATGTAAGGACCCGTAAAAAGTACAAAATGACTGTTTTACCCTTTTCAGATCGGATGTCCGAATTAAATTCTGCGAAAGCCCAAACCAACTCTCTTAGATGTTCCGGACACAACAGTCGAGTTTATTTTTGGCAAAATAGAAACTCATAAAATAAAGAATAAAATTTGATGAATAACATAATTCAAGTAGCAATTGAATTGAGTGTATTTCATGATTTTAGGAACACTGAAAGGCAAGGAGAAGGTGGTCTGACCTTCTGCATTTTCACTGTAGTTCAGCTACACTGCAGGTACGATTTCTTAGGGTTGAGACAACCCATCAGGTACAATATATTGTGCTAAGTAAGAAATAGAATTAAGTTTAGGGTTAACTGCCATGTTGACTTGATGATTCACATATTTGTTTGATTGCTCATATGCTTATGTGCTCCTTGTACCTTGTTGAAAGTTTGTTGATGAATGTGAATCATGACTATGTGTATATCACATGTGTTATCATAATGTGTAGATTATATTCGTTGAGAACTGTTGAGATTATGAAATATGTGATTTAAAACATGTGTTAAATGGACTATGCATGGCATGTAACCTTGATGAAGGGATCTTCTGATTTGAATGTTATCGTGTAATACATTATTTAAAGTATGTTTCATGTGTGGATAAGATGTTTTATTGAGATTGCATTATGACATGGTGGAATTAGAGCAAATTGGCATAGTGTGATTCCTCAGACATGGCGTGAGTTGAGCACGTGGTGCTGTGCATTATGAGGGTGTAGATCCTGTGGTGAAAAACCCAAAATCGGCCATTAGGTACTTGCATGCTTGACGGGTGCCGGACCGTGAAACGAGACATATCAAGGTACTCGTAGGCCTGTGGGAAAGGTTCGTAAAGCGAGACATGGATGTGCATAGAGTTGCATGGGTGCCTCACGCATACTGTTCATATACTGCAATGATGATATTGAATGCCATGTAGATATAAATGTACACTTGCACATGCCACGCCCTTAATTTTGTTTCTTGCATTAGCATTATATTGTACCAGTAGTTGAGCTGACCCATTCGTGGGACACCATTTCAGATGACACTCCGGCTACGCGAGACTTAGAGATGCTTTAATGAAGGAGAGAACTGAGAATTATATTTGGCCCGTAGGGCGTATTTTGAGGTTGTGCAAGGACATAAGCCCTAAACTATTTCATGTTATTTGTATATCGTGAGTTAGTGGGCAAGACCTTATGAATTGTATCAGAACAGGAATGGGGTTAGCGTATGAAATGCATATGATTGTCCTTGATTGTCATTTATTTTCTTAGTATTTTATTTTCCTTTCGTCTCGTTACTCGTGCCTCGAGTTTGCTAGAATTCGGGTGTAACAGTTCCACAAAAGAAACTACTTAAACAACCCCTCCAAAAATGGCCAAACTCTTCATCATCGTCATTAAAATCAGAACTGCTATTGATCACCTAAAAAGGGGACGGATAAAATTCGGGTAAGCTAATCTAAGCTTTTGAGTAATTCCTGTACTTGTCATGGGGTTTTCAATTGGCAGTGGTTTAGCACATGAGAGTTTATAAAATACTCACTACCAATTGCTCGTATGTTTAGAACACAGAGTACATGCATTCTTAAAACAGATAGCTTTGAAGCATTTAAAGTATTCAAGCTAAACATACATTTTTTCAAGTAGAGTATATGCACTTCAAAAGCATATAAACATGCATAATAAAAATAGGGGTAAAAACCTACTTCCATTTTCAAAAGCGTTTGTCATATTTTCTCTTTAATTAGGTGGAATCTGTTTCGAACCAGACTCCCGTTTTACTGCAATGCTACAATGGGGATATTTCATTGCCTGGGGGATTAGATCTTGCTACCGGGAATTTCTTCGTGTCATAGTTGAATCCCAAAGGATTTCAACGTCACATGTGGTACTTAAGTACCATTTATCTTATAAAACATTTATCACATGGCTTCTTCAATAGATACTTTTCATGAGTATTTAAAACATGAAATATATAACTTCTGCAATAGGACTTCAAATACTTGGAATAATCAAATTCAGAATATTTAAGGAAATTTGGATTTTTACTTAGACATGCTTAATATTTTAAGAAAGGAACTGTATAAAAACATTTACGGAGCATGTCATAACAGAATACTTTAAAACAACAATCATATAAAGACTGAATTTGATATTCAAATGCTTTACATAACTTGAACTTAAAACTTCTTCAAACATATAGAGTTAAATCTCCACTTCAAATACAGGGTTACTCACCTTATATGTCTGGGTTGGCGCTACTGGGGTGCCTGCCCTTTGCCTTTCTTTAACCTATCATAATTTATGAAAAATCTCATAAATCTCATATATACTAATCAATTCATGATCTTACTCATGTCTAGACTATGCACGGCTAAATTCTTAAAATCAGTCTAACCTATGGTTGCATTATAGTCTAGTCATTTATGTATTTGATGATAATAAATATTACCTGCGAAGCCATTCACTTAGGGTTTCAGTGTTTTCTTGTTCCCTAATTTTTGCTTCAGCAAGTTGTGCCTTCGTTGGGGTTCTATACATGAACGGCCTAACTGAAACGATTTCACATGTCTTAGCGATCCGAATTTTTTGGGCAATCACCTTTTGTTGCCATAATAAATCTTCCATAAAAGCTTTTTGTGTTTTATTCATACTGATTACTTGAGCCTTAACCTATAACACAATTTAACGTGTTAGAAATTAACTTTCATTTAAACTATACTCTTCTGGTAGCTCCATTAACTTTAAGTTTGGTTTATTTACTTCATATGTTTACATGTCGTGTCTTTTCGTATTTTACCTCGAAATACGAGCCTTAGTTTAGTACCTTGGCAATGTTCTAGTTTATAGCCACCTAACTGATGCTATTCATCAAATTTTATGTCTCTTTATTTTAGCATTTCTTTTGGTTGAATAGGCTCTACCATTGAGTCCGTAACGTTGGCGAAAGTCAATTTAGGCTTTCGCGGAACTCCGTTTGGGTTTGGTAGCAGTAGGGGTATTTTGATCATTTTTGCATTTTTACGGGTCTTTAATCTTTCGGGACCTCGTCTCGTGACACGGACCTCACCATTGGACTCAAGAGGTCCGAGATAGTAAGAATACACTAATAACTTGTTAATTTTGGACAACGGGAATTTTTTATATTTTTTAATTTAATTAATTAATTTAATTTAATTTAATATGTATTATATATAATATATACATTTTGGTGCACCATTTTGGCACAGAATTGTCCTGTCCAAAATGGTTCGCACGCTTGGCTTTACTCTCTTGGTTCCTTATTCGAGTCCCACCAGGTGCAACGCACCTTTCTATTTTCTGATTTTTATATATATATTAATTACGTAATATATACATATTCCTGCCATTATACACCACACGCGTGCACGTGGCCGAGTAGAAGGGAGGGGGGTTTTGGCGCGTGGGGTTAGGGGTTCGAACCCAAGAACTACGGTTCCTTATTTTTTTCAGTTTTTTTTTTGAAACAAACGACGGATAAGCCTCTAAAACACGGATAGGATATCTTACTTGCGTACAGGTTATTCAATTGACTCGTATACGCGTAACCAAACGGTCCGAATCAGGGTTTTAAAAACCCTTAAGCAAAACAGCGTCGCCTTACTTATGCGGTGGCCCTACTCTCGTCCTAACACGTGTCCGAGTCAACACCCTTAACTCGAATCAAGTTAGCGAGTTGACTCATCGTCTTCTTCACTAATTTCTTCACTATTGCCCTAATTTCCCTGAAGCTAAAGCTTCAATTTCGTGGAGTTTTAAGAACCCATTCTCCCTCATTCTTTTCTAAAAGTTTCCTAAAACCCCAAGGTATATTTCTACATTGATTTAGGGACTCGAATTGAGCTTAGGTGCTCGGTCCAAGCCTTGATAACCAAACCTGTAAGTCGATCGTATATATTCATTTTTGAGCCAAATCTTATGAAATTTTGTTCATTTTGGTCTATATGCTCATGAGGTTTTATTTCTCCATCTTAACCGTGAGTTTAGACATATATTTATGAGGTTGGGTTCTAAACCCAGAACTTGCAACTTCATTTTTAAAGGTCATTTCTTTGTCTTTTTGATCGTGGTCTGGTGTTTCTAGCATTCTTGTAGGGTCTAGTTGGGTTCTTGATAAGCCAAAACTAGTTTGGCAAGAGTTGGTTCAGACTTGCTTCAGCAAGGTCCATCCACGGCTGTCGTTCGTGGGTTTAGTGTTTTAGGTCATTTTCAAGGCCAAATTTCATGTTTATCTTTGTCTAAACAGGTTCTAAATATCATATATACAAAATCAAAGCTTAAAACAGTTCATACGTAGGAAAATTCTAAAGAGAGAAAAACATGAAAATTTTGGGTTTACCTGTTACAGTGGTCTCTCTCTCCCTTTTACTTTTGATTTTCTCCCTTCTTCTTCTCAGAACTCTCTCTCTCTCTCTCTCTGTATGACTGAATGGTGGTGTGGGCGTGTGTATACCAACATGTATATATGTATATAATTATATACACACTCCTTACACCTTCTGGTTGTCCCAACCACTGGTTTACCCATTGCTTGTTGCAGCACCCCTAATGAGAGTTTCTCTATGTTCAATTTCACTATTTTGGGGCAGGCCATCATTGGCTGTGTATGTGTATATATTTTGTGTGTATATATATATGCATATAATATAACTCACACACATTAACACACTTGGAGACACACACACACACACTTCTCCACCGACACACACACATACACAGTTTCACACTTTAGATATTTGTATAATTTATATACTACATATATATACATATTTAATTATTCTTATACACATCCATTTATATATACTTACACATATACATACTTGGCCATGTATTCACACACAATACACCTTTAATGAGTGTATGTGTGTGTCATCATATTTTTTTATTAATTATAACTAATAATTAATTTCTTATAATTAATTAATTAATTATATTAAATTAATTAATTATTCACACACAATGCGATGGATTTTACTTTTGCAGGAATTTGACATCGCCATCAAAGACAAGAAAGGAGTAGAGAACGTCGTGGCTGACCATCTCTTGAGGCTCACATTTGAGGACACCTTTGACCACTTGCCAATCAAGGATGATTTTCTCGATGAGCATTTACTTTCTATTACTTCTCTACCATGGTTTGCTCATATTGTGAATTATTTGGTTGCACGTGAGATACTAGTGGATTGGAGCGCTCAGGATAAGAGGAAGTTCATGACTGAAGTACGTAATTTCTATTGGGATGATCCTTTTCTTTTCAAATACTGCCTTGACCAAATTTTAAGGTGTTGCATCCCTGATGAAGAGATTGCTAGTATCTTAGAATTTTGTCACTCCCAAGCTTGTGGGGGCCACTTTTCAATGAAGAAAACTACTGTAAAAATTCTACAGTGTGGATTTTATTGGCCTACCTTATTTAAGGATGCTAACATCTATTGTCGCTCATGTGAACAGTGTCCAAAGTTAGAAGTTATGTCCCGTTGTAATATGATGCCCTTAAACCCAATTTTAGTGATTGAAATTTTTGATTGTTAGGGCATTGATTTCATGAGACCATTTCCCCCTTCCTTTGGATATCAATATATTATTGTGGTAGTAGATTATGTATTAAAATGGGTAGAGGCAGCATCTTGCAAGAGTAATGATAATAAGACAGTGATTAAATTTCTCAAAGAAAATGTGTTGTCTCGATTTGGTACACCACGTGCTATCATTAGTGACCGAGGCACACATCTTTGCAACCGTTCTTTTGAGGCTTTAATGAAAAAATATGGGGTGGCACATAAAATCTCTACTGCCTATCACCCCCAAACAAGTGGATAGGTAGAACTTGCAAACAGGAAAATTAAGCAAATTTTAGAAAAAACGATCAACCCGGATCGCAAAGATTGGTCTTTAAGACTAGTTGATGCTCTTTGGGCCTACCGTACAACTTTCAAAACTCCCTTAGGAATGTCACTTTATAGGCTTGTTTTTGACAAGCCTTGCCACTTACCTGTGGAGCTCGAGCATCGAGCCATTGGGCCGTTAAGCATTCCAATTTTGACCTGGGAAAAGCAGGTAAGCTAAGAAAATTGCAATTGATCGAGTTAGAGGAATTGAGAAATAATGCTTATAAGAACTCTAGAACCTATAAGGCTAAAATGAAAGTGTTTCATGATAAAAATATTTTGAGGAAAATGTTTAAGCCTAATGATCGAGTGTCCTTATATGATTTTAGACTCCATAAGCACCCAGGAAAACTCAGGTCTAGGTGGACAGACCCCTTTATAGTAAAGAATGTTTTTAACAATGGTGTAGTCGAAATAGAGGATCCAAAGGATGGTCGAGTTTTAAAGTAAATGGTCAGTGCTTAAAATTTTAATTGATAGGCAAGTTCCGGAAGTGGAAGACATTCCGCTTATGAACCCGGTCTATCAACCTTGATCGCACCATGCAGGTATGTTTTTTTTTTTTTCTTTATTTTATTTGTTTTATTTTGTTTTTGTTCTCTTTTATTTTAGTTCTTTTTCTTTTTGTTTGCTATTATTTTTTTTGTTTTTCTTAGCAGGTTAATTTCATTTCGCTAGTTCAGGTTGCCATCTTTGGTGCTTAGCGAGCTACCCACATCACACATCAGGTGTATTCTCCCATTTTCAGTACCCTTCATTCAATTTTTATTGTTAAACATTGAGGGCAATGTTTCATTTAAGTTGGGGGGTGGTGGTGAAAATGCAACGTTTAAACTGCAGGTTGGAACTCTGTGACACATGAATTTTTTTTAAAAAAATTTGCATCACACGTGCATTTTTGGTCACATGAGTACTCATTCTCATTCATAGCTATCTTCATGAATTCATCGAATCCACCATAATCATTCTACTGAGGCATTCATAGAACTTTTAATGCACTTATCCAAACTTTGTAGTAAGATGGTGGTTTGACACATGTAGCTAGAGAACTCTTTTGCTTAAGTATTCATGTGAGTTTTGGAGAGAATTGAGAACCTACAAATGCAGAAAATTGTGATAAGCATTCATTGATCTGTTGAATTGGGCACTTCTTTTAAGAATATCATTACATGGTTGGTGGTATGACGACGGATATACTTAGGATATGACGAAGGTCAACTTAGGGTTAACGTTTGAGCAATTCAAGCTAGCCCTTCTCATTATAGACCCTTAGTAGCCAACTTTGAGCCAACAAACACATAGTTTTTTTTTCATGTGCCCACATCATCCATACTGCTCTACATTGGAGTAGAGCCGATACCCTGATTTACCTACCCTTTTTGCTTCCAAGTGTGTACTAGATGTGGAATTTGTATTTCTTTTCTTTTATGTTGAATTGGAAAAAGAAGAAAAAGAAAAAGGAAAGAGTACAAGTGCAAAATGTTTAATTGAGTGAGCATTAAAGTAAAAAAAAAAAAAAAAAAGAAAGAAAAAAAGAAGGAGAAGTATTATTATTCAGTGATCTGAAAAGTTGAAGAGTACATCAAGTGATAAGTTTTAATAAAATTCTCTTAGTATGTGCTTGGAAGTTTTTGAATCCTTTTTATCATTTTCTTCATATAGCCTCTAACTCAAGCCACATTACAATCTTTTTATGTTGATCGTTCTGATTCTAAGTAAGCTTATGGAAAGAGTGGGGGACGTCTCATTTGTTAGTGCTCTATCATAAGATCAATGTTTGCTTGTTGCTTGTACATAATTGCCTAATTCTTCATTGAGCGTGTACACCCTTTGTCAACTCCATAGAGAGAACCCCTATATAAAACACTTTTATACCCGTGAGATATGGAGTTGAACCTTTTGCTTGAGATGTTCTTGATGTTGCATGTGTCATGGTTTGTGGTTAGATGGATATGGTTTGGAGCACACACACACTCTGCGAATTGCTATAAGTAAATTGATTGTTATAGGGTTATTAAATTCCTAAAATTGCTTTGATATACGAATCTGAAAAGTGTGATTAGATGCCTTCTGCGTGTGATCTTCTTTGGTCTCTTTTGCTATTTTTGCATGAAAATTGCTAGGGCCTACCAATGAGCAAGGTGGGGGGTGTGATGAGCGCGCAAAAGTGCACTCTAAATACCCTATTATTAGATTAAAATGCTAAAATGTGAATAAAAATGTTGGGATATAATTGATATTATTTAATTTAATTTTTATTTATAGTGATATATATTTGAGCATTATTTTATAATTTTTTAAATCTCAAATATTGCACTATTTATTGGTGAGAGATAGTTTGTAATTATGCTTCACACGTAACATTTTTGGAACTTCACTATTCGGATTTTATAATTGAATTTATTTTGATGGCAGCCGCACTGCACAAGTCTTGGGTCGGACAACCTGACATGTTCGCATGGCCCGTGAGCTTCAGTTCCTTGAAGCTGTCCAACCAAAGTTGAAGGAAAAAACAAAGAGATGGCGTTAGGTTAAAGGGGCGTGCGGCGTAAAGGCTAGGGCGCAAGGAAAAAAAGAATAAAAAAAAGGGTTCAGGCGACTGAATAAAGACCAAGGGCGTGCGGCTGGTAACCTAAAGAAAGAGAGAAAAAAGAATAAAAAAAGACAAGAAAAAAAAAATAAGAAGAAAAAGGCGAATGACATGGTCGCTGGAAAGAAAGAACAAAAGAAAAAAAGAAAAGAAAAGTCAAAGGGCCCATGACGTGGGCGCTGGAAAGAAAGAACAAAAGAAAGAAAGAATAGAAGAAGAAAAGAAAAAAGGCACTGGGGGTTTAAAAGTGGGGTCCGTGCGGCTGAATGGAAAAAAAAGGAGGGTTTTAAAAAGTGCGGCGCAGGGTTTTAAAGAAAAAGAAGAAAACCGTGGAGGTTGGAGCAGCACTGTGAAGAGCAAGGGGGTCTTGGCCGCCAGATACTTCATGTTTTCCTGGAGATTGATGTTGTCCGTCATGTGTATGGGTAACTAAATTCTCAAGTAGGGTTAGGGATGAACTTGCACATTAGATGATATTTTTAATTTATTTTTGATTAATGTACTGGATTTTCATTTATTAAAATTTTTTGGTTTTATCATTCTCAATTTATTGTTGGTATTTTCTTCTCCGAATAATCATAGAGTTTATTCCGTTTATAGATTCAGTCATGTTTTTTCTATTGAATGGATTAGTTATTTGATTATGTTTGGATCAATTGATTATTTATATTGATTTAATTCTTTGCTGTAATATTGCTCCCTAGGTATATTGTCGTCGTTGGATTCTCTCAATGTGGATAACAATTTGCATGATTTAAAAGTGATAAATGATTTTTCAAAAGGTTACATTTGGTTTAATTTTAGTTTATAATTCTATATCTTCCGATTGGGATTTTTAGAATTAAATTCTCAATTGGGTTATCAGTGAATTAAAAATAATGAAAATACCGGATATGTGCAAGGGATTCCCGACGCTCTACTGTTCGTTAATTTGAGTACTTTTTTCGTAAATCACTTTGTTTAAATTTTAATTTGCATTTAAAGTCACTTTTTATTTTCTCGTTAATCATTTAATATTTTCTTCACCTTCTTTATTCTGTCTGTTATTTTTTTAATCTGTCTCCTTGTGAAATCGACACCCCAAAGCTACACTACAACTACCGCGTTATTCTTTGGGCCTAATCAGGTTCAAATCTGTTATAACATGAAATTTTTTTTTTATTTTATTTTTTATTCTTGCAAATATTAATTATTATTATTATTATTATTATTATTATTATGATGATGATAATGGATGTATGTGTATATGTATATATATATATATATATAAAAAAAAAAATTTAAATTATTTATTCTGTATATGTGTATACATGTGAGTGTGTGTATAAAATGTGTAAATATATATAAGTGTATATAGATATATACATGTGTAAAACAGTGTGTGTGGTGTGTGTGTGTGTGCCGTGTGTGTGTGTGTGCATGAGTTTGAGTGTAACACACTCAAACAAGCATGGGTTGGGGTTGTGTGTGTGAGTGGAATTCAGGGAGTGGGAGGTGCAGGTTTGGCAGAGGGTAGTTGGTCTTGGAGAGAGAGAGAGAGAGAAAGGGATATAGAGAGAGAAAGTGAAGAGAAAAAGAGAATTGGTCTCGGGTGAGAGAAAAGAAAAAGGAAAGAAAGGCTGAGGAGATAAGGAAGAGAAGTAGAGGCTGAGAAACGGAGGCAAAGCAAGAGGGAGACACCATTGTTGAGGTAAGCACCTCAACCCACTTGCTTTCTCTCTCTAGAAACCGAATATATGTGCACCATCTGTTTTGTAGCATACTGTTGATTTGAATTCCTAGGTCTTGTAGGATATGAAAAATGGGAAACAACACCACAAGAATGGGCTAAAATGGGTGAGAGATGAGAGAGGAAAAGTGGGTGACAGGTAGGGACGATAATCGGTTGGCTAGGAGAAAGGTGTTTAAAACCTCGTTTGGTTGTTGGGAAAATGATCCCCATGAGTGCAGGAACCCATTGGGTTAGAGAGGGAGTCCAAACAGTGACCAACGAGTCACGGAAATGAAGAAGAAAGGTTGGCCGGAGAGTTGACCAAGGGTTTGACCCTCTATTTCGTGGAGATGGAGGGGGTTTTGAGAGAAATGGAGGTTGGGGATGTGATCTACGTGAAAAGGGGGAGAAAATGGCATTTTGAAAACTGAGAAAACTCGTCGGAGATCGGTCGCCGGCGCCGGAGAAGGCGCCGGAAACCTACTGTGCCCTACCGGAAAATCGGGGAAGAAGATGGGGTGACCGGGTCGGATCCGGATTCGGGTCGGGCGGGGCTGGTCCGCCCCTGCCACGTGTCACTCACTGGTTTTAAAATTTAAAGAGGTTTGGGTCTGTTTGGTTACGGATATAAGGAATTAAAAATTCTTAAATTGAAATAGGAACAGGGATATCCTATCCCTGTTCTAGATAGGTCCTTGTCTGGGTAACCAGATTGGGAATAGTGAATTTTAATTAATTTCAATTTGAACCTTGAACCTTTTGGAATTTGAACCTTAACCCTAAACTTTCGAAAATTACAAATTGACCCCCCAACTGTTAGAAATTTCACTTTTACCCACCTGATTAAATTATTAATAAAATATTAATTAAATTAATTAATTAATTACTTAATTTAATTAATTAAATATTCAAAAATATCCCGGAGTCCAAATGGGACAAGTCATTAGTGTATTTTGACTATCTCGACCCTTCTGAGACCAATGGTGAGGTCCGTTTTACAAGATGGGGTCCCAAAAATTAAAAGAACCACAGTGACCTTTAAAATTACCAAAATGCCCCTAGATTGAAACACAGTCAAATGAACTCCGAATTAGGTAAACAAATAGTGAAATTTTATTATCTCGAACATTCCGGACTCAACCGTGGAGTCCGATTTGTGAAAAGAGGTCACGAAATGTAAGGACACGTGTAAAGTGCAAAATGACTGTTTTGCCCTTTTGAACCCCGGTGTCCGAATTGAGTTCTACGAGAACCTAAACTTATTTTTCTTCAACGTTCTAGAACCAATGGTAGAGTCTAAATTAGCAGAATAGAAACCTATAAATTTAAAGACATAAAAATTGGATGAATAGCATAAATTCAAATAACAATGGACTGAGTTGTAATTTCTACTTTTAGGGACACTGACAGGACAGGAGGAGGCGATCTGATCTCCTGCATTTTTATCCGCCGGTTCAGTTACGTATAGTGCACGATCTTCTAGGGTTGATACCAACCCATCAGGTATGGTGTTTTGCTAGTGTTAGAAATGAAGTTAAGTTAGGAATATTTGTGAATGACTGGAATGCTGTATGTGTTTATCTGTAATGTGTTTACCTGTTTATTTGGAATTGGTTGTTCACATGTTATGTGTTACTTACAAGTTAATAAAGTGAAGAACATGAATCATGATGTACGAACATATGAGATATGCATGTATATGAAACTGACTAGTGATTTATTTGTTATTGTCCGAACATGTTATATTATTGAGATCCATGTTCATTGAGATTGCATTAGCATATTGGCATATGATGAATCCTTTGAGAACATGGCGTGGGTAAGCACATGGTGCTTTGCATTATGAGGGTGTAGATCCTGTGGTGAAAAACCCAAAATTGGCCATTGCATTGGTACTTCGAGCCATCGGGGAGTACCCGTAAATGAGACATGGGTGTGGCATAGAGTTGTGCATGGGTGCGTCATGCATACCATTCATATATTACTACAATACTTTGAATGGCATTTAGATATAAATGTACACTTTGCACATGCCACGCCTTAGCTTTATTTCTGGCATTAGCATCTCATCATACCAGCAGTTGTGCTGACCCATTCGTGGGCAACATTTTTCAGATGAGGATCCTCCAGCCACGTGAGACTCAGTGATGCCCTGATAGGGCGAAGCACGTGATACATTTGTGATCCATGAGACTTGTATTTTGTTATGTAAGGGCTTAAGCCCGAATGACTGATGAACAATGTATTCGATGTTATTTGATGTATGGATGGTGATGAACGCATGTTTAGTGAATCTAATTACTTTTGTCCTTTTATTTATTTTACTTTCTGTCTCGTCAGTCGCGCCTCGGGTTCGGTCAGAATTCGGGGCGTGACAACGTGGTATCAGAGCATAGGTTCGAATACCTAGAGACTGTGGGATGTTGTTTAACACCATGAGACCCTTGAGAAGAGAATGAGACTTAGTGTGAACTGTTAGCAGCATGTGATAGGATCTTATGTGCTACGTGATTATGTGTCCTGATGCATGCTTTATTATGATTACGTGAAAAAGTGATATTGAATTTTTTCTCTTGGACTTGTAGATATGCCTCCTAGACGAGCTCCTACGAGAGGCAGACCACCCAGAGGGGGTAGGGGTAGGGGTGCGCTTCGAGGTGCCACCCAACCTCGTCGTGGCAGATCCAGAGCTGCTACCCCTATTCCTGATGTGGTTGAGGAGGTAGTTGCCCCAGCTGACGTTCCTGAGCATAGTACAGCTGAGGAGGATATTGCTCCAGCCCCTGTGGAGGAGGTGGGGCAGACTATTGGCGCCAGAGATTTGGCGACCATTATACAGGAGTGCTTCCGTGCTATGCAGGAGGCCAGGACCACTGATGCTGAGGCCAGGGCTGCTGATGCCGAGGCCAGGGCTGCCGGTGCCGCGGCCAGAGCGGCCGGTGGGGAGACCAGAGACACCTTCGTCATGAAGGCGTTTCAGCGTATGAGGCCACCGTCATTTGCAGGACAGCCTGATCCTTTGGTGGCCGAGGAGTGGCTGGACCAGATTGTGAGGATCCTGGACTCATTAGGGATTGTTGAGCCACACCTGAGGATCTGATGTGCCACCTTCCAGTTTACAGGGCTAGCGAGCCAGTGGTGGAAGGTATCTGCCGGCAGGATTAGCAGGTTCGGAGAGGGGTGGGATGCATTTGTGGCCATGTTCAATGACCACTACTTTCCAGCGACTACTAGGGTCGGGTTCAGGAGAGAGTTTGAGACCCTACTTCAGAGGGACATGACCGTGACGCAGTATGAGTCCCAGTTTACCGCATTGGGCAGGTTTGCCCCGCACATTATTGGGGTAGAGGAGCTGAGAGTTTATCATTTTCTAGAGGGGCTGAAGACCTCTATCAGGGATAGACTAGCGGGTCACATCATTGACACTTACGAGGAGGCTGTGATCAGGGCCACGAGGGTAGAGCGGGAGTTGGCAGCTCTCAGAGGGATCAGGGAGTCCCGGACTCAGACCAGGCCAGCCACAGCACTAGCACTTACACCAGCTCAGCCTACTGTGACCGTCCCAGCTCATTCTGGTAGGAGACCGCCGAAGAGGTTCCGAGGCAGTACTTCTTCTCCATCTACATCCCAGAGGCCTATGCAGCTTTTAGCTCCCCAGCCCACTGTGTCTGTTACTCCTCGAGGAGGGGCACCACAGCTGACCATCACATGCTACCAGTGTGGACAGCCTGGCCACAGGATGGCTGATTGCCCACAGAGAGATCCTAGTCAGGGATCAGGGACAGGACCGAGCCAGCTACCACTTCCATCTCAGTCTCAGAGTCAGGCCTGGAGGGCCACACCAGTGTGCTATACATGTCATCAGCCGGGCCATGTCAAGGCCCACTGTCCTCAGGGGCAGACTTCCCAGAGTGCACCGAGGTCCCACTATTTCCAGCCTACCCAGGTACCTTTACCCCAGACACAGTCAGGCTATAGACCCCCGGCACCTTACTATCAGCCAACATCCTCAGCCTTGAGTGTTAGAGCCCCAGCCCCGAGAGGGGGAGGACAGCAGGGGCAGAGAGGGGGAGGCAGACAGGGTCAGATCGTACAGGGCAGGGTGTACGCAGTTACTACCCTAGAGGCTTCTACTGCTGGGCCATCAGTAGTACGAGGTACCTTTCTTATGTTCAGTTCATGGGCTAGCGTGTTGATAGACTCTGGTGAATCTCATTCTTTTATATCCACTGCATTTTCCATGTCTTTGGGGTTGACTATAGATCGGATGGATCCACCACTACGTGTTGATACTCCTGTTGGGGGTAGTGTGACATTGACCAGGGTTTGTAGGGGTTGTTCACTTGAGATAGCTGACCGTACTCTCTGCTTTGATTTTATTGTGCTTGATATGACTAGCTTCGACGTTATCTTGGGTATGGATTGGCTGTTTACTTTCCGGGCTAGCATCGATTGTTTCAGGGGGAGGGTTACGGTGTGCACTCCTGAGGGGGATTGTTTTTATTTCACGGGAGATCGTGGAGACTTCTTGATACCACCCTTGTACGACTCTAGGAGTTGGGGAGCCCATAGCTATATGTTGGCTAGTATGATTGCAGGGGATAGTGAGGCTACAGGGGTTGTGTTACCACCGGTAGTAGAGGAGTTTCCTGACGTATTTCCCGACAGCTTGACTAGTTTACCCCCGAGGCGGGGGGTGGAGTTTACCATTGAGCTTATCCCCGGTACTGTACCCATATCTATCCCACCATACCGCATGGCTCCAGCAGAGTTGAGAGAGCTGAGGGAGCAGCTGACTGACCTTCAGGGTAAGGGGTTCATCCGTCCTAGCACTTCTCCGTGGGGTGCCTCAGCACTCTTTGCGAAGAAGAAGGACGGGACGTTGCGGTTATGTGTGGACTACCGAAGGCTGAACCGGGTGACTATCAAGAACAAGTACCCGTTGCCCAGGATCGATGACTTGTTTGATCAGTTGAGAGGTTCGAGATGCTTCTCAAAGATTGATCTTCGATCTGGGTATCATCAGTTGAGAGTGCGAGAGGAGGACATAGCGAAGACAGCCTTCCGCACTCGCTATGGTCACTTTGAGTTCGTGGTGATGCCATTTGGTGTGACGAATGCCCCAGCGGCATTCATGGATTTGATGCACCGTGTCTTTGGCCAGTACATAGATCAGTTCGTGGTGGTGTTTGTGGATGACATTTTGATTTACTCACCTTCCGAGGATGAGCATGCTTTCCACCTACGTATTGTGTTACAGATCTTGAGAGAGCACAGGCTGTTTGCCAAGCTCTCCAAGTGCGAGTTCTGGCTTTAGGAGGTGCAGTTCTTGGGCCACGTGGTATCTGGGAGTGGAGTATCTGTTGACCCTTCCAAGGTCGATTCTGTTATGAGCCGGGAGAGGCCGAGGAGTGTATTTGAGATACGGAGTTTCTTGGGGTTAGCAGGGTACTACCGCTGTTTTGTAGAGGGATTTTCTCGACTTGCCGCACCGATGACCCGGCTGACGCGCAAGGGCGTCAGATTTCAGTGGACCGACGACTGTGAGCAGTCATTTCAGGAGCTGAAGAGGAGATTGACTTCAGCTCCCGTCCTGATTATCCCTGAGGGAGGCTTGGGTTATACTGTATACTATGATGCTTCCCGGGATGGATTGGGTTGTGTGTTGATGCAGGAAGGCAGGGTAGTAGCTTATGGTTCTCGCCAGCTGAAGAGCCATGAGAAGAACTACCCCACCCACGATCTAGAGTTGGCTGCCGTCATCTTTGCTCTTAAGAGCTGGCGACACTATTTATATGGGGTGAGATTTGAGGTGTTCTCGGACCACAAGAGCCTCAGGTATATCTTTACACAGAAGGATTTGAACCTTCGACAGAGGAGATGGATGGAGTATCTAGAGGATTACGACTTTAACCTTCAGTACCATCGTGGGAAGGCCAACGTTGTAGCTGATGCACTCAGTCGGAGGCCGAGGAACACCTTAGCCAGCCTAGCCATAAGAGAGTGGGAGATGATGGGAGCTATTGGGGAGTTTGACTTAGAGCTTACCGAGTTTGAGGGACACGCCACCCTATTCAGCTTGTGTGTTCAGCCTACCCTTCTGACCCGAGTTATAGAGGCACAGTTGCTAGATACTGAGGCTGAGCAGATTAGGGCACGAATTGCTAGCCCTGAGGGATTTGAGGGATGGACAGTCCATTCTGACCTTGGTCTGAGATACAGGGGTAGAGTTTTCGTTCCCGAGTCTCTTAGGACTGATGTCCTTAGGGATTTCCACCATTCACGCTTAGCGGTGCACCCAGGGGGCACCAAGATGTATCATGATCTGCGCCGTCAGTATTGGTGGACTGGGATGAAGGCAGATGTGGCACTGTTTGTGGCTAGGTGTCTCACGTGCCAGCAGGTGAAGGCTGAGCACCAGAGGCCTGGAGGTTTGCTATAGCCACTACCGGTAGCCGAGTGGAAGTGGGAGCACGTTACCATGGATTTCGTGATGGGTCTTCCGAAGTCACCTAGGGGCCATGATGCGATTTGGGTTATTGTGGACAGACTGACGAAGTCCGCCCATTTCTTACCGATCAGAGTGACTGACTCATCAGACGTCCTTAGTAGGTTGTACATTCGAGAGATAGTACGACTACATGGGGTACCGGTATCCATAGTTTCTGATAGGGACCCACGTTTCACTGCACGGTTCTGGCAGAGCTTCCAGACAGCCTTAGGGACCCAGCTGCAGTTTAGTACTACCTTCCACCCACAGACGGATGGCCAGTCAGAGCGCACTATTCAGATCTTGGAGGATATGCTCCGGGCCTGTGTCATGGACTTTAGAGGTAGCTGGGAGGATCACCTTGCCTTAGTTGAGTTTGCCTACAACAACAGCTACCAGTCCAGCATTGAGATGGCACCGTTTGAGGCATTGTATGGTAGGCCTTGCCGTTCCCCAGTATGTTGGACTGAGGTGGGAGAGACAGCTGCCTTAGTACCTGATATTGTTCGTGAGACCACGGACAAGATACAGGTGATCAGACAGCTGCTGTTGACAGCTCAGAGCCGCCAGAAGAGTTATGCAGATAGGAGGCGGCGACCCTTGGCATTTGAGGTAAGGGACCATATGTTCCTCAAGGTATCTCCCAGACGAGGTTTGAGGAGATTTGGGCGCGGTGGGAAGCTATCGCCACGATTTATAGGTCCCTTTGAGATTCTTGGGAGGGTTGGTGAGGTGGCTTATAAGCTAGCCTTACCACCACAGCTATCTGGAGTTCATGACGTCTTCCATGTATCTATGCTGAGGAAGTACCATCCTGACCCCTCACATGTACTTAACTGGGTAGATCTTCAGTTAGAGGGGGACGCTTCCTATGACCAGAGACCCGTAGAGATATTGGACTCGAGGGACCAGGTTTTGCGAGGCAGGACCATCCCTTTGGTCAAGGTTCGTTGGAACCACCATGGGGTTGAGGAGGCTACTTGGGAGCGCGAGGCCGAGGTTCGAGTTAGGTACCCTGAGTTGTTCGATCAGTGATGTATGTTCCTTTGTTTTATACTATTTTAAATTTCGGGACGAAATTTTTGTAAGGAGGGAAGGATGTTATAACATGAAATTTTTTTTTTATTTTATTATTTATTCTTGCAAATATTAATTATTATTATTATTATTATTATTATTATTATTATTATAATTATTATTATGATGATAATGGATGTATGTGTATATGTGTATATATATATATATATAAAAATTTAAATTATTTATTTTGTATATGTGTATACATGTGAGTGTGTGTATAAAATGTGTAAATATATATAAGTGTATATAGATATATACATGTGTAAAACAGTGTGTGTGGTGTGTGTGTGTGTGCCGTGTGTGTGTGTGTGTGCATGAGTTTGAGTGTAACACACTCAAACAAGCATGGGTTGGGGTTGTGTGTGTGAGTGGAATTCAGGGAGTGGGAGGTGCAGGTTTGGCAGAGGGTAGTTGGTCTTGGAGAGAGAGATAGAGAGAGGGATATAGAGAGAGAAAGTGAAGAGAAAAAGAGAATTGGTCTCGGGTGAGAGAAAAGAAAAAGGAAAGAAAGGCTGAGGAGATAAGGAAGAGAAGTAGAGGCTGAGAAACGGAGGCAAGGCAAGAGGGAGACACCATTGTTGAGGTAAGCACCTCAACCCACTTGCTTTCTCTCTCTAGAAACCGAATATATGTGCACAATTTGTTTTGTAGCATACTGTTGATTTAAATTCCTAGGTCTTGTAGGATATGAAAAATGGGAAACAACACCACAAGAATGGGCTAAAATGGGTGAGAAATGAGAGAGGAAAAGTGGGTGACAAGTAGGGACGATAATCGGTTGGCTAGGAGAAAGGTGTTTAAAACCTCGTTTGGTTGTTGGGAAAATGATCCCCATGAGTGCAGGAACCCATTGGGTTAGAGAGGGAGTCCAAACAGTGACCAACGAGTCACAGAAATGAAGAAGAAAGGTTGGCCGGAGAGTTGACCGAGGGTTTGACCCTCTATTTCGTGGAGATGGAGGGGGTTTTGAGAGAAATGGAGGTTGGGGATGTGATCTACGTGAAAAGGGGGAGAAAATGGCATTTTGAAAACTGAGAAAACTCGCCGGAGATCTGTCGCCGGCGCCGGAGAAGGCGCCGGAAACCTACTGTGCCCTACCGAAAAATCGGGGAAGAAGATAGGGTGACCGGGTCGGATCCGGATTCGGGTCGGGCGGGGCTGGTCCGCCCCTGCCACGTGTCACTCACTGGTTTTAAAATTTAAAGAGGTTTGGGTCTGTTTGGTTACGGATATAAGGAATTAAAAATTCTTAAATTGAAATAGGAACAGGGATATCCTATCCCTGTTCTAGATAGGTCCTTGTTTGGGTAACCAGATTGGGAATAGTGAATTTTAATTAATTTCAATTTGAACCTTGAACCTTTTGGAATTTGAACCTTAACCCTGAACTTTCAGAAATTACAAATTGACCCCCCAACTGTTAGAAATTTCACTTTTACCCACCTGATTAAATTATTAATAAAATATTAATTAAATTAATTAATTAATTACTTAATTTAATTAATTAAATATTCAAAAATATCCCGGGGTCCAAATGGGACAAGTCATTAGTGTATTTTGACTATCTCGACCCTTCTGAGACCAAAGGTGAGGTCCGTTTTACAAGATGGGGTCCCAAAAATTAAAAGAACCACAGTGACCTTTAAAATTACCAAAATGCCCCTAGATTGAAACACAGTCAAACGAACTCCGAATTAGGTAAACAAATAGTGAAATTTTATTATCTCGAACATTCCGGACTCAACCGTGGAGTCCGATTTGTGAAAAGAGGTCACGAAATGTAAGGACACGTGTAAAGTGCAAAATGACTGTTTTGCCCTTTTGAACCCCGGTGTCCGAATTGAGTTCTACGAGAACCTAAACTTATTTTTCTTCAACGTTCTAGAACCAATGGTAGAGTCTAAATTAGCAGAATAGAAACCTATAAATTTAAAGACATAAAAATTGGATGAATAGCATAAATTCAAATAACAATGGACTGAGTTGTAATTTCTACTTTTAGGGACACTGACAGGACAGGAGGAGGCGATCTGATCTCCTGCATTTTTATCCGCCGGTTCAGTTACGTATAGTGCACGATCTTCTAGGGTTGATACCAACCCATCAGGTATGGTGTTTTGCTAGTGTTAGAAATGAAGTTAAGTTAGGAATATTTGTGAATGACTGGAATGTTGTATGTGTTTATCTGTAATGTGTTTACCTGTTTATTTGGAATTGGTTGTTCACATGTTATGTGTTACTTGCAAGTTAATAAAGTGAAGAACATGAATCATGATGTACGAACATATGAGATATGCATGTATATGAAACTGACTAGTGATTTATTTGTTATTGTCCGAGCATGTTATATTATTGAGATCCATGTTCATTGAGATTGCATTAGCATATTGGCATATGATGAATCCTTTGAGAACATGGCGTGGGTAAGCACATGGTGCTTTGCATTATGAGGGTGTAGATCCTGTGGTGAAAAACCCAAAATTGGCCATTGCATTGGTACTTCGAGCCATCGGGGAGTACCCGTAAATGAGACATGGGTGTGGCATAGAGTTGTGCATGGGTGCGTCATGCATACCATTCATATATTACTGCAATACTTTGAATGGCATTTAGATATAAATGTACACTTTGCACATGCCACGCCTTAGCTTTATTTCTGGCATTAGCATCTCATCATACCATTAGTTGTGCTGACCCATTCGTGGGCAACATTTTTCAGATGAGGATCCTCCAGCCACGTGAGACTCAGTGATGCCCTGATAGGGCGAAGCACGTGATACATTTGTGATCCATGAGACTTGTATTTTGTTATGTAAGGGCTTAAGCCCGAATGACTGATGAACAATGTATTCGATGTTATTTGATGTATGGATGGTGATGGACGCATGTTTAGTGAATCTAATTACTTTTGTCCTTTTATTTATTTTACTTTCTGTCTCGTCAGTCGCGCCTCGGGTTCGGTCAGAATTCGGGGCGTGACAAAATCTTTTGGCCAACACTTTTGGCCTTATTTTCTATCTTTTTCTCTTCTTACGCCTTGTTTGGCATTTTGGGTGTGTTTCTTGAATTCTTAAAATTGTATTTCAATTATCATAAAAGTCCCTTGGAATTTCTGCAAGACTTTTGACTTTTGTAGTTTTCACCCATATGCCTTTTATTTTATTTTTGATACGTTCCATCGTGATTGGTTTATACCAAATCATATTATTTTTATCGAAAAATCCTCTATTCATTTTATTTCTTCCTCATGTACTTGTATCACTTATTGATTCTCTCCATGCGTCGATTTCATAAATCGAGATCTTATCAAGTTTTCATAGCCTTCATTGTCTCGTCTTGATGTATTTAAATATATTTTAATTATTCTAATAGTCCATCGTAATTATCAAAATAATTCCGATTAAATGCGCGTCCTTCATGTGTTATGCTAATATTTCCCAAGTGCACTTCGTGCACTAATTTTTCATATTCATTTGTGTGTTAATCCTCGATTAACACTAGTCCTGACTTCTATCAAATTATGACCCTTAGCCTTAAATTTCATTCTCAAATTAGTCGTTTCTAATTTAGAATTAATCATTTTCATCATTTATATATTTGCTTTCGTATTTCGAGTCATTCATCATATCTAGCATTGCCCCTGATTATTAAGCAAATTAACTTATGATAATTGTCATTATCGTTAATTGCTTCGTTTAATTGGGTCGGGGTGTTACATCCTACCCCCTTTAAAATGAGTTTTCTCTTCAAAACTCGAACGTTCATATTTAGGAAGCTCTATTCTCTTTTCACGCCAATTTCATTATCATGGTTCCCTTTTTAATCTATGTCTTGGATTATCACTAGCATTATAGATACTATATCTTCAAACAAGAATATTTTTCACACAAGGTTCACAATTCTTTCGTACTTTTCTTTGTTTAATTCAATAGAAATCTTTAAAGTCAAAGGTTTGACTTTTAACTTTCTTGAGACTTTAGACTCAAAGTCTCTAAGTTCTTGTATTAGCGTTTTAGTGCTTATTATTATTATTTTTTTTTAATTCTGGGAGTTGTGGTTATGGGTCCATTATACTTTCTCTACATATTCTGCATCATCTTTTTAATATCCTGATCATTTCCCACTCTTATCCATATTTTGACTAGTTTCACATCTAGTCATCGTATTAATTTTGTTTGGCACTAAGTCGTGATTACATTACTGATAACAACCTAGACTTTTGGGTAATTATATGATGTATTTTTGGGACTGATGAGAACCTAGAATTTTTAGAATTATCATTTTGTACTTTTATGGATACATATATGATGTGTATATAAATATTGATGAATCATGATGATGATAGTGATCACGATAATCTTGTATTGAGTGTCTTTTATAAATGATTGGTGTTGAATTGGTTATTAGATGAGTCTCATATGTGTAGCTTCCGCATTTAATATAAAATATATATATATATATATAAATATATATCACTCTTGTGCAATTCATTTGATTTTGTACAGCCTGTCCGAATGACAGTGTCGATTATCGGCTCTAAATCTGCGTAGGGTGGGTTTTGGGCTGTGACAGAGTGGTATTAGAGCAAAGGTTAATGGTATTTGGGAAAGATCAAATCGGAACTGAAGTTGATGTTTCTTGGGTGATTAGGACGATCAAATGATCAATAATTATTGGGAGACAATAATACACCTACAAGCGAAGTTGATGATTTTGAGAATTTGAGGACTACATCAGAGCTATATGAAGAGTGATTATAGGGAAACTATAAATGACGTGAAGTTGAGGAGTATTGACTTCAATGTGTTTAAATGACTTGACTTACCTGTTTAAGTTTACGTAATAGTAAGTACGTAATATTGTGAGCTATGTTAGAAACTCAAGAATAGTGACTTTTGGAAGATAATAGTATGCTTAAGAGAAAAGGTTAAGGACTTTTAGAAAGAATCGTACCAGTATTGAGGTTGATGACTCTTAGATAATTGAGTTATGAATTGATCAGTGAATTAAGGGGAAACTATGGTCTAAATATGGGCAACGGTTAATACTCTTTTGGAGGATATAGGGTCACATAGAGCTGGAATTGAAAAATCTTGGAAAGTCAGTGGATCTGGTAACAAAGTTATGGAAGAGATAGTCGATGGAAGAGTTAAAGGATAGTGACATGGAGAGTTTGAGACTCCAGGTGAATTGATGATATATCAGATGTGAGGACTCTTGAGTAAGTGACAAGTACACCCTAATAGGGTATGGACAAATTAAAATAAATCAGGTTAATGAAACTAGCATATAAGAGAATGAAGCTTCTTAAACATGAATGTTCGAGTTTTGAAGACAAAACTCTTTTAAGGAAGAGAGAATATAACACCCCGACCCGATTATTGAAAATTAAGTCACTAATTCGAATATTAGAGACTTTAAGAAACAAAATGGTAGTTAAGAAAACTAAAGCAAGAAAAATAAAAGCTACAAAATAACAAGACTTCAATTTATAAAGTCGACACATGAAGGAAATAAGTGAGAATACAAGTACATGAGAAGAAAAATAAAAATAAAGCAAAAAAGAAGAATGGGATAAAATATACAAAATGCCAAACAAGGCATAAGAAGAAAAAGATTGGAAATAGGCCAAAAAATGCTAGCCTACGGTCTTGAACCCAAGACCAAAATTTAAGAAAAATTATATACCCAAAAAATAAACCAGTTGGGCTACAAGTACTTTTGTGCTATATATCTCATAAGATATATGTATATACTATATTAAACCCCATTCCACCACCCCCCACAACCAATCAGAATTCATGTAACACCTCATCCCTATATATCTCATAAGATATATGTCTTGTGCGTATCAGAAGTGTGTGTGTGTGCATGTGTGTGTACGTCTAGAGAGAGAGAGTGAGAGAAGGAGAGGAAAGAGAAGAAGAAGAAAAAGAAAAAGAAGAAGAAGAAGAAGAAGAAGAAGGGAAGAATCTACATGCATGGTTGTCTAAGGTTGAAGGGAAATCTATGAGTTGAAACCAAAGAAACTATTTGTAACACCCCGATCCCGTGAAATTTAGGGAATTAATCATAATCCCGACGGTCGCCATAGACTGATTAAATAAAGAAAATGTCTGAAGGGAAAGGTACTTTACCCGAACCCAAATTACTAATTAATTCGGTGAAATAACGCCGTTTTAATATTAACGGAACCCGAATTAGCTAACCCGGGAAATCCTGAATGAATAATAAATGACACAGAACCTCTGACATTGACGATAACTGAAATAGGAACTGACCGGAGGAAACTGCATCGAAAAAGGAGCTACGAAATGAAAGTTATGTAGCAAACACTGAAACTGAATTAATATGCAGCCAAACAGGGCCTTAGCCCAAAATGGTGCAAAAAGGGGCAAATGGGAGGCCAAGGGAATTGAACCCTTGACCTTTGAGAGGATAAATTCTTCCCAAAAATTTACCAGTTAGGCTACCCATTACTTTGTGCATCTATATGCAACTTATTTGTATATATCTCTGTATTGCCCCAACTTGCCACCCAAAACAACCAATGAGATTACATGCAAACCCCATATGATGGATTAAATCAGCTCCCCTCAGCCCACGTCACCCTATGACCCTACTAATTCTCTGATGTGGACACATACATAAATGGAGATATATATGTATAAGTGTATATGTATATATATATATCATACATAATAACATGTGGTTTAAAAGGATCACAAAAAGGGTCTTCTGTGAGGACTGAGTGACTGATGTGTGTGTGTGCTCGGGTGGGGGAGTCAAGAGGGAGAGAAAGGGCTGCCAAGTGAGGGTTTGCATGAGTCTTGATCATGGTGGGTGTGTGCATGTCACTCGTTGGAAACGAGATGCACCAAAAGAAGAGAGGATTCAAGAGGCATGACTGACTGAGGCACACCTAAGGTGCCAAAAATCTAGACTGAGCCGTGTAAGAGCAGTGGCCTGAACCAAGAGGTATCATTTTTCTCTTAAAACTGAAAATTCCCTGTTTAAGCTTTGACACTGTTTTGACAGTCTTTGGACCCAATTAAACTATGGATATATACATTACTAGAGGTCTAGGATTGTTTTAGAACAACCGAAAGGGGCAGATGGCCATGAAAACCATTGAACTGTAACACGGCCACCATGGATGACCTTGCATGCAACCAATCTGAAATGACCAAAGCCAAACCATGTTTGGATGGTCGAGACTTGATCTATAGGCCACGAGAGTTTCCAAAACACCAACCCGCGACCCTAGAGCACTGATTTGGACCCTCAAAACCGAACCTATAAGTCTCGGCCATGGAACCCAAACTCGAAAATAGGCCTCTAAACCGAAATTTCTAAATGGGATGTTGATTCCCATGGACATACGGTCACAACAAGCCAAACCTCGTGCGATTTGGTTGAGAAACGGGGCCGTATGACCGAACTGAAATTCCCTACGATAATCGGCTAAACAGAACTCCATGCATGGATTCGAAGCCCCAAACTGTTTCCAATATGTTGGTTTCACTTCCAGAAAGCTTTTGGAACCAAAATCAGTTGAAATCCATGCTTGAAACTCCACCAAAATGGTGAAAAACCGGACCTGCACTTACGGCAACAGCGCCCTGCGCGTTGGAGAAGATGGAGTTGACTCGCCAACTCGTTCGAGTTGGGTCGAGTCGACTCACACACGTGGCAACGCAAGACTATGCCACCGAATTAATGAAACTACACCGTTTTGGGCTTAGCTGATTTGTTTTAAAATCTGATTCTGCCTGTATGGTTACGGGTTTTAAAAATTAAAATCAAGTTTTGGGAATAAGCCATCCGTGGATAAGGGGGCAATTGAGGTTAAATGGAATATGTAATTCCGGTTTTCTGAAGGGTCAGAACCGGTTGGTTTTTAAGTGTTTTGAACCGGTTCACTTGGTAAACCCTTAAACCCTGTGGGTTGAACCCCTAATTTTATGTATTTACATTTTGACCTTGAAACTTTCTGAAAATTACGAATTTGCCCCAACAGTTCTGAATATGGCACAGTGGCCCAGATTTTGGAAAAATTATACATTTAAGCCCCTGCCAAATTAATTAAATAATAAAATAATAATTTAATTATTTTATTAATTAGGTAAAATTATGATTTTACCCCTGGACATTTAATATGTCAAACGGAGTCCAACTAACTTAAATAGATAGTGTATTTTCACTATTTCGAACATTCTGGACTCAATGGTACACTCCGATTTGGGAAATACAGTACCGAAAAATACAGACCTGTAAGTGACAAATTACTGTACTGCCCCTGATGGCACCAAACCCAAATAAAAAAATAAAAGACAATCTATTTTGACTATGTCGGGCGTTCTGAACTCAACGGTGAGATCTGTTTAACGAACTGAAGTCCCGAAAAATACAGACACATAAAGTGTAAATGACCGTACTGCCCCTAATGATTCCCAGGGTCAATTAAACATAACAGATAGTCCAACTTAATTATGTCGGACACTCTGGGCCCAATGGTGAGGTCCATTTTATGAACTGACGTGCCAAAAAATATGACACATAAAATTACCAAATTACCCCTGATACTGTACGAAGCCCAAATGAAGTCCGATTGGGACGAAACTGATACCTATAGAAACCCGAATACTGGTGAGACTGTATACCAGAATAAATGACGAACCGGGGTCAGAATCTTACGAAACGTAAAATGACCAAAATACCCTTGAGCACTGTAAGTGCAAGATAAAGGTCAATCTGATCTGATAAATTATCGTAAGTATAATTATGAACACTGAAGGGCTAAGTAAGACTCCGGAACTATCAACGCGTAAAACGAAAAATGATCGATGTGTCCCGATGATCTAAAGCAGATACCAAACGAAGTCCAAAGGACTTGGAAATTCACATATAAGATATATGGGACATTCTGAGGACCACGATAGGGTCCGGGACAGCAATGGTGAAATTACCATTTTGCCCCTAAGGCCAAATAAGTGCTTAACTGATAATGATTGAAGTCCAAATGACTTAAATCATAATCCTGATGACTGCTAAGCCTAATTAAAGAATGAAATAGCCTCGGGTGAGACCCAATGAAAGGGCGATAGGCTACTAGGCTGTCTTAGGTGATCCGATAGATACCTAAGATGACAAATGAGACCTGAATGGAGGAGTTCTGATCTGTATATGATTGATGATTATTGTTCAGGATATACATGGAGATGCCTGACGTATCTGGAGGTTATCGGATTGTTTGTGCAAGGAGATAACAGTAATAGTTTGTGAGTAACCCTGACTCCTGAATTGGTGTATAAGTTCTGTCTAGATACTGTATTTTGAAGCACTGTACTGTTTTGAACATTATACTATTTAAAAAACATATATTTAAAGTAGCATATGCCTTGTTCTGATTGATATATTGTTCCGTTTTGTTCCGTCATGTTCAGTTCCGATATGACTTGTCCTGATTGATATTGTACTGTTTTGTTCCGTCATGTTCAGTTCTGATATGTCTTATTCTGATAGATGTATTGTTCTGTTTTGTTCTGACATGTTCAGTTCCGATATGTCTTGATCTGATTGATGTATTGTTCCATTTTGTTCCGTCATGTTCAGTTCCGATATGTCTTGTTCTGATGGATGTATTATTCCGTTTTGCTCCGATATGTTCAGTTCCGATATGTCTTGATCTAATTGATGTATTGTTCCGTTTTGTTCCGTCATGTTCAGTTCCGATATGACTTGACCTGATTGATATTGTACCGTTTTGATCCGCCATGTTCAGTTCCGATATGTCTTGTTCTGATTGATGTATTGCTCTGCTTTGTTCCGTTATGATCCGTCCTGTTATGCCTCTGTCCTTGATTATGCCTGTGTCTTGAACTGGTGTTTTGTTCCGTTTGATTCCGTTATGTTCCGTTCGTTAATGATCTGTCTGTCTTGATTGTTTACCTGTGACTTGAACTGGTGTTTTGTTCCGTCTGATCCCGTTATGTACCGTCCGTTAATAATCTGTCTGTCTTGATTGATACATGGTCCAGTTCCGTTATGATCTGTCCGGATTCTTGACTTGGTATATAAGTTACTGTCTAGATACTGTATTTTGATGCACTGTACGGTTTTAAAAGTTATACTGTCTGAATGCATGTTTTTAAATGCAAACTTTTATAATGTATTGTACGCGGCATGATTTTGTCTCGTCCTAATATTGTTTTGTTCGGTCTGTCTAGTTCCGTTTTATGGTCTGTCTGATTTTGTTCTACTATGATGTGTCTGACTCTGGGTACCATTCTGATTATGAGCGGTCTGGCATAAGTAGGCTTGATTACGCGCCTAACTGATATATTATTGTTATGCCCTGTTATGTTCCGTCCAGTACTGATCTGTTCTAATATTTGAATTAATTGCCTATACTCTCGTTGATATATTGGCATCATGCACTGTTCCGTCTGTTCTGAATTGTTGTTCCGTTTAGTTCAGTCCCGTTTTATTCTACTTAAATTGTATTCGAGTAGATCTATAAAACTGTTATTCCTAAGCGATTGAACTATCCTTGTGATTTATAAACAAGACCGGGTTTGAAACCCATAACAGGGAACCTGTGTTACTGACTGGGCTTTTCGAAGCTCACCCCATTCCCTAACATTTTTCAAGGATTATCTCTGATGGATTAGAAGACACCATGATATGACATGGTAGGCCAAGTGGCACTTCATGTAAAGGATCTGACGGCACTGATCTGTAGAGACTGGATTCTTGTGGACTGATTCTGTTATTCAGGTGAGTGATATGATACGGCTAACCTGATTTACATGTACTGGATAGATAATTATGGCTCATGGAAATAAACGGCACTCTAAAGATATTAGATCTGCTCTGTACTATATGCCTGATTTTAGATATGCTCTGAACTTAGAACTGTTAACTGTTTTGGATTTAGACTTGCTCTGTGGTACATACCTTTATGGTGGATAAGTGAGCTGCATTCCCGTGACACAAAGAAAAAGTTTTAAATTCTGCTGCATCTGACCCTACAGTTGGAGTGCAATTCGTCGAAAAGTTCAGAATTTGCCTTTGGTTGGTCGCGTCGCGACCGACTGGCAGTCATGTCCTCGACATCTGCGTAGGGTGGGGTTCGGGATGTGACACTATTGCAGCAGAGAGGGAAGAGGAACCAAAGAGAGAAGAAAAGATAAATTCTCTCTCTAAGATAAATTCCATAATTTTGTTAAGTTCTATCAATTTAAACTGTGTATTTGAGATTCTCTATTGAGAATTAGTGGTTTAGGGTTGAAACTAGAGTTTGAAGGACCTAGAAAATCGAAAATAACCATATAGCTGCCATTGTTGCACCTTAAAAATTTGGATCTAAACCAAACCAAACAAAACCAAACTCTATTTTGGGAATGGGGATCAAAAGTAAAGTGAAAATGAATCATAATGCAACAAAAACTGAGGCATTTGGCTCAAAAATGAGCATTTTATGAGAGGTTGCAAGTCTAGGGTAATAATTGGTCAATCATGAAAACAGATGTATTCCATGGATCCCAAGGCAGGGACTTGTTGCCCATTAAAAATGGTGATGAATAGTCCAAGAATGGACCATTTTGGTATACTATGCAACAAGAAAAATGGGATTAGAGTGTTCGTTGGAAAGTCGGGCCTCGCCGGAGCCCGATTGAAAATCTCTATTTCGTGGCCATAACTAGATTAAATAGAAAAACCCACATTTGATTTGGAATCCCCTTTTAATTCATCAAAACATCCCTAATGGTTTATAAAAATGCTTAAAAGAAGTTTAAAATTAAAAAGGAAGGAAAAACAAGTAAGAAAACAACCAATTGTTTTTTGTAGAAAACTAGGTTTTCGACGAGTTTTGCCAGAGGTGACTGGTGACTCACCGGCAACAGTCAACGGCCGGCGTTGACTGGTCAATCGGTCAACGATCAACTATTGACTAGTCTAGGGTCAATTCGGTTAGTGGGTGAAGGGTTGAGTCATTAGGGTCAGCAAGGGATTGTTTGGCTATTGGGTTTTGAGTTAGGGTGTCTGGTATAAGTGGTGTTGTCCAACGTTTAGGGTGGAAACTAGAATAAGGTTAACCCTATTCCAAAAATTGAATTGGAATTGTTTGGTAATAGGGATAAGAAATTAGAATTTATGAAATTAAAAAGGGGCTAGTTCAAATTGAATAATTACAAATCAGTGAACAATTTTAAGAAAATTACATAAACGCCCACTTGTCTATAAAATTGAAAATAAAGCCAATTAAAATGCGACAAAGGAGATTTTTAAAGTTTTTGGGCACTATGAACTAAATGGCAGAGTCAGTTTGGACATTTGGGGACCCGGGATGGTCCCATATAAATATGTAAAATAACAAAAATATCCCTAATGATAAATTGAACAATTCTAACGTGAATTAAAAATTTAGAGTGGGCTAATCTAAGATTTGTGGATCCGCAGAATTCAAATGTACTATCAGATTGGACAAACTGGGACCCTATGGTGGCCCCACCTAAATTGGTATAATGAAAATTATATCCCTAGAGTTAGATTGAACAACTGAAGACCAAATTAAAATCTGAAACAGGTGTTCACATGGTTTTTGGACACCACAAATTGAAATACAATATTAGATTGGCCAAACTAGGGCATGGGGATGGTCCCTTATGAAATCAAAATGGCCTCAAGCATGGAACATAAATCTAAAATTGTTAATAAAATATAAAGAGAGCACCCTTAGGGTTTTTGGACCTTTTAGATCCGATTTCAAGGTGGGTTTTGTGAGATAGTGTATCGATAGACATGAAGCTTGTCCGATAAAATTAAAAAAATGCCCTTGTGGGTTTAAAAGATATTCAAATGACTGAAAAAACATTGCAATAGGGCATTCTTAGGGCTCTGAGGCCCAAGAGCATATTTTTGATATCCGTTTGGAAAAATGAGCACTCGGTGTGTATGTTAATGTATAATTAACCTTAGAGTACTTAAGAAGTCGATACAAACCCTAAGTGTTAAGGAGTAGGGTGGCCCAAGGAGTTGAACTTTGAGTGTGCAAAATATCTAATGTACATTATAATAGGCACAAGTAGTCTCTCCTTATAGTCAAGTGATGACTAGCACTAGGACTATACATTGATTGTCTAGTATTGTATACCTGTATAAGATTTCCATAGTTGATTGATTGTTTATATTCTGATATAGTTATTCTTAATTATATGTGTACTTCATATATGAATGCACATTTTGATTATGTTTACGAATTTTTATGCATATGAACATTATGTATTACATTGTCTGGTAATTGATGTGGATTATATTGTGAGCTTGTATGGTCATATTATATTATGAACTTATATAGCATTGTTGAGCACACCTGAGTGGTGTGATTGGATTGATGGAACATATAAGTGGTGTGTCATGAGATTGTGCTTGATACTATACCCAAGGATATTTTGTGATGGAGATTGTGTCTCCCTTTGGTTACGGACCGTAACCCCACATGGGTGGTGGTGCATTTTCATTGGGTTAGTAGCCCGAGAAACGCCAGCTGTATTCGGGGACATTAGTTGATTGGTGGTGAATTGAGAGAGATAAAATTGAGATTTGAATTTTAGTTCAAGAAATGCACATTTACCTTTTTGCATTGAGCATGGGTGCATTGCATGGGTTGTATTGATGAATGCAATGGATGTTGACTTGACTTATTATATTGTAGACTGTATTTGATATATGTGGATTATGTAGAGATCCCTCTTTAATGGCTTGTCATATTGTTGACCGTTGTTGGATACATCTTCATTGGACAATATTGTTCTTATTTCTTTGAGTAGGAAATGAAGGTGCATCGTGTGGTTAGTATATATAAACATATCTCATGTTCGACTATATATAATGAATGTCCTTATTACTCAAGCCAGACATACAAGATTTGGGTCTAAACCAACATTTCTAATAATAATGTCGAGATTATGACAAATCAATGACATTTCATTCGTTACCACACATTAGTAGTCCAACAGATAATAAAACTAATTGAATACTTATCAGAAAAAATAGTTAAATCCACAAATTCACAAGAATCCCTCAATTTTTCTTTTGGCCAAAGACTCATAATTTTGAAAATACGGACACCCACTTGGCGAAAATGCATAAATCAATCAAGCAAACAAAAAATCCACTAATTAAAAAAAACACCATTGAAGTAAATAAAAAATTGCAATTTTAGAAACTACCTGTTAGTGAATAACATTGTGGCACAAAAGCTTCAAGCTAAAGCAAAAGAGCCTAGTTCCTAGATACAACACTTCTTGAAGACTACTCTCCTCTAAATCCTTTGTTTCACCAATGACATTCTGTCCTTCTCTTCTTTCATTTGTTAGTTTATTGAAAAGATATTAAAATTTCTAGATAAAAATACACTATTCCAGAGAAAAACTCGGAAACAACTTTAAGATTTCAGTTCCAAATTCACATTTAGTCCATGTTTCACCCTCTCACTCCTCTACTATTGTATAGAAGTGAAAAGATCCACTTGCTGAATTCTCTTAGTCATAGTTAATGAATCGTACTATAATAAAATCATGAGTAAATAATACTGAAATTAGATTTATGTCAGTTACACTATTATTATAAAATTTTTAAAAACCATCCAGTTGTAAGTAAAAAACAATAACAAGTGGTGCCTTATTCTATTAGTTATTGTATCTACAAATGTGATCTAGTAGATGATATTATTGTTTGCATGTGATTGGATATTAGACATTAGAGATTGTCCTCTTCGGACTTGAATTAATTTTTGCACACTGTATGTTAGTATGTTTTGAGAAACCCTACTAAGTGTTATGGGTCACCCCTGCTTTTATACAAATGGCATACATTAGGCTGATGAATGATAACTGTTGGAGTAGTACGAGATGGACAAAGACTGGTACATTATTTAGTTTTACATTGGTGTAGTTATTTATTTGTATTTGTAAAAGGTGCATGTACCCATCTCAACATTGATGTATTAATTGTAGATATGTTAGAACATTAGAGTTAACTCTGGACCTTACCTTATTATATTATACGTGGATAGTTTTTTGGTATAGTTACACCTAATAGTAATCTAATTTATTTAATCCCATTACAGGACTTGAACAAGTATAAACATGATAATGAAGTGAAACTAATTAAAGGAATCAATTAACAAAATAGAATATATTTTATACATATGACTAGGTTGATTAGTCTAATTACCTTTTAGTCAAAGTCTAGATGACCCCGTAGTACGACCTTCCCGGTTAGGGCTGTGACACATTTCTCCCTTTCTCTCCAAATGGCTATAATGAGAAAGCTAGAGCAGAATGGGCCCTACTACTTTATATAGTTGTATATACACCCTTATTACACATGGCATATACCTCCCTCAAAACCTAATTAAAAATTGCCACCAAACTTTGACTACTTCATAGGTTGACATCTCATCTCTTTGCATGCACAATCATGCATACATGATATAACATATATATAGTTTTGGCAATAGTTATAACAATCATAGGTTGGTATCCTAGTGGTAAAATTTTGATATCTCTCACTTATGGTCCTAGGTTCAAGCTTTGGTCAAGAATCTTTGAGACCATTTTCTTCCCTTTTCTTTTGCATGTATAATATCATATTTTAGGTCATTTATCATCACCCTAAAGCTTGTACTTTTGTGTACCAAAATCCTCATATAATTTTTCCATCATCCTTGATCAGAGGTTTTTTATTTGTGTGGTACTAATCTTTGATTTAATGCATTTGTGGACCAATTTTCTCTATGATTGTTCATACGTTAAATAGTTGATTAACAATTGTCAGGATTTTCATGAAATTGTCATTTTGTCATCCAATTTAATGGATATGGCACATACTTTGGTCTAATTACTTTAAGCAATTCGCTCATCATTCATTTAGGGCTAGTTTCTATTAATAATTACCATTAGTTCTAATTACCCAATAATATTGAGTTGTGATGCTACATTCTTCTCTCCTTAAAAAGAGTTTTCTCCCTAAAACACAACTTACCTTATGGGAAAAATTACCATTCTAATACCATATTTTGTAGCCATAAATCCCCTTTAGATTCACTTAATGAATTATGTTACCTGATTTGCAACTTCATTCACTTAGGCTTCTCTGTGTCTATCCAACTTTATTCATGACTTGTAGACATCTATCTTATAAAGGTTCGTTCATTTAAGTTTCTAAAATTTTGGATATGCACCCCTTTTGGTGAATTCAAAGCTTTTGGTACTACGAACACACAATTCTATATATCATTGTTTGTGTTTTATTGACTCATTAATTGGAGTTTTCAATCTTATCTATACCCGTAGGGGTTCGATTACTCCTTAGTTTCTATCATACCATTTATCAATCCTTATTTTGTTATAGTTACCTATGACCATTAATCATTATTTAGTCTATCTATAACTATGAATCGTGATCTATACAATTAATATTTATTTTCCATTATTATTGATCGGATGTGTAAGCTCTTAGCTCCTTAGTTACATAACGGATTCGCGACTCACCATTTGTAAACTAGGCTCTATTCACATTCCAGCACCTACCACTATCCCTCCCAATTCAATCATCAATCTAGGCATCAGAGCCCTCTAATCCTCAATCTTACAGAATTAGATTCCTTTACAATTTTAACTTACTCCTCTAAGCAAAATCAATCACTTATTATCATTTTAGGGTTTCTAGCTTAACCCTATCAATCATCAACCAGTATCTATCTTTTGATCCATACTCCAATTCCCATAACAATGAGAGTTACTATCAATCAATCTTACAATCCCTAGTCATGATAGGTGTCACATCCCGCACCCCACCCTACACGGATGCGAAAGATGTGATGCTAGTTAGCCGCCTTGTCAGTCTCCGACTAACAATGCGACCAACCAAAGGCAATCTTCTAAACCTTACGATGAATTGCATTCCAAATGTAGGGTCAGAACAGCGGAAATTAAAACCTTTTTATCTCGGGAATGCAACCCAACTATATACCTCATAAGTATGTACCACAGAGGAAGTCTATAACCAAACATCTAATAGCTCTAACCATAGAGCACATCCATAACAGATACATAACACAGAGCTTATCAGATTCCTCCAGAGTACCATTACCATGAGCCATGTCCCTACTCATCTATTATATATGAATAAAGTTAACTATATCATCACGCTCACCTGAATAACCAAGATCAATCCATTAGAACCCAAGTCTCCACAGATTATTGCCATCAGATCCTCACTTGGAAATGCCTCTCAATGCACTGGTGACATGTCCTTGCGCTTTCTAATCCAATAGAGTTATATGCTAAAAAATGTTAAATAAATGGAATGAGCTTAAACAAGCTCAGTGAGTAACATAGGTTCCTGCCATGGGTTTCAAAACCAGTTCATATATATATGCATGCTCAAATGTAACTCAGATAGAACAATGCAGCTCAAGTAGAACAGATAAAGCTCAAATAGAATAAATATAGCTCAGATAGAACAGATGTAACTCAAGAGAACAAATCGGATCAACATAGAACCAAATAGAATGGATAAACATTGAGTACCAATCAAACAATGGTATATCAACAAATGTGCCTGAACCTTCCCCAGGTAGTGTGGGATATCGCACAAGATAATCCGGCAGTCGCCCACCCCCACACATGGAGGACCCGCGTCCCCATGGCGCCCTATCGGTTGGGGTCGGTATCAGAACAGAACAGGACAAGATTGCCTGAGTACTAGGATTCTGAGTTCACCATGCCTCATAACCAGCTACCCTAGTATCATGGCCGAATAAGACAAGATTGCCTGAGTGTAACACCCCGACTCTGTATAATTAATAATTAAATAATTAATTATTAATTAGTACCGGCTTAGGGAATAATTAAGGAAATTAACCTTAATCTCCCGGTGGTCACACTAGACCAATAGAATGACAAAACATGTCCGAGAATAGGGTATAATACCCGAACCTAATTATCCATTAATTAGGTGAAATAATGTCAATTTAACACTGACGGAATTCGAATTAGTTAATCCCGAAAATCTCGAATGATTAATAAATGACACGGAACCTCTGACACTGTAGATAACTGAAATAGGAACTGACCGGAAGAAACCGCGTTGAAAAAGAAGCTACGGAATGAAAGTTATGTAGCAAACACTGAAAACCGAATTACTGCGTAGCCAAACGTGGCCTTAGCCCAAAATGGTGAAAAATGGCCAAATTGGTGGTCAAGGGGAATTGAACCCTTGACCCAGAGAAGGAATGAATCTCACCCAAAAACTTAACCAGGTGGCCATCCAGCACCTTTGTGCCTATATAAACAACTTAATTGTATATATCTCTGATTTGCCCCAACTTGCCACCCAAAGCAACCAATGAGGTTACATGCAAACCCCAAATGATGGGTTACATCATCTCCCACCAGCTACTCCATTCTCTGATTCCCAATCACTTCATTGACCTACCTACATATAGTGATATATATGTATAAGTGTATATACCTTATGCAAAAAGAATTGGTGATTTATTTAGGTTACAAAAAGAGGTCTTGGGTGTAAATCAGAAATGGAGAGAGTGACAAAGCTGAAGGTTTGCATGTGGCCGTGGGATTGATCTGTTGAGAGAGGGAGAAGGCTTGCATGTGTATGCAAGTGAGTGTGTGTGCATGGTGTGTCTTCAAAAAGGATGCACCAAAGAGAACTGAGGGCTAAGCAACACACGACTGCACTGGTGCAACATGCACAGAAACCCCAACCGAGCCATGGATGAGGAAATGAGGGCCACCCCTTGGAAGGTAAAACATTAAAACTATTCTGAAATTTCCTGTTTGAATTTTGGGTACTGTTTTAGATAGTTCTAATCCATATAGACTGTGTAAATAAGCTACTGTGAGACCGTAGACCTGTTCTAAATTAATTGGGAGGGTCGAATAGGGTAGAAACACCCAAAACCCGTAAACAGCCACCATGGATGGACCTCGGATAGCAGGTCTGAAACAGCTACAATCAAACTGATTTCTGACACTCTAAACCTGATCTAGACACTGATAGGGTCCCAAATACACCAACCCGCGACCCTAGAACACTGATTTGGACCCTCAAAACCGAACCTATAGGTCTCGGCCATGGAATCCAAAATATGGAATAGGCTCTTAAACTGAAATTTGAAAATGGGGAATTGAAGCCCCTGTCCTAAGGGTCACAAAGAACCAAACCAAGTGCGATTTGGTTGAGGAACAAGGCCCCACGACCGAACTGAAACTCTGTGAGACAATCGGCCAAACAGCACCCCATGCATGGCTTCGATGCATGAAATGGATGCCAAAATATTGGCATGACACCTAGGGACTGATTGGAACCAAAAAAAGTTGGAAACCGTGCTTGAATCTCCACGAAATTAGAGAAAAATCGGGACTGCAACTAGGGCAACAATACCCTGCACGATGGGGAAGACAGAGTCGACTCGGTCGACTCGCGTGTCGACTCGGACACGTGTCTGTCCACGAGCGTGCCACCTCTTTAGTGGAACGGCACCGTTACGGTTAAACAGGTTTTGTTTTAAAATCAAAACCAGTCTGTTTGGAAACTCGGTTAATAAATCTGAATTAGGGATTAGGTCTGTCCGAACCGTGAATAAGGGGCTGAATTGGGGATAGAAAGAATATGTAATTCCGGTTTTCCTGAAGGAACTGAACCGGTTGGTTCTTGATGGTTTTGGACCGGTTCAACTGATGAACCCTTGAACCCTTGGGTTTGAACCCCTATTTTCTGAATTTACATTTAAACCCCCAACTGTTTTGTGTAATTGTACTCTGGCCCAGATTTTGGATAAAATATACATTTAAGCCCCTGAAGAATTAATTAAATAATAAAATAATTATTTAAAT
This sequence comes from Nyssa sinensis, assembly GCA_008638375.1. Lineage (NCBI taxonomy): Eukaryota > Viridiplantae > Streptophyta > Magnoliopsida > Cornales > Nyssaceae > Nyssa > Nyssa sinensis. Next base: position 10,202,079 of record CM018052.1, on the reverse strand, counting down.
ATTTTTATTAAATAGGTAAAATTACGATTTTACCCCTGGACATTAAATATGTCAAACGGAGTCCAAATAAATTAAATGAATAGTGTATTTTCACTATTTCAAATATTCCGGACTCAATGGTATAGTCCAAATTAGGAAATTATGTACCGAAAAATACAGACCTGTAAGTGATAAATTACTGTACTGCCCCTGATGGCACCAGACCCAAATAAAAATAAAAGATAGCCTATTTTGACTATCTCGGGCATTCTGAACTCAATGGTGAGGTCCGTTTAACGAACTGGAGTCCCGAAAAATACAGACACATAAAGTGTAAATGACCGTACTGCCCCTAATGATTCTCAGGGTCGATTAAACATAACAGACAGTCCAACTTAATTATGTCGGACACTCTGGACCCAATGGTGAGGTCCATTTTATGAACTGACGTGCCGAAAAATATGACACGTGAAATTACCAAATTACCCCTGATACTGTACGAAGCCCAAATGAAGTCCGATTGGGACGAAACTGATACTGATAGAAACCCGAACATTGGTGAAACTGTATACCCGAATAAATGACGAACCGGGGTCAGAATCTTATGAAACGTAAAATGACCAAAATACCCCTGAGCACTATAAGTGCAAGATAAAGGTCAATCTGATCTGATAAATTATCATAGGTATAATTATGAACACTGAAGGGCTAAGTAAGACTCCGGAACTATCAACGCGTAAAACGAGAAATGACCGACGTGTCCCGATGATCTAAAGCAGATACCAAATGAAGTCCAAAGGACTTAGAAAATTATGTACATAATATATGGGACATTCTGAAGACCACGACAGGGTCCGAGGCGAGGATGGAAAAATTACCATTTTGCCCCTAAGGCTAATAAGCACCTAACTGATACCGATTTAAGTCTAAAAGACTTAGAACTTCATACATAAGATATGTAGACTATTCTGAGGACCATGACAGAGTCCGGGGCAGGAATGGCAAAATTACCATTTTGCCCCTAAGGCCAAATAAGTGCTTAACTGATAACGATTGAAGTCCAAATGACTTAAATCATAATCCTGATGACTGCTAAGCCTAATTAAAGAATGAAATAGCCTCGGGTGAGACCCAGTGAAAGGGCGATAGGCTACTAGGCTATCTTAGGTGATCCGATAGATACCTAAGATGACAAATGAGAACTGAATGGATGAGTTCTGATCTGTATATGATTGATGATTATTGTTCAGGATATACATGGAGATGCCTGACGTATCTAGAGGTTATCGGATTGTTGTGCAAGGAGATAACCGTAACAGTTTGTGAGTAACCCTGACTCCTGAACTGGTGTATAAGTTCTGTCTAGATACTGTATTTTGAAGCTCTGTACTGTTTTGAATGTTATACTGTTTAAAAAGCATATATATTTAATGTACGATATGCCTTGTCCTGATTGATATTGTTCCGCTTCGTTCCGACATGTTCAGTCCCGATATGTCTTGTTCTGCTTGATGTATTGTTCAGTTCCGATATGTCTTGTTCCGATTGATATATTGTTCTGCTTTGTTCCGACATGTTCAGCTCCGATATGTCTTGTTCTGATTGATGTATTGTTCCGTTTTGTTCCGTCATGTTCAGTCCTGATATGATTTGTCCTGATTGATATTGTACCGTTTGTTTCCGTCATGACTTGATCTGATTGATATTGTACCGTTTTGTTCTGACTTGTTCAGTTCCGATATGCCTTGATCTGATTGATATTGTACCGTTTGTTTCTGTCATGACTTGATCTGATTGATATTGTACCGTTTTGTTCCGACTTGTTCAGTTCCGATATGCCTTGATCTGATTGATATTGTATCGTTTTGTTCCGACTTGTTCAGTTCCGATACGACTTGATCTGATTGATATTGTACCGTTTGTTCCGTCATGTTCAGTTCCGATATGACTTGTCCTGATTGATAATTGTTCCGTTTTGTTCTGTCCGTTATGATCTATCCGTTTCATGGTCTGTCCGTTACTGATATGTCCTTGTTTTGACTGACGTATTGTTCCGTCTGATTCTGTTATGTTCCGTCCGTTAATAACATGTCTGTCTTGATTGTTTACCTGTGACTTGAACTAGTGTTTTGTTCCGTCTGATTCCGTTGTGTTCCGTCCGTTAATGATCTGTCTGTCTTGATTGATATATGGTCCAGTTCCGTTATGATCTATCCGGATTCTTGACTTGATATATAAGTTACTGCATAGATACTGTATTTTGATGCACTGTACGGTTTTAAAAGTTATACTGTCTGAATGCTTTAAATGCAAACTTTTATACTGTATTGTACGCGGCATGATTTTGTCCCGTCCTACTATTGTTTTGTTCGGTCTGTCTTGTCCCGTTTTATGGTCTGTCTGATTTTGTTCTGCTATGATGTGTCTGACTCTGGGTACCATTCTGATTATGAGCGGTCTGGCATAAGTAGGCTTGATTATGTGCCTAACTGATATATTGTTTGTTATGCCCTGTTATATTCCGCCCAGTACTGACCTGTTCTAATATTGAATTAATTGCCTATACTCTCGATTAATATATTGGCATCATGCACTGTTCCGTCCGTCCTGATTTGTTGTTCTGTTTAGTTCAGTCCCGTTTTATTCTACTTAAACTGTATTCGAGTAGATCTATAAAACTGTTATTCCTAAGCGATTGAACTATCCTTGTGATTTATAAACAAGACCGGGTTTGAAACCCATGACAGGGAACCTGTGTTACTCACTGGGCTTTTCGAAGCTCACCCCATTCCCTAACATTTTTCAGGGATTATCTCTGATGGATTAGAAGACACCATGATATGACATGATAGGCCAAGTGGCATTTCAAGTAAAGGATCTGACGGCACTGATCTGTAGAGACTGGATTCTTGTGGACTGATTCTGTTATTCAGGTGAGTGATATGATACGGCTAACCTGATTTACATGTACTGGATGGATAATTATGGCTCATGGAAATAAACGGTACTCTAAAGATATTAGATCTGCTCTGTACTATATGCCTGATTTTAGATATGCTCTGAACTTAGAACTGTTAACTGTTTTGGATTTAGACTTGCTCTGTGGTACATACCTTTTTGGTGGATAAGTGAGTTGCATTCCCGTGACACAAAGAAAAAGTTTTAAATTCCGCTGCATCTGACCCTACAGTTGGAGTGCAATTCGTCGGAAAGTTCAGAATTTGCCTTTGGTTGGTTGCGTTGCGACCGACTGGCAGTCACGTCCTCGACATCCGCGTAGGGTGGGGTTCGGGATGTGACACTGAGCACTAGGATTCTGAGTTCACCACGCCTCATAACCAGCTACCCTAGTATCATGGCGGAATAGGACGAGATTGCCTGAGTAATATGATTCTGAGTTCACTAGGCCTCATAACCAGCTACCCTAGTATCATGGCGGAACAGGACAAAATTGAGCGGATGTTGAGTTCACCACGCCTCACAGCCAACCATCCACCTTCTAGTGTACTCAATGCTGTAGTGGGCCCATAGTAAGACTCAACATGATAAAATAGGATTGAGCCAGACTCCAATGGCGTAGAACAAGTTAGAACAACAGACTCCAACAAAATCAGAACACGAGATATCAAGGAGCAAATCAGGATCATGCCATATGTAATGCAGTGTAAAGAGTATGCATTTAAACATATGCATTAAAACAGTACCGAGTATAAAGCAGTTCAGTATATAAATCAGTATAGCATACAGAAAATATACACCAAGTCAGGAGTCCGAGTTACTCACAAACTTATGCTTATCTCCATTCACAAATATCCCCCAGATGCGTTAGGTAACTCCATGCATGTCCTCAATAATCATTATCCTGAATAATCATCATTAATTACAGACAGATCAGAATTTAACCATTCATATATTATTCATCACCTTAGGCGTCTATCGGATTCCCTAAGATAGTCTAATGACCTGCTATCCTCTCACTAGGTTTCAACTAAGATTATTATATTCCTTAATTAAGCTTAATAGCCATCGAGGTTATGATATAAGTCATTTGGACTCTATCGTTAACTATTGAGCACCTACTTAATTTTTTAAGCAAGGCATTATAATTTTGTTAGGCACAAACTAAATTTATCATTATTGATTAGTAAACCCAAAACCATAAAAGATATCACATTTGTTCAGGATCATGGTAAGCTGTAATTTAACATTTAATTGACAATATTAGTACAGGAGCAGAGATGGAAAAGAAGTAATTACCTGATGTTGGTACTATCGGATTCGAATTACTACATACATTCCTCATCGTACTAACCATTTTTAAATCCAGTTTCATCAGCTTCTTCAGCCCTTTTCCCCCAAACAAATGATGATCCTTACAGATTCTGTCGCTTTATCATCCCATCCATCAGATATTGAAGAACTTTCCCTTCTTCTCATGAAAGCTCTATTGATGTACCAGGAAGTTCTAATATAGCAACAACTTGTCATAAGTTGTATTTCGAACATCAGCTCGCAATCCGACCTGAAAGATCTTGCTGATCTCATGAACAAAAAAACATCAACTATGTCAAGACCATGGAAGAAAGCAGCAACATCAATTCCTTCCTTCAATTCATCACAGAAATCACAACAGTCGACAGTTACAGGTTCCCAACCTCCATCGCTAGACAGTAGCTCTGCTGCTTCTATTAGCCTACTCCAATTTCATCAAGTTCCTCAATTCAAGCCACAAGTCTGACATATCCCCCAACTTGAATCGCAATGTCCCGAACTACACCTGAACTATCAACCAAAACCGTAACACCCACACACTGTCCAAACCACAAAACCGTAACAGCCACACAGCTGCAGGTATCTCACCGCACTGCTTCTACCGCTGTTTCTTTTCCCCTTGCTACTGGAGTATCACTCTTCTTTTCCAATTTAAACAAATCATCAAAACCCAATCGCAACCAGCTATATTAGAATCCTCCACTTGAACAAGAGACCCCAATAATTTGCACCACTACACTCACATCGCAACACACACAAATATATATACCACCTGCTGCCGTTTTCTTCTTCCCTCAATTTAACCATAACAAATCAATCCATTCAACTGTCAAGAATTATTTATTTCTGCACCGCTACATACACACGTACATATCCACACAGTTTCGAGCCACAACAGGAAAAACTGCAACTGCTTCCAACGCTACACAGATACATCCACACAGATATATATCATCCTTGTTCACAACCGAAAACAGTAGAAACTGAGGAACCCTCACAAAATCGCACCATCCACACGCATTTCCAAGCCATAAACCACGACATCCACACATCCAATTCCCAACACGAAACGCTCTTGTTCACCGTACTTCCGCCCCCTGCACCGTTTCACAAAAACACATGCACAATCATCCTCCTTGCTTCGTAAACCAGGAGCGACCCCTGTTCTCAATTGGAAGCGGCAATTGGAAACGGCAGAAACAGGAGAACCTCACAAAACCGCAACTTCCCACATTTCTACAATTCCTTTCTCTCTCAATTCAAACCATAACCCAACGTAATCCATCCCAAGCTTCCGTTGAATTCAACCCATGACCACCGAATTATCAAAACCTGAGAAGACAAATTCAGATCACGATTCATTGTTATGACCAGGGTCGACAACTCCCCCAACAGTAGACACAGAACCCTTTACCTACCATCGTCCCTTTTTTTTTTTTTCTTTTTCTTTCTTTCCCCCAGCTTCTTCAAGAAGCTTCCTGATTTCTCTCCCTCTCTAAGCTGCACCGCCACACATGTTTATATACTACATTCCAGTAGCTTCTAGTGCTTTTCTCTTTCTTTTCCCAAATTCCCACGGTTTGTATAATACATATGTTGGCTGTACTCTTCCTTCCATTATTTTAATATATAAAATATACTTCCATATATTTTATATATATTCTTGCAGTTAGTGTCTTTGATCATTTTATTACAATTATATAAAATATAATCATTATATATTTTATATATTATTTCCATTCCGAATATTAAATTATGGAACGTCGTCCAATTTGACATAAAACCGGGACTCGGTATCATTAGTATTTATTTTACCAATTTTAAGTCATTATTCGAGTCTCTTATTTTATTTCATTTTATTTTCATAATTAATGATCCGTATCAGTCCCATTTATTTACCCTGACAGTCAGTTGATCGAGTCATCTATTTCCCGAGCATGCACCATTTTTATATCTACAAGTATTAAATTTCGTTACGGCTTACAGTATTTTGAGCGATTTCAAGTCATTATTGTCACAGAACCTAAATTTTTATTAGGTCCGAATACAATCTGGGTCATGTCGGATTTTTGGGATATTACATTCTAACCACCTTAAAAAGAGTTTTGTCCCCAAAACTCAACTAGTTGTATAGTGAAGTAATCATCTAATAGTCAATTTCTTCATGAGGTAGTCTAAGGTCTAGTATCTCTATAAAATGTCACAAGGGTTAACCTCAATCACTTTTTCAGACATGTCTCTAATTGGCACTAGTTGATAATCCCCAATTATACAAATTCAAAGCAGATCCAAAAATCCACAATTAGATTGATTTGTCAATCCTCAAAATATATTGCCACACAATTTTGACCTCGAGCAGAAGACTAACATGTCTCCAAGTATCATGAGTGTACAACCTCAAATCATACAAGTTCAGATCAAATTCAGAATATCCCCCAGAAGTCTTGATTTACCATTTACTAAATATAGGCTGTCACCAAAATTTGATGGTAGATCTATGTTACCTCAAAGTTGAGAATTACTCTCAAATGATTAAAAATCATCTACTAAGATTATTCAATCATATTTAATTTCCCAAATAATCCTTATGATATCCATAATCATAATGATTAATATCAAGTTACTTGACGTATAGTCATTGTCTCCCCAATCGACATATCTACAAACATAATTATCAACGTCAGGGTTAGCTTACCTATAGTTATTTCCTCTTAATAAATAGATCTACCAAGTGCATGCCATTTACTTCAAAGTTGGAAATCATCTTCAAAATGTGTTATGTCACCAAAAATTTAATATCAGATCCATTTTATCTAAATCTCATTTGGCAATCGTCCTCAAATGATTGAAAATCAATCGCTAAGATCATTCAATGACATTTAAGTTTACAAAGTAATCATTTTGATATTATCAAACCAGATTCGAAAAATTTTATAATAAGGCTAGTTAACAATCCGCAAAATATATACTATCACCAAAATTTGATATTAGACTCATTTCAGATTAACCAAATTTAACAATCATCCTCAGATGATTAGAATCATTCACTAAGATTATTCAATCGTATCCAATTCCACCAAATAATCATTTTGATTTCCATAAGTATAATGGTTAATACCAGAGTTAGCTGTCCTATAGTCGTTTTCCTCCCAAAGATTATTAACTGTAGTAACTATAGTGACTAAATACTCTATTCGTCACCAAAAATTACTCATTCCTTTAGTCGTCTAAGTCACTCAATAGTCCACAAGGTCAGTTCTAGTCTAATCTTTCCCCAAAGAATCATCAACCTAGAACTTACTTTTCCGCTGCGCTACTCTGATATAATCTTCAAATTCTCAAGATCATTAATTTTACTTGTAATCCTACTTCTATCTCCCAAGAAGTATTGAGTATCTAATCATCCTAATCATCCAAGGAAAAATCAGTTTCTGTAATGTCCCCCCAAAGATCATGGACCATTGTTCAAATATCACTCGGTGATACTAGTAAATCTCTAATGTTTACACTTCAGATCAGTTGATCCCTATTCCTTAGATACCTTAGAATCACAAATTTATCATCTATTACTAAAGACTTCCGTAATCCCACGTCTAGTCTCCAAAAGTGGGATCTAGTATCCATGGCTCAGGTACTCTGTGGTCTTTAATCCATATCTTTGTGCTCTGACGTAGACAACGATTTCCAAACCATTGTACTCTTTATTGTCCTCAAATTCTGACCATATGCAGGTAATTTTAACCTCCTTCCCAAATATCACTCTATGGTACCCGTTAATCTTAACTATGTCCAAGCCTTTGCACTGATACCACTCTGTCACATCCCGCACCCCACCCTACACGGATGTGAAAGATGTTATGCCAGTTAGCCGCCTTGTCAGTCTCCGACTGACAATGCGACCAACCAAAGGCGATCTTCTAAACCTTACGATGAATTGCATTCCAAATGTAGGGCCAGAACAGCGAAAATTAAAACCTTTTTATCTCGGGAATGCAACCCAACTATATACCTCATAAGTATGTACCACAGAGCAAGTCTATAACCAAACATCTAATAGCTCTAACCACAGAGCACATTCATAACAGATATATAACACAGAGCTTATCAGATTCCTCCAGAGTACCATTACTATGAGCCATGTCCCTACTCATCTATTATATATAAATAAAGTCAACTATATCACCACGCTTACCGGAATAGCCAAGATCAATCCATTAGAACCCAAGTCTCCACATATTATTGCCATCAGATCCTTACTTGGAAATGCCTCTCAATCCACTAGTGACATGTCCTTGCGCTTTCCAATCCAATAGAGATATATCCTGAAAAATGTTAAATAAATGGAATGAACTTAAACAAGCTCAGTGAGTAACATAGGTTCCTGCCATGGGTTTCAAAACCAGTTCATATATATATGCATGCTCAAATGTAACTCAAATAGAACAATGCAGCTCAAGTACAACAGATACAGCTTAAATAGAATAAATATAGCTCAAATAGAACAGATGTAACTCAAGAGAACAAATCGGATCAACATAGAACCAAATAGAATGGATAAACACTGAGTACCAATCAAACAACGGTATATCAACAAATGTGCCTGAACCTTCCCCAGGCAGTGTGGGATGCCGCACAAGATAATCCGTCAGTCACCCACCCCCACACATTGAAGGCCCGCGTCCCCACGGCGCACTACCGGTTGGGGTCGGTATCAGAGCGGAACAGGACAAGATTGCCTGAGTACTAGGATTCTGAGTTCACCATGCCTCATAACCAGCTACCCTAGTATCATAGCGGAATAGGACAAGATTGCCTGAGTACTAGGATTCTGAGTTCACCACGCCTCCTAACTAGCTACCCTAATATCATGACGGAATAAGACAAGATTGCCTGACTACTAGGATTCTGAGTTCACCACGCCTCATAACCAGCTACCCTAGTATCATGGCGGAACAGGACAAGATTGAGCGGATGCTGAGTTCACCATGCCTCATAGCCAGCCATCCACCTTCTAGTGTACTCAATGCTGTAGTAGGCCTATAGTAAGACTCAACATGATAAAATAGAATTGAACCAGACTCCAATGGTGTAGAACAAGTTAGAACAACAGACTCCAACAAAATCAGAACACGAGATATCAAGGAGCAGATTAGGATCATGCCATATGTAAAGCAGTGTAAAGAGTATGCATTTAAACATATGCATTTAAACATATGCATTAAAACACTACAGAGTATAAAGTAGTTCAGTATATAAAGCAGTATAGCATACAAAAAATATACACCAAGTCAGGAGTCCGAGTTACTCACAAACTTATGCTTATCTCCATTCACAGATATCCCCCAGATGCGTTAGGTACCTCCATGCATGTCCTCAATAATCATTATCCTGAATAATCATCATTAATTACAGATAGATCAGAATTTAACCATTCATATATTATTCATCACCTAAGGCGTCTATCGGATTCCCTAAGATAGTCTAATGACCTGCTATCCTCTCACTTGGTTTCAACTAAGACTATTATATTCCTTAATTACACTTAACAGCCATCAGGGTTATAATATAAGTCATTTGGACTCTATCGTTAAGTATTGAGCACCTACTTAATTTTTTAAGCAAGGCATTATAATTTTGTTAGGCACAAACTAAATTTATCATTATTGATTAGTAAACCCAAAACCATAAAAGATATCACATTTGTTCAGGATCATGGTAAACTGCAATTTAACATTTAATTGACAATATTAGTACGGGAGCAGAGATGGAAAAGAAGTAATTACCTGATGTTGGTACTATCGGATTCGAATTACTACATACATTCCTCATCGTACTAACCATTTTTAAATCCAGTTTCATCAGCTTCTTCAGCCCTTTTCCCCCAAACAAATGATGATCCTTACAGATTCTGTCCCTTTATCATCCCATCCATCAGATATTGAAGAACTTTCCCTTCCTCTCATGAAAGCTCTATTGATGTACCAGGAAATTCTAATATAGCAACAACTTGTCATAAGTTGTATTTCGAACATCAGCTCGCAATCTGACCTGAAAGATCTTGCTGATCTCATGAACAACAGAACATCAACTATGTCAAGACCATGAAAGAAAGCAGCAACATCAATTCCTTCCTTCAATTCATCACAGAAATCACAACAGCCGACAGTTACAGGTTCCCAACCTCCATCGCTAGACAGCAGCTCTGCTGTTTCTATTAGCCTGCTCCAATTTCATCAAGTTCCTCAATTCAAGCCACAAGTCTGACATATCCCCCAACTTGAATCGCAATGTCTCGATCTACACCTGAACTATCACCTAAAACCGTAACACCCACACACTGTCCAAGCCACAAAACCCTAACAGCCATACAGCTGCAGGTACCTCACCGCTACTGCTTATACCGCTGTTTCTTTTCCCCTTGCTACTGGAGTATCACTCTTCTTTTCCAATTTAAACAAATCATCAAAACCCAATCGCAACCAGCTATATTAGAATCCTCTACTTGAACAAGAGACCCCAACAATTTGCACCACTACACTCACACCGCTACACACACAAATATATATACCACCTGCTGCCGTTTTCTTCTTCCCTCAATTTAACCATAACAAATCAATCCATTCAACTGCCAAGAATTATTTATTTCTGCACCGCTATATCGCTACATACACACATACAAATCCACACAGTTTCGAGCCACAACAGGAAAAACCGCAACTGCTTCCAGTGCTACACAGATATATCCACACAGATATATATCATCCCTGTTCGCAACCGAAAACGGTAGAAACCGAGGAAACCTCACAAAATTGCACCATCCACACATCCAATTCCCAACACGAAACGCTCTTGTTCACTGTACTTCCGTCCCCCTGCACCGTTTCACAAACACACATGCACAATCATCCTTCCTGCTTTGTAAACCAGGAGCGACCCCTATTCTCAATTGGAAACGGCAGAAACAGGAGAACCTCACAAAACCGCAACTTCTCCCATTTCTACAATTCCTTTCTCTCTCAATTCAAACCATAACCCAACGTAATCCATCCCAAGCTTCCGTTGAATTCAACCCATGACCACCGAATTATCAAAACCTAAGAAGACGAATTCAGATCACGATTCAGCGTTATGACCAAGGTCGACAACTCCCCCAACAGCAGACACAGAACCCTCTGCCTACCGTCGTCCCTCTTTTTTTTTTTTTTTTTTTTTTTCTTTTTCTTTCTTTCCCCCAGCTTCTTCAAGAAGCTTCCTGATTTCTCTCCCTCTCTAAGCTGCACCGCCACACATGTTTATATACTACATTCCAGTAGCTTCTAGTGCTTTTCTCTTTCTTTTCCCAAATTCCCATGGTTTGTATAATACATATGTTGGCTGTACTCTTCCTTCCATTATTTTAATATATAAAATATACTTCCATATATTTTATATATATTCTTGCAGTTAGTGTCTTTGATCATTTTATTACAATTATATAAAATATAATCATTATATATTTTATATATTAGTTCCATTCCGAATATTAAATTATGGAACGTCGTCCAAGTTGACATAAAACCAGAACTCGGTATCATTAGTATTTATTTTACCAATTTTAAGTCATCGTTCGAGTCTCTTATTTTATTTCATTTTATTTTCGTAATTAATGATCCGTATCAGTCCCATTTATTTATCCCGGCAGTCGGTTGACCGAGTCATCTATTTCCCGAGCATGCACCATTTTTATATCTACAAGTATTAAATTTCGTTACAGCTTACAGTATTTTGAGCGATTTCAACTCATTATTGTCACAGAACCTAAATTTTTGTTAGGTCCGAATACAATCTGGGTCATGTCAGATTTTTAGGATATTACAATAGGACCATCTATCCAACAAAACTAGTACAAGGCCTTAAACTTTCCTCAAAGTCGTCAATCCGTCTTCAATATCCTTCCTAACTTCTAAGGATTCCTATTCTTAGCTCTAGTAAGTTCATAGTTCACTAAGGATTATTGAACCTAGAGCTTCAATACTAAAGTGTCACATCCCAAAATCCACCCTAGACAGATTAAGAAATTTGATCGGCTGCAAAGCCTTTGATTTGGTTCCAAGCTAATTACATTCTTTTAAAACAAGCACATATTTGAATGAAATAGTGTATGTTTGAACAAACGAATGACAAACATTAGAAAGAAGAACTGTGAATTTTGAATGATTGACTTTTTAAAGGAAAAAAGTTATGTCAAATTAAACACCATTGTAATTGAACCAAGCCATACGTTCAAACAACCTATATTTTGGTGAAATGCAATCAAACAAGCAAGATGTGTATTTGAATGAGCATCGTACTTTTTTTTTTGTTTAACACATAAAAAATATCAAGTCCAATGATCAATCGATGAGTAATATGATCAATTTTCTTAACCAATTTACCTTATAGTCAGAACGAAATAACTTAAGGTGATGAACTCAACAACACAACCCCAAAAATACCTAAATAGATAAATCATCGACTTAGTGTGTAAATATTGCTTTTTCATTATGTAAATACATGTTTGATAAAAAAACTGGATTTTTGAAAACAATATACTAATTTATAAAAATTAAAAAATAGAATATTATCAAATTGAAAAATCAAAACTAAGAATAGGAATCCTTGGAATTTTACACCCCTTGTAGTGGTGCTTATGAGCTTTTAGGTTGATCGTCTCCCGGGATACAATGATCAACTACATTCAGATGAAGTACTATAATCAGCGTGCTTGGTGAACCAAACTTGTGGTCGAAACTCTCTTAAAAACTGCCTAATCGAATGTACGGACTGAATTAATGATTAATGAGGGTAGATTGGGTTTATCTAGATGATCTGCTGACTATTCAAATAGTTATAACCTCTAATGGACGAGACTGATGAGACTAATGGACATTGTTGTTTATTTTAAACAAATAGGCGCACCGGTTCATTATGATGCAGTTGTTTAGTATCTTGTTCTAAAATGGTAGTGTTTTAGAGTTTTCCAAATGGAAAAAAATTTAAGAAAAAAATTCAAATGAATTTTGTCTAAAAATATATTTACAGCATGGCCTAAGCTGAAGCCCGAACACGATACGAGGCGGCTCCTCTTCTATCCACAAAACTAGGGTGTCCCTTGAGGCCCGGACTTTCCTTTAAGGTAACTATATATATGCTCTTTAAAATCTTTTTGCCCAATCAATGTCGAACATAAGCTTTTTACAAGTTTTTCACAAGCTTCAAGTTGTGATAGCATTATCAAGTATTGATGTTTGGAGTTAATTTCTCATTCACTCATTAATGGTTTTGAGCAACCCAATATAGGTTCTTAATCATCTCATAAAGGAGAACATATTTTCATGTGGACCTACCTCAAATAATATGTGGGGCTCACTTTTATTTTTGCTCAAAGTTGGTAAAAAAACTCCATGCTCAAACCCATTTTTCCAACAAATACAAATGCATGTATGTATTTACTTTTTATTGCACACAATCTTGAAGTCATTTTAATGGAAGGTATATTGATTATGTATTTCAACTAAGCCTAATAATTACTACTCATATTTTGAAATAAATTGTTGAAGTAAAAGTGAAGGAAATATTTTATATGGTGTCATCTGGCCTACAATCACACAAAAGAGCACCTTTAGTAATTCTTGCAATAAATTAAAGCTATTCAATACCATAAATGAATATTAGTTTTCATTTAGTGTTGGAGTGAAGGTGTCTTTTATTCTCAATTCGATGCAACATCATTGTAACTAGTGTGGTAAACAAGGATGTTGAGCGTCAAATTCCCTTAAGTGACAAAACGTGTGTGATTTACCATTAAAAAAAAAGAGTAAACAAGGATGGTAGATCAGCTTGCTTCTTAGACGGTGGCATCTGCCCAGAGAGGAGTGGTGTTTATTATCAATTTTTGTAATTTATTTAATTTAATTTTTATATTTTCCTATAGTCCGCCCCTATCTATTAAATCTAGAAAATATCGTAGATCTCTGTTAGTTGGTAACTTCTCACATACGAAATCAGTAATTTATCTTAAAGTGGGAAAAATTTATTCTATTATAAATTTAAGAATTAAAAAAATATAAAAAATTAGTAATGATTAAAAATATTTTAGATAAATAACTAAATTCGTTTGGGAGTTTACAAATTAGGTAAAATGTCCAATCAATAAAGAAATTATAAAAAAACATTACGTTATATAACAATTTTCAAAAAAATGATAAAGCATAAATTAAAAAAAACAATTATGAAACTTTAGATTTGGTAGAGATAAAGCATAAATTAAAATGGTATAATTGAATTATTTAAAAAATATATAGGAGAGGAACTTAGGTATAGTCAACTAAAATTTCTCCTTTCTTTTGTTCCATTCTTATTCTATTTATTTTATTTTTAAGATTTAAAGTCAGAATGAGAGAGAAGAATTACTGAGGATGCTCACTTGCTTTATTTAGCATTCCACCAAAGTCATATATAAAGTAATACGGACTATAAAAAGGGTCAATAATTGGAGCCTAAAACAACTGAAATGTTGGCTGTCCTATTTACTTCTCCAAATAGAGGTACTCAATTGACCTGTACTCATCTTAATGGAGGGTTATGCCTAATTAACCGATTAGGTATATGATGATGTCCTTTTCTAATCAAGTGATCAATGGCCAATTTCTTCCCTGTGATATCTGTAAATGGGATGATTAGTGGGTTACCGAATGAAGTCTGGTGAAGAACTCTTTGATGATTAAGTTAGTAAAGACTAGAAGAAATATGTAATGACATATTCAACGGGGTGAGAAGAATACCCTTTTGAAGTAGAGCTCTCCCCTTTTATAAGTGATGATTTCCATTATGATAAGATCGTGTTGAGAAAGAGTAGGGATTTGTGTTTACTTTATCATAGTAGTCAGTTTCCTTATTGGTTTTTGTCACTGACTTTGTTATTATTAGATTTGGGTGACAAGGCTTGGTTCAACGGTTTTTATTCATTATCACATCTCTTATTTGACCTTTGAGGTATGATACTTACCTCTGATCACTTAGCTGGGTCTCCACATGTCACTATCTCCTAGAGTGAATGATTATGTGTTCACCAGCTAATCCCCCTTAGGCCTCAGATCTTCAATTCTCACCCGATTTGAGGCTAGGGTTTCGAGGTTTGAGCACCATACAACCCCTAATGATTATGACAGTCGTCGCCTCGTATTTTGATAGGCCAACTGTCATGTCACCTTGTGAAACCATCAGGCCTTACTTATTCGCCACATATTTAGTGGTGACATTTCAAAAATCATTGGTAATCATTGTTCATTAAAAAATGTTCCAAAAGATCTGCCTATAAAAGTTGAAACCTCACTTACAATAAAGGATTTTTGATTCTCAAATCTTCAATCTGCATGAGGTGATTTCCAATCAAGCTCGCCAACCTTCGGTGAAGGTTTCTTTTGGTATAAAATTTCTCTAGTTAGGAGAGAATTTCCTATCCTTTTCTCTGTTCATCTTCCCGTCTACTTCATTACATACTTTTTCTCTTTTTATCCCAACCTTTTCCTTTAAAAATAAAAGAAGTTATGTCTGCACTTGAAGAAAAGCTTAGGCTTAGTGGATCGAACCCAGCTAAGTCTGAGGGATCTGGTGAAGGGAGCTTTGGTTCTCTAAAAGATGACAGTGTTGCCAATAAGAATGCCCCTGAATCTAGGGACCCTAAGGCCAGTTATTTCACCTTTGAGGCTTTAGGCATATTAAAATCCATCTATAGTATTCCCAAGAGAGTGATATGTAGCGTCCCAAAGTAATCTAAATACCCAAATACCCCAAGTCCTAGAGAAATTTATGTATAGTTTTTAAGGCATACGCCCTACCGACCCGAACGTCAATGCTAGATATAAATGATTGCCTTTTTAGTATTATTCTTACAGCACAAAGTAGAACCCGATCTTGATATTCTAAGGTGCAACAAGGACCTCAAGAAGAGTTTAGAAGGCATGTCACACATCTCCTTCCTAGTCCAGTTCTAACCTCTGACCTCCGTACCTTTGTCACGACCCAGAAATCCGCCTCGCGCGGATCGCGACATGTGGTTGTGGAAGTGTGAAAACTTTTTCTTTTCTTTTCTCATTTTAAAATTTGCACATCCATCTGGTACTGCCACTCTTTACATTATGGTATACATTATCATACATTCAGAGCATAACTAAAAACTCAAAGGCTTTATAATTAATACATGTTTAACTGCCCCACGGGACCTAATACATAACAGTTCACTACTTCCTAATACAAAAGTTACTATTAAAGTCCATAGTGTTCCCCAAAAGAAACTACTTAAACATATCTTCCCAAACGGCCAGACTCATCATCATCAACATCAAAATCAGATCTACCGTGAATCACTTGAAAGGGGGACAAATAAAAATCCAGGTAAGCTAATCTAAGCTTGTGAGTAATTCCTGCATTCGTCATGGGGTTTTCAATTGGTAGTAGTTTTGTACATGAGAGTTATAAAATACTCACTACCAATTGCTCGTACATTTAGAACACAGAATATATGCATTCTTAAAACAAATAGCTTTGAAACATTTAAAGTATTCAAGCTAAACATACATTTCTTCAAGTAGAGTATATGCACTCCAAAAACATATAAACATGCATAATAAAAATGGGGGTAAAAACTTACTTCCATTTCCAAAAGCGTTTGTCATCTTTTCTCTTTAATTAGGTGGAATCTGTTTCGAACCAGACTCCCATTTTACTGCAATGCTACAGTGGAGATATCTCATTGCTTGGGGGATTAGATCCTTCTACCGAGCATTTTTTCGTGTCATAGTTGAATCCCAAAGGATTTCAACGTCGCATGTGGTACTTAGGTACCATTTATCATATAAAACATTTATCACATGGCTTCTTCAATAGATACTTTTCACGAGTATTTAAAACATGAAATATATAACTTCTGCAATAGGACTTCAAATACTTGGAATAGTCAAACTCAGAATATTTAAGGAAATTTGCATTTTACTCAGACACGCTCAACATTTCTAAGAAAGGAACTGTATAAAAAAACATTTACGGAGCATGTTATAACAGAATATTTTAAAACAACAATCATATAAAAACTGAATTTGATATTCAAATGCTTCACATAACTTGAACGTAAAAACTTCTTCAAATATATGGAGTTAAATCTCTACTTCAAATACAGGGTTACTCACCTTAAACCTTTACGGGGCTGCTTTTCCTTTCTCCTCTTTTCAACCGAAAATAGTTTAGGAAGATCTCATAAAATTCATATACATTCAAATCAACTTGTGGTTTAAATGTATCCTTAGACTGTGTAGGCCTAACTTAAAAAAAAATCAGCCTAATTATAATTGTACCACATATCTAGTTCCTTTACGTACTTTAATGATAAATAAATATTACCTCCGAAGCCATTCGCTTAAGGTTTCAGTGTTTTCTTGTTCCTTAATTTTCACTTCAGCAAGTTGTACCTTCGTTGGGGTTTTATAAATGAACGGCCTAACTGAAACGATTTCGGTTGATCTGGAAATCCTTATTTTCCTGGCAATCACTTTTTGTTGCCACAATAAGTCTTCCATGAACTCCTGTTGCTTTTTATCCGCTGCCCTTTGAGCCTTAGTCATGATTGTAAACTTCGTCTGTTTCTTATCCATTAGAGTCTACTTGTATATTTTAGCCTAAAACACAATTTAGCGTGTTAGGGAAATCAAATTTCATTTGAAAATTTTACTCTTCTGATAGCTCCATTAACTTTAATTTAAATTTAATTTATTTACTTCACATGTTCACGTGCCGTGTCTTTTCGTATTTTACCTCAAAATACGAGCCTTAGTTTAGTACCTCGGCAATGTTCTAATTTATAGCCACTTGACTAATTCTATTCGTCAAATTTTATGTCTCTTTGTTTTAAGTACCTATTTTGGTCAAATAGACTCTTCCATTGAGTTTGGAACGTCGAAGAAAGTAAATTTAGGC
Organism: Nyssa sinensis; assembly: GCA_008638375.1. Taxonomy (NCBI): domain Eukaryota; kingdom Viridiplantae; phylum Streptophyta; class Magnoliopsida; order Cornales; family Nyssaceae; genus Nyssa; species Nyssa sinensis. The sequence goes on along the minus strand of CM018052.1, from coordinate 10,183,839 downwards.
TTTCGCGGAACTCCGTTTTGGTTTGGTAGCAGTAGGGGTATTTTGGTCATTTTAGCATTTTTACGGGTCTTTAAATTTTGGGGACCTCGTCTCATGATGTGGACCTCACCATTGGACTCAAGAGGTCCGAGATAGTAAGAATACACTAATAACTTGTTAATTTTGGACAACGGGCATTTTTTACATTATTTATTTTTAATAAATTAATTAATTTAAATTAATTTCATCAAGTATTACATATATATATTTTGGTTGCATAAAGGGTTGGATGAAATGGGTGGCACGCTAGCTAGCGTATCACCTCCCCTTTAATAGATACTGAGTTCGAGCCTCCATAGGTGCGTATGCACCTTTTTATTAAATATAAAATATATATATATATATATATATATTGTCACATATGTCTCACACGCGTGCGCGTGGCCGAGTGGAAAGGGAGGGGGTTAAGGCGCGTGAGGTCAGGGGTTCGAAACTCAGGGCTTACGCCCTTTTTATTTTTCCTGATTTTGGAAAACCAAACGATGGATAGGGCACTTAAACGTGTATAGGCTTCCTTATCCGTGTATAGAGTATCAAATAGGGTCCTAACCGTGCAACCAACCAGGTCGCCTCAGGGTTTTAAAACCTTTAAGCAAAACAACATCGCTCCATTTATTCGGCGGCAGGTTTAGACGCTGCCACGTGTCTGAGTCATCCCCTCGTTTTAGAGCGAGTCACGAGTCAACTCAGTGTCGTCTTCCCCATGACCACCCTAGGTTGCCCTAATTCCCAAAGCTAAAAGCCTCCAATTTCGTGCGTTCTGAGTTGCTTAAACTCTACTGTGTTTGATCCAAATGGTTTCTGAAACATTAAGGACTAGCTTGGCATTCGCTTTAGGGATCAAACATGTCTCATTAGTTCGGTTAGAGGTTTGATAATCAAACCTGCACTTTGGTCGTACATGCTCATTTTTTAGCCAAATCACATGAGGTTTGTTCTGTTGTAATTTATTTTTCATAGGGTTTCATTTTTCATTCACAAAAGTAGGTTTCATACTGAGTTTGAAGGATTGGGTTTCAAACCCGAAACCTGCAACTCTAGATTTCTAGGGTTTATGTTGAGTTGTAAGGTCGCGGTCAAGTGTTTTTAACACCCTTAGAGGGTCAGGTTTTAGTCTTGATAAACCAAACATGGTTTGGTGGTGATGGATTTAGACTTGCTATAAGCAAGGTCCTCCAATGGCTGCCGTTTGTGGGTTTAGTGTTTTAGATCGGTTTCAAGGCCAAATCTCATACTTGAACAAGTTTAAACATATTATAAATATCATATATACAATATCAAGGCTTAAAACAGTTCATACGTAGGAAAATTCTAGAGAGAGAAAAATAGTGAGTTTTGATGTTTTTACCTCAAAGGTAGTATCCCTCTCATTCTCCTTCTTCTCAGAACTCTTTCTCTCTCTCTCTCTCTCTCTCTCTCTGTATGACTAAATTCTCGTGTGGGTGTGTGTATACAATATGTATATATAAGACTATACACCTGATCATTACCTCTCTTGGTTGCCCCAACCACTAGCTTTCCCATTGCTTGTTGCAGCAACTCAAATGAGTGCTCTTCATGTTACTATTTGGGGAAGGCCATCATTGGCTGTTTGTGTGTGTGTGTGTGTATATTTTTTGTATATATATATATGCATATACATATAATATAACTCACCCATACTAACACACTTAGAGACACACACACACACTTTTCAACCGACGCACATACTAACACACTTTAGATATTTGTATGATTTATATACTACATATATATATATATTTAATTATTCTTATACACATCCATGTATATACTTACACATATACATACTTGGCCATGTACTCACACACAATACACCTTTAATGTGTGTGTGTGTGTCATATTTTCTAGATCACTCATTGCATGTACATATATACATTCCATGTGTATTTTTTTTTTTATAACACAATTAGTTGGTAGCCCAAGTGGCTTCTTTTTGTAACTTAAGTGCATTGCCTATTTTGGTCAAGGGTTCAAAACCCATTGGCCTCAATTTGGCTTTATTTTAACTTTTGCATTATTTTTCTTAGTGTTCACTATTCGTGTTTTGATTTTAAAATCATCACTTATTTATTTTTGTTACACACACACAATACACACTTTATGTGTATGTTTCTCATGTGTTCGGATACCTACATAATTATAGATATTTTGCTATAAAATCATGACACATAACATAATTATGTATTATAATATACTCATTTGTATATTTCCCAACCTTCGGCCCTTCTTCATAATAACTTCTGGACTATTTGTTAGATCTTCGTAAAATGTGTCTTAGGTTCGGGCATCATTGGTTTAGGGTATTACAACCATTTTCCAATAAAACTTGGACGAAATGATATTTCTTTGTTAAAGGAGATTGGGAAGATGCCAACTATACCGAGCTTGACACTAGGGTAATTCCTCGGATCCCAAGCAAGACTGGTGAGGCTTATATCTTAGTTTGTTTTAATGAATGAATAATTATTTCCACTTCTAAGGACTAACTACCTAAGTTGCTTAATTTGAGCAGCTCTGAACACTAAAGGTTACACTAAATTGACCATCGACAAGAAGACTAGACTTCAGAAGGTCTTGAAGTCTACATCATGGTCCCACAACAAAGTTCTAAGCTTAAGAACTTGGTAAAGGTCAGACTAATCAGGTCTTCAAATATGGATCTCCGCAGGCAAGTGTTGTTAGGCTTTCACCCTCTTCATAAGAAAAAGGTTGCTGCTGGGGAGCCCATGGCCTCAATATTGGCCAAACGACTGGCCTTGGCTGATAAATTGTCTTTGGAAAGGACAAATTCGAAGGACATTATTCACCATCCAAAGATGATGGCTCCCACTGTGGAGTTGTCTGATTCATTGGATGTCTCGATGACCAACGTGGTAGGTACTTCCGATCCTCTAACAGCGCAAAGGGGAAAAGAAGTAGTGACCCAGATCAGAGGGAACATATATTTGCTCAGTCATTGGGAGAGAATGACCCTCTACTTCTAAGTGTGGATGATGCCCTAAGATTACTTGGGACCAGAGTTAGAGCAAGGTCTCCGATAAATTGGTGCAGGTCAATGTGACCCAATCCATCCATGCTAGGTTTGTCTCTCTAATGAGAGTAAGGTATCCTTTTGTTGCCATAAGTTTACTTTTAATTCTTTTATGACTACTAATTCTTGCCCTTTTTACATGCTTCTCATATCATGGTAGCCATTGGACAAATTAGATACGAGTCTCATGACCTCGAGTACCAACTTTAGTTAGGGACTGCTCTCTTTTCAACAAAGAGTTTCAAAGAGAAATTAGTGGAATCCTCTAACATCATCTCGATGCGAGATTCAAAGGTCGCTGCTATCAAGAATGAGGTTGATGACTTGAAAAGATAGGTCTCAAAGCTGAAGTTCGATCTCTCCATTGTGGAGACTGCAATGTCTAAGGCTAAGGAGAAACACACTACTGAGATAGAGGCTGCCAAGGCTGCCGCACTGGAAGAACAAAATAAAGAGATCCTGAAGGTTGGGAACTGATTTATCTTCGATGGGTACAACATCTGTCTTAGGAAGCTGGCTAAGGCATATCTTAAGGTTGATATTGATATCCTGAAGGAGATTGAGGGTGAAGTTGAGGTTAAGGAGGATGATGACTAAGCTCTTGAGAATTCTGAAGTCCATCCTTATATATAGCTCACAGCAGCCATTTTCTCAATTTTTTTATTTTTTTAACGGCTTTCATGAAAACTTATCAATGTATATTTATAATGTTAATCGTAACTACTTTTGGCTATTTTGAGTTAGAATTTGATTTATTTTCTGATCTTTCACAAACAATTATGTATTCATACGTGTGATACTTCTGAGCTATGAAAATAGATCAGATCACTTGACACTTGTTTTGTTTCTTATGAGTTGTTGATATTAAGAGCTATAACATCTCGAACCCTTATGCTTTGTGCGTTTTAAGGTTTTGGACCTGTAGACACTTGTAAATGTTTACAAGATTTTATAAGTCATAGATTTTCAGAGTTGTGACTCCTCGATCCCTTATGCTTTATGGAATTGAAAGCTATTTGGACCCCGTGGACACTTGTAAATGTTTATAAGATTTTATAGGTCTTAGACATTGAGAGTTGTAACATTCTGAAGCCTTAGGTTTTGTGGAATTTAAACCTGTTTGGACCTATAGACAATTGTAAATGTTTACAAGATTTTATAGGTCATAGATGTTCAGAGCTGTAACATTCAGAACCCTTAGGCTTCGTGAAATTTAAAGTTGTTTGGACCTATACACACTTGTAAATGTTTACAAGATTTTATAGGTCATGCATGCTCAAAGATGTAATATCATGAGGACTTAGCTTCGTGGAATTTAAAGTTGTTTGGACCTATGTACACTTGTAAATGTTTACAAGATTTATAAGTCATAGACATTTAGAACTGTAACATCCTAAGTCCTTAGGATTCGTGGAAATTAAATCTATTTGAACCTAAGGTCACTTGTAAATGTTTATAAGATTTTATTGGTCATAGACATTTAGAACTATAACATCTTGAGCCCCTAGGTTTTGTGGAATTTAAATGGATATGTGGCCACATGTAAAAGTTTACAAGATTTTATAGGTCATCGATGTTCAGAGTTGCAACATCCCGAATCCTTAGGCTTTATGGAATTTAAATTTGTTTGGACCTATGGACACTTATAAATGTTCACAAGATTTTATAGGTCATAGACATTCAGAGTTGTAACATCTCGAGCCCTTTGGCTTTGTGCAATTTAAAGTTGTTTGGACTTGTGGAAACTTGTAAATGTTATATATGATTTTATAGGTCATAGATGTTTAGAGCTATAACATCCCGAGCCCTTAGGCTTTATGGAATTTAAAGTTGTTTGAACCTGTGGACACTTGTAAATGTTTACAAGATTTTATAGGTCATATATGTTCAAAGCCGAGAAAAATAAAATTTGTAATTCTTTATTGATAATACTTTATCAAGTGTTCTATGTTCCATAGCCTTGGACCTAGCTTTCCATCGATATCTTCTAGCCAATAGGTGGTAGGTTTAAAAAAATTTGTTACACGGTGCGGACCTTCCCAATTAAGGGACAACTTTCCAGAGCCTAGCTTTTTGGTATTTGCGAAAGTCCTTCTAAGGACGAGATCCCCGATAAGGAAACTTATGACCTTAATTTCCTTATTGAGGTATCTGGATTTTCTCTGTTTGTAAGAAGCCGTTTTGATCTGGGCTTGTTCTCTTTTTCCTTTTAGGAGGTCCAGATCATATGAGAGAAAGGCATAATTCCGTTCTAGTTTTTACATCATAGTTCTGAGAGATGGGAGGCTGATTTTCACTAGTATGATAGCCTCAGTTCGAAATGTTAGAAAGAATGATGCCTCACCAGTAGGGGTCCTTTTAGTATTTTGGTAGGCCTAGAGAACCCCTGGTAATTCATTAACAAACTTTTCTTTGGCCGTTTCGAGTCTTTTCTTAAGGGCCTCCAAGATAAATCTGTTAGTGACTTTAGCTTGACTGTTGCCCTAGGGATTCCATAGAGAAGAAAAGTGTTGGAGTATGTGGTGTTCGGTGCATAACTTTTTGAAAAGATTTCCTTGGACCTGGGCTCCATTTTTTGTGACCAGAACCCTAGGTATCTCGAACCTATAGACTATATTTTTCCATGCAAAATTCTGCACCACCGGCTCTATTATTTTGGCTAAAGGACGAGCCTCTATCCATTTAGTGCTGTAATCTATAGCGATAAGGAGGAATTTCCTATTTTGAGTGCTCATGGGTAGGGGTCTAATGATGTTCATATTCCACTAATTGAACAACTAGGGACTTGTAATTGGGATCATTTCCTGTAGAGGTCGATGTTGGTAAGGGGCGAACCTTTGACACCTGTCACACCTCTTGATGTACTCATTTGCATCTTTTTGTATGGTTCACCAATAATATCCTTGTGTGAGGGTTCAATGGGATAAAGTTCTTACTCCATTATGATTTCTACGTATCCCTTCATGTATTTCCCTTAGTACATAGTGAGTTTCTTCTAGAGTGAGACATGAAAGTGGAGGAAACGTGAAAGACCTTTGGTAGAACCAATTATTTATAATCAGGTACCAAGCTGATCTAATACGTATCTTCTTGGACTAGACCTTTCCTTCTAGTAGGACACCGTCCTTTAAGTAATGGATAAGAGGAGTCGTCCAATTATCTATTTCACTAACCTATAGTGTCTACTCTATTTGGATGATGCTAGGGGCTCCTTGGAATGTAACCTCAATATTAGTCCATGATTTAGAGCTGGGTGAACTTCTTGTTGCTTTAAAACTAAAGAAAGCTGTCAGGTCTACTAAGGCATATGCTCTTGAGTTATCAGCTCAGTCCAACTTTTTCAAAGCGAAGTTATTGAATATGTCGGTTAAAGATTTGACTCTCTAGGCATACTGACCCATTATCTGGTCTTTCATAGAAAATTCCTAAAGACTTGATTAACTGCTGATTGTGAGTAAAAATAGGCTTTGATGTCTTGGGCTCCAAACTCCCTGGACATTTTGATTTCGTTGACCAATGCTTCATACTCTGCCCCATTATTATATGTTTGGAATCCTAAGAATATGGCCTTTTCCAAAAAATCTCCCTCAAGAGTTCGTAGGACTATTCCAATGTCTGCCGCTTTATCATTGGAGGATCTGTCGATCTAGAAGATCCAAATCTATTCGGAGGTTTAATGATTTTCTTACTCGGGAGGTCTGGAGAATTCTACCAAGAAGTCTGCCATGACTTGTCCCTTGATCTCAATTTCTAAGAACATATTAGATATCAAATTCCCCTAGTTCTACAGACAGCTTCATTAATCATTTAAAGAGTAATGGCTTGTGAAGAATATTTCAGAGTGGATACATGGTGGGAACCATTATGGTGTGCACCTCAAAATAGGGTCTGAGCTTCCGAGTTAAAATAACCAAGCCATAAGCCAAATTCTCTAGTTCTAGATATCTTGACTTGGCTCCCACAAATGTTGTGCTGACATTTAATATGGGCTTCTGAATTCCCTTTTGTTTCCTTAATAGTACGGAGTTGACTGCATCATCTGAAATAACCAAATAAAGATACAATTTCTCTCTAGGGGTTGGATTGAGCTATTGAAAGTCCTGCTTATACTCTGGGGTCCACTCAAGAGACATTCTTCCTTTAAATGCCTTAAAGAATGGTAAGCACCGATCCGTTGATTTGGAGAGAAAACTGCTCTGCGCTGCTATCCTTCCATTCAAGGTCTGGACTTTTTTTTAGTTTTACGAGAGCGCATTTCTATTAGATTTTTATTTGGGAAGTATAAAATTCTATTCCATGGTGAGAGACTAGGTACCCTAAAAACTTTCCTTGAGTGACACCGAAGATGAATTTGGTGGGGTTTGAGTTCATGTTGTGTTTGTTTAAGACCTCAAATGTTTGAATAGTGTTGAACGTTATCCTTCTGATTCATATTCTTAACAAGCATATCATCAATGTAGACTTTCATAGTTGTACTGATATGAGGTTGAAACATTTTCTTGACTAGCCTTTGATGGGTTACTCCAGCATTCTTCAGGTAATGGGCATTACTTTATAACAGTAGATTCTCCTTTCTGACATGAAGGTCGCTTTCTCTTGATCTAGAGGGTACATCTGCACCCAATTGTACCTTCGATATGCATCCATGAAGCTCAAAGTTTAGTGACCTATAGTCGCATCCCTAGTTGGCCTATTTTATGGCCTAGGAAATTTTCATTGGGGCATGCTTTATTGAGATCAGTATAATCCAAACATACCTCTATTTTCCATTATTTTTTCTCACCAATACAGTATTTGCTAACCAATTTGGATAATAGACTTCCCTAATCATACCAGTATCCAGAAGACATTCCACTTTTTTAATAATTATCTTGTGTCATTGTGGGGCAAATGACCTTATCTTTTGACGCATAGGGGGAAGATTTGGATTCACTATAAGTCTATGCTAGATATAGTTTGGGTTAATAGAACCCAGGTTCTTTGCACTCCAACCAAAGGCCGATAGATTTTCATTCGGGAAATCAATTATCCTTGGTCCTTCTAAAGGGTCCAATGTTGAGCCTAGCTAGACAACTCGGCTAGGATCTTGTGGGTCTATTTGGATTTTCTGAATCTCCTCTTTGAGTTGAAGTGAACTGTTCATTCCTCTTAGGCTAAGTAGCTCCTCCAGTTCTACTAGGTAATGCACATTCTCTTTTAAGCTTGTGTCTAGGGTTTTGGGATCCTTGGACAACTTTTATAATTGTTATTTTGGGGTTTTTGGCTTTAAAGCATTTGCCTGACATTTCGTGGAGATCGGCTGACAGCCTCTAATAGCCACCACCCTATGCTCCAAAATAAACTTCAAGGATTGGTAAAAGGTGGATGTCACCTCATTTAGGCCATAAATCCAAGGTCTTCTAAGAATCATGTTATATGGGAAAACAACATCGATAACCATGAGTTTAGTAAGAATAATTTTCTGATCTTGGGCCTTCCCAATTGTGAATAGAAGTTTGATGGTTTCCCAAATAGAGAGCTGAGATCCCTATTGAAACCTCTCATCAGAGTGGTCATGGACTGAAGTTCCCTTGGGTCAATCTTTATTTTCTGGAAGGGGAGAGTGAACATGACATTTGCTGAGCTTCCAGTATCAATAAGTACCCTATTGATCTCCAAGTTTGAAACTTTAAGGGATATTAGAAGTGAATTGTTATGTAAGAGATGCACTACCACCATATCTAAGTCTATAAACTAAAGTGGGAAAGTTGAATTCTACCTTTTTTCTAGTGTGTTAATGAGGAGAGCTGGCAGGTTTCCCCTTACTTCATGAACATACCCTTTTTCGGGCTCTGTTCAACATTCCAATCGTGTGATTGTCTTCATGAAAGACATAGATTACATGGTGTCACTACTCGGATCTACCTCTTTCTTCTGTACCTTCTAGATGGTGCTCTTGTTGCCTTTGAGGATTCCTTTATTGACGGTCTTCTTACCTCTGGTGTCAATCATCATTTCTTTTCCCAAGCTAGGAAATTCCTAAAGCTTTCCTTTACGGCTCAAACTCTCAATCTCCTACTTTAGAAATCGGCACTCATTAGTAGTGTGGCCATGGTTGTCACGACCTGAAACCCACCCTGTGCGGATCTCGGATCGCGACCGCCGCCCTTCGGCCCGAAGGCCTTAGGGCAAGGCTCACATAAGCAACAGTATCGGATGGCGGTGCGGCCTGTGGTTGCGGAAGCATGAAAAAAAAAAAAATTTCTTTTCTTTTTTAAAATCTGTCGCACATCCATCCGGTACTGCCGCTCTTCATGGCGGCACTCATAATAATAATAATCAAAGCATACTAAAATTTAGAGTTTTATTTACATTACATATCCGGTTGCCTCTCGGCTTAAGTACATACTTTCTAAAATCTATTGCACTTCAAAATTCGACCATCTACGGGTCCTTAGTACTTCCAAAAAGTCCTTGATCATATTAAAGCCACTAGTCGTCATCCCCCAAATGGAGCAAGGCTCCCACTCGTCATCGTTACCTGAAAAAATTTAGGGAATGGGGTGAGCTTCGAAAAGCCCAATGAGTAATTCCTGCATCTGTCATGGGTTTTCAATTGGCAGCGGTTTCGCACATGAGAGTTTATAAAATGCACACTACCAATTTTTCGTATATTTTAAACACAGAGTACACAGAGTACATGTATTTTTTTTTTTTTATAACAGATAGCTTTGAAACATTTAAAGTATTCTAGACTAAATAAGCATTTCGTCAAACAGAGTATATGCATTTCAAGCATATAAAGAGGCATAATAAAAATGAGGATAAAACTTGCTTTTATTTCTAAAATCATTTGTCATCTTTTCACTTTTTAACTGGAGGATCCGTTTCGAACCAGACCCTAGTCTTACTTCTGAGAGATCTCGTTGCCTGGGGGATTAGATCCTGCTGCCGGGCATTTTTCGGAATTGAGAACCCGAAGGGTGCTCAATAACTGGTGATGCTTATGCATCATTATTATCTTGCAAAATGTTAGCTTCTTCAAGAAATACTTTTTATAAGCATTTAGACATGACTTCTTCAAGAAATGCTTTTATGAGCATTTAAAACAAACATGATGTTCATGATAGGATCTTCACGTAGTTCAAATAACATTTCAGAACAGATGACATGTTAAACACTTTCAAAAAGAACTGTAACAGAGATCATTTACTGAGCATGTCATAAGAGAATTATAAAAGCAGAATATTTCAAAACAGGAGTCATGAAATATAGAATTCAACATCTCATGCTTCAGATATTTGAAGTTTAAAACATCATTTAAATCTTGGAGTTAAAATCTCCACATCAAATGCAGGGTTACTCACCTTGATTTCCTGGGTTTGCACTATTAGTTGGTTATTCCCTTCCCTTTGTAGTTCCTAGAAACAATTCACACTAATCTATTAACTTCAATGTACTTCAAATATCTCCTATTGATGTTTGTAATTATGCTTAAATCGCATTACGTCCAAACGTCTTATCGTGAGTCTTATTTTATTGACGCATCATATTTTCTCGTACTTTATTTCGTAATACGGACCTCACCGTTGAGTCCGGAACGTCGAAGAAAGTCAATTTAGACCTTTTTGGCTTTTAATTGGGCTTTGGTCATGTTAGGGGCAATTTGGTAATTTGTACTTTAACGTGTCCTAATTTTTTTTGGAGTCTCGTCTCGTAAAACGGACCACACCATTGAGTCCGGAACGTCCAAAATAGTCAAAATTTACTATTTGTTTACTTTATTCGAACTCCGTTTGACTTGTTTGAGGACTAGGGCAATTTCGTAATTTTTATTATTTAAATATTATTAAATTAATATTAATTTATTTTAGATTGGGCCACAGTAGAATTTCATAGAATTTTTGGGGTCAAATTACAATTTCCCTAACTTCCGGACTGAACCAGTGGGTTCAGTTGCATTGGAACTGAACCGGTCCGGTTTTGACTGAACCAGCCGGTTCAATTTGGTTAAATGAGAAATGCTGACGTCAGCCCTACAATTTAATTTGTTAAACCTAACTGAAAACGTCGTCGTTCCAATAATGTGTGGGCCATCCCATAGTTCGACACTTGTTTGAGTTAACTCGGTGGGTGTGGACGCGTTGGACGAGTCGGCTCGGTCGACTCGTCGTCTTCTTCATCAAACAGGGCACTGTTGCCCTAATTTCCAGTTTTCAAAATCTTTGATTTCGTGACTTTTTAAGCTGATTCGATCTCTGTTTTCAGGTGATATGGGCTACCAAATGTTTAAGAGACATTTTGGCATTATTTTGATACTCTAAAACCAACCCAATCGTTCGGTCTAACCTTGAATACCCGAACCTGCAACTCCATGGTAAACCCTCGTTTCTTCACTATTTTTAATGGGGTTTGGTTCTATGTGACCCTCATGACATGGGGATTCAATCCTCATTCCAAAAATCATGTTTTATCGTGTTTTTGTGAGGCTGGGTTCTAAAACCCGAACCTGCAACTCGTGATTTCGTGGTCGATTTCGAGCATTTGGGGTCGCGGGCTAGTGTTTTAGGACTCCTAATGAGGTCTAGTTTAAGGCTAGATGACCCAGTTTAAGTTTTGTGCAAGTCGATTCAGACCTGCATAATCCGAGGTCCATTAATGGCGGTTACACCATGCTTGGTGTTTTAGGGTCGATTCAATGCTCTAGTTTCATGCCTTATTCATGATATTACATTTTAGGTATCATGCATGCAGTTATTCAGGCTCAAAACATCAAAAACAGTAGCAAAATTCTACACAGAAAATTTTACAATTTTGGGTTTATACCTTTTGACAGGGGCTGTTCTCTTCTTTGGCTTGGTTCAGGCCCTCTCAACGCTCCTTAGGGTTGCTCAGACTTCTTCAGGTACACTTGGTGATACTCATATGCATGCACACACATATACACACACAAGGTCTCACTTTCTCTCTCTAGATTCTCTCCACTTTCTCTCTAACTCACTCTCTCTCTAAAACTTCAGACTGCACCTCACTTTCTGATTCTTTACTTCAGCCGTACATACACCATAGGATTATATGTATTTTACTTATTTGGTTTATTTGAACCAAAATGATTATTTTGGGTTTTGCATGTAAAGTAATTGGTGAAGGTGAGATCAAGTGCCCTAAGGTAGGGTGATGATGGGCTAGGGTGCATAGGGTGATGTGGTGGTGATGTGTTACATGCATGGCCATTGGCCAATTTGGGAGGTGGCCTTGGCTAATTTGGGTTTAAATACTATTTGGTTGCATATATAGGCACAAAGATGGTAGCAGCCTACTGGGTAATTTTTTGGGTAATAAGAATCTTGTCCCACTTGGTCAAGGGTTCAATTCCCCTTGGCCTCACTTTTGGCTATGTTTCCCTATTTTAGGCTTAGGCCCTGTTTGGTTGGCGCAAAATTCCATTTTGGCTATTTCCTAAATATTTTCTTTTCCGTTGCTTCCTTTTTGACGCGGTTTGTTCCGGTCATTTCCTATTTAGGTTAGCTTCAATCTCCAAGGTCTAGTGTCGGTTATTAATCCCTTGGAATTCCCGTAGTTTGTTAACTCGAGTTTTCTTAGTGTTAAAATAACATCATTTCACCTAATTAATTGGTAATGAGGTTCAGACATTATTTTATGGGTCTATCATGAGGTTCTCGATTAACTTCTAAATTATTTTTTATGTTTGGTTCAAATTAATGATTAGTAACTAATCATTTCTGAATCAGGGTCGGGGTGTTACATCCTCCCCCCTTAAAATAGTTTTGTCCTCAAAACTCGAGTGTTCTTATTTTCAGGGTTCTAGTCTCCTTACGTTATTTCGGTCTATCACATTCATGTGTCAAGTAGTTGAAAATAAGTTACAAGTCTATATACAGTAATTTAAGCATTAAGCTGTGTGCCTAATTGACCTGTTGAAGGTTGTGCAGCATTAGAATATATGTTGTACACTCGCCCGTACCTCATAGGTTCCTTGCCACTTCCTCCTGGTTTTTCAGCTGTTGGGGTTTGAGCTTGTGGTGCGGCCGAAGAAGCTACCACTGTGGGTTCTTTGGTGCTCTGACCCCATTTTGGGCAGTCTTTTATGCGATGCCCAGACTGTCCACATTTATAACACGCCCCAGTAAGACGTCGGCAATCCCCAAAATGGTATTTCTGACAGGTAGAGCACTGAGGAGTTCCCGAAGTCCTTTTGCTGGAGTTCCCCTCGTGATTAACAGAAACTTCACTCTTGCCCTTTGCCCCAGTCTTCTTCATCGTTTGAGGAGTGGGACTAATATTTTTCTTGTCCTTCTTCTGAGACAAAGCGACTCCAGCCCTCTCAAAGATTTTGGCGCGGTCAACTACTGCATTGTAGGTGGGGAGTTCAAAAGGTTCCAGTCGGTACCTAATACTATCCTTGAGGCCACTTTCGAATTTCCTAGCCTTCAAGTCCTCCGTTTGAACCATATGGGGTGCAAATCGGGCTAATCTCATAAATTGAGTTTCATATTTCGCTACAGTCATCGTCCCTTGCTTCAGAATCGCAAAGTCTGCTATTTTTTGATTCTTTAGTGACCTTGGGAAAAACTTATCATAAAACACCTCGAGGAACCTTGTCCAAGTCATTGGCGGCTCCCTTTCTTTTTCCAGCAGCCACCATTCATGAGCTGCGTCCTTAAAAGTAAAAGCAGCAAATGAGACCTTTTGTTCGGCAGTACAGGGCATAACCGTAAATATGCGTTCCATTTCCCGAACCCATGATTCTGCATCGATTGTTGTGTCTAAGCCATCAAATCTAGGGGGTTTAAAACTCTGAAATGTTTTATAACTCGCCGTGTTTACTGCTTTAGTAGGTTGTCCTAGATTTGGTTGTGGCTCAGGATTTTGCACCGGTTGTGGCGCTCTAACTTGTGCCTGCATGTTAACTATGTTTTGAGCCATTGCCTCCAGAATATGTTCAACTCGGTCGAGTCTATCATCTGAACTCCTTGTGTTTCTTCTGGTTCGTACCATTTTTGCTGAAAAGTACACATTTCTGTTAGTTTTTGTCATTACATAAGGTTTTCAGTTACTCATCTCATGTTCAAGGTAAATATTTTATTATCCTTGATTCTCGTGGTGGTTTTTATAATCTACATTACTTCTCGTTCTATTCTTATTTATCTACGGGTCCCATACCCTGCCTTCCTATCACGTACTTCAGAACACCTTCTTCACGTTACTACGGGTCCCATACCCCGCCTTCCTATCACGTACTTCAGAACACCTACTTCACGTTACTACGGGTCCCATACCCCGCCTTCCTATCATATACTTCAGAACACCTACTTCACGTTACTACGGGTCCCATACCCCGCCTTCCTATCACGTCATTTACTTCACATGTCTATTTCATCTAACGCGGGTCCCATATCCCGCATTTACTTCACATCACTTACTTCACATATTTACCTCATACAACGCAAGTCCCATACCTCGCCTTTATATCATGTCATATACTTCGCATACCTTAGGTAGTCTAAAACTTACTTATCTGTTCTAATTCTTCTAGTGTCGCTAAGTTTGTTCTAGTTAACCTAGTGCTCTGATACCACTCTATCACGACCCGAAACCCACCCTGTGCGGATCTCGGATCGCGACCGCTGCCCTTCGGCCCGAAGGCCTTAGGGCAAGGCTTACATAAGCAACAGTATCGAATGGCGGTGCGGCCTGTGGTTGCGGAAGCGTGAAAAAAAAAAAAACTTTTGCTTTTCTTTTTTATAATCTGTCGCACATCCATCCGGTACTGCCGCTCTTCATGGCGGTACTCATAATAATAATAATCAAAGCATACTAAAATTTAGAGTTTTATTTACATTACATTTCCGGTTGCCTCTCGGCTTAAGTACATACTTTCTAAAATCTATTACACTTCAAAATTCGACCATCTACGGGTCTTTAGTACTTCCAAAAAGTCCTTGATCATATTAAAGCCACTAGTCGTCATCCCCCAAATGGAGCAAGGCTCCCACTCGTCATCATTACCTGAAAAAATTTAGGGAATGGGGTGAGCTTCGAAAAGCCCAATGAGTAATTCCTGCATCTGTCATGGGTTTTCAATTGGCAGCGGTTTCGTACATGAGAGTTTATAAAATGCACACTACCAATTATTCGTATATTTTAAACACAGAGTACACAGAGTACATGTATTTTTTTTTTATAACAGATAGCTTTGAAACATTTAAAGTATTCTAGGCTAAATAAGCATTTCGTCAAACAGAGTATATGCATTTCAAGCATATAAAGAGGCATAATAAAAATGAGGATAAAACTTGCTTTCATTTCTAAAATCATTTGTCATCTTTTCACTTTTTAACTGGAGGATCCGTTTCGAACCAGACCCTAGTCTTACTTCTGAGAGATCTCGTTGCCTGGAGGATTAGATCCTGCTGCCGGGCATTTTTCTGAATTGAGAACCCGAAGGGTGCTCAATAACTGGTGATGCTTATGCATCATTATTATCTTGCAAAATGTTAGCTTCTTCAAGAAATACTTTTTATAAGCATTTAGACATGCCTTCTTCAAGAAATGCTTTTATGAGCATTTAACACAAACATGATGTTCATGATAGGATCTTCACGTAGTTGAAATAACATTTCAGAACAGATGACATGTTAAACACTTTCAAAAAGAACTGTAACAAAGATCATTTACTGAACATGTCATAAGAGAATTATAAAAGCAGAATATTTCAAAACAGGAGTCATGAAATATAGAATTCAACATCTCATGCTTCAGATATTTGAAGTTTAAAACATCATTTAAATCGTGGAGTTAAAATCTCCACATCAAATGCAGGGTTACTCACCTTGATTTCCTGGGTTTGCACTATTAGTTGGTTGTTCCCTTCCCTTTGTAGTTCCTCGAAACAATTCACAATAATCTATTAACTTCAATGTACTTCAAATATCTCCTATTAATGTTTGTAATTATGCTTAAATCGCATTACGTCCAAACGTCTTATCGTGAGTCTTATTTTATTGACGCATCATATTTTCTCGTACTTTATTTCATAATACAGACCTCTCCGTTGAGTCCGGAACGTTGAAGAAAGTCAATTTAGACCTTCTTGGCTTTTAATTGGGCTTTGGTCATGTTAGGGGCAATTTGGTAATTTGTACTTTAACGTGTCCTAATTTTTTTTGGAGTCTCGTCTCGTAAAACAGACCACACCATTGAGTCTGGAACGTCCAAAATAGTCAAAATCCACTATTTGTTTACTTTATTCGAACTCCGTTTGACTTGTTTGAGGACTAGGGCAATTTCGTAATTTTTATTATTTAAATATTATTAAATTAATATTAATTTATTTTAGATTGGGCCACAGTAGAATTTCATAGAAGTTTTGGGGTCAAATTACAGTTTCCCTAACTTCCGGACTGAACCAGTTGGTTCAGTTGCATTGGAACTGAACCGGTCCGGTTTTGACTGAACCAGCCGGTTCAATTTGGTTAAATGAGAAATGCTGACGTCATGCTGACGTCAGCCCTACAATTTAATTTTTTAAACCTAACTGAAAACGTCGTCGTTCCAATAATGTGTTGGCCATCCCATAGTTCGACACTTGTTTGAGTTAACTCGGTGGGTCTGGATGCGTTGGACGAGTCGGCTCGGTCGACTCGTCGTCTTCTTCATCAAACAAGGCACTATTGCCCTCATTTCCAGTTTTCAAAATCTTTGATTTCGTGACTTTTTAAGCTGATTCAATCTCTGTTTTTAGGTGATATAGGCTACCGAATGTTTAAGAGACATTTTGGAATTATTTTGATACTCTAAAACCAACCCAATCGTTCGGTCTAACCTTGAATACCCGAACCTGCAACTCCATGGTAAACCCTCGTTTCTTCACTATTTTTAATGGGGTTTGGTTCTATGGGACCCTCATGACATGGGGATTCAATCCTCATTCCAAAAATCATGTTTTATCGTGTTTTTGTGAGGCTGGGTTCTAAAACCCGAACCTGCAACTCGTGATTTCGTGGTCGATTCTGAGCCTTTGGGGTCGCAGGCTAGTGTTTTAGGACTCCTAATGAGGCTAGTTTAAGGCTAGATGACCCAGTTTAAGTTTTGTGCAAGTCGATTTAGACCTGTATAATCCGAGGTCCATTAATGGCGGTTACACCATGCTTGGTGTTTTAGGGTCGATTCAATGCTCTAGTTTCATGCCTTATTCATGAGATTACATTTTAGGTATCATGCATGCAGTTATTCTGGCTCAAAACATCAAAAATAGTAGCAAAATTCTACACAGAAAATTTTACAATTTTGGGTTTATACCTTTTGACAGTGGCTGTTCTCTTCTTTGGCTTGGTTCAGGCCCTCTCAACGCTCCTTAGGGTTGCTCAGACTTCTTCAGGTACACTTGGTGATCCTCATATGCATGCACACACATATACACACACAAGGTCTCACTTTCTCTCTCTAGATTCTCTCCACTTTCTCTCTAACTCACTCTCTCTCTAAAACTTCAGACTGCACCTCACTTTCTGATTCTTTACTTCAGCCGTCCATACACCATAGGATTATATGTATTTTACTTATTTGGTTTATTTGAACCACAATGATTATTTTGGGTTTTGCATGTAAAGTAATTGGTGAAGGTGAGATCAAGTGCCCTAAGGTAGGGTGATGATGGGCTAGGGTGCATAGGGTGATGTGGTGGTGATGTGTTGCATGCATGGCCATTGGCCAATTTGGGAGGTGGCCTTGGCTAATTTGGGTTTAAATACTATTTGGTTGCATATATAGGCACAAAGATGGTAGCAGCCTACTGGGTAATTTTTTGGGTAATAAGAATCTTGTCCCACTTGGTCAAGGGTTCAATTCCCCTTGGCCTCACTTTTGGCTATTTTTCCCTATTTTAGGCTTAGGCCCTGTTTGGTTGGCCCAAAATTCCATTTTGGCTATTTCCTAAATATTTTCTTTTCCGTTGCTTCCTTTTTGACGCGGTTTGTTCCGGTCATTTCCTATTTAGGTTAGCTTCAATCTCCAAGGTCTAGTGTCGGTTATTAATCCCTTGGAATTCTCGTAGTTTGTTAACTCGAGTTTTCTTAGTGTTAAAATAACATCATTTCACCTAATTAATTGGTAATGAGGTTCAGACATTATTTTATGGGTCTATCATGAGGTTCTCGATTAATTTCTAAATTATTTTTTATGTTTGGTTCAAATTAATGATTAGTAACTAATCATTTCTTAATCAGGGTCGGGGTGTTACAATGGTCCCTATGGAATTCACAACATTTATCCAAGTTCCTCCTTCTAGGGTCTCATCTTATTCTCTATGGCCACATGTGGTCTTCTCGTGACTGTATCTAGTGGAGAATGTGCCTCAGAGGTGTGTATAAGTTAGTTATTTTGTTAGAGGAATTTGGTTGGTGGTTCCACTCATGCTTCTCGAACTCTGAATTCTCTTTTTCTTATCCTTAGTTACTTTCGGAGGTTGTTGTTCTTCCTTTTTGTCTAGCTCTTGAGTATCCCTAGAGGATGACCTCAAATCCTCTATGGTGATATACTTTTGGGTTTCTAGAAGGAGTTCTGACATTGTGGTTAGGGGGCTCTTGATAAGAGAATCCTTGA
This sequence comes from Nyssa sinensis, assembly GCA_008638375.1. NCBI lineage: Eukaryota > Viridiplantae > Streptophyta > Magnoliopsida > Cornales > Nyssaceae > Nyssa > Nyssa sinensis. Next base: position 10,165,145 of record CM018052.1, on the reverse strand, counting down.
ACCTTCAAGGAGCAACTCTAGAGTTCAAAGCTTTTATTAGGAATCTTTCCTCGCAACCTTCTGCTAGTGATAAAATGGTTCAGGAGCTTACTACTTATATAGCTGAAACTTGCAATCGAATTTAAAGGTAGATGATGGAACCACTCTAGAGCTGCACCTTTGAGCCTTGTAACAAAAGATCTGTAAAAACAGGGCATCCGTGCCTCCTCAAAGAGCCTTGGTGTGTTGGAACTAGGAGAGGTGATCCACGAGATCTGTACTTCCATGATATAGTTCAAATTTATGTCGAACATACTTTCTATCAGTGCTTCAGCCATAATCCCAAGAGTGAAAGGAGTCTCATGCATCTTGAATGGGTTATACAGTTGTTGCTCGGCAGCGTGTTGAGTAGCTCAAGATCTAGTAGGTTTTTGACTCCACCTCTTTCTTTTTGTTCTGACGGGATTGATGATGGCTCCTACAATATTAAATGATCACATCACAATTGTTCTATCCTAGATATGGGTTATTTACATAGGGATTGTTCACCTACCGAGGTTGATAACCCTAGTCTTGATGTGGGTTCTAGCCTTAAGCCAATGGTACTTGCTCATTTTGGGCAGGCGGAGGTTGCTAATTTTGGGCTGGCGGAGGCCGCTAATTTGGGAGTTTACAAATTAGATAAAAAAAAGTCTAACAAAAAAGAACTATCAAAAAACTTTATGTTAATATAAAAATTTTCAAAAAATTGATAAAACTAGATTGAATAAAAATTTTGAAATAGGTAAAGTGTTAAAAAAAGAAACTTTAGATCTAGTAGAGATAAAGCTTAAATTAAAAAAGTAGAATTTAGTTATTTTAAAAAAAAATGAGAGAAACTTGGGTATATTCAACTACAATACTCCTTTCTTTTGTTTCCTTATTACTTTTTCTTCTTATTCTATTTATTTTATTTTATCTTATTTTTAAGATTTAAAGTCAAAATGAGAGGCAGAATTACTAAGGATACCTACAAGTTAGGTACTTGCTTTATTTAGCATTCCACCAAAGTCATATATGTTTGTGCTTAAGTCTCAGTGTGACACAAACCTAGAGGGTGGGGTTGAATAGGTATGTACAATTTTTCAATATATCCAAATCTTCAACCACAACACTAACAAATACTCCAAATGGAAAAAATATGAGAATTACAACTATAATTAATATCTAACTATTGTCTACAACTCAATCAATTATCCAAAGTCATTCAATTATGCAATCAATTAGTGTTGATCAATACATATCATTCAACTAAGTCCAATTAACTCACTAGTTCAATTTTAGTGTTAATTACTCAATTCAACTAAGTGCTCAATCAACAATTCACTAATTCAAATCACCATTCAATTTTCCAATCAAGGTTTTCAATTTTCAATTTCATATTCAATGAACATAATCATGAAAACCTAATTGTCAAGTTAGCGAAAGCAATTAAATCTAAAAAATCTAGAATTGTAAAGACAAAGAAAAAGAATAGTGAAAACCACAATAATGGCAGAGAAACAACCTCAGAAAACTACCCTTGGTGGAAAACTCCAGAGCCGTCCATGCTCGGGGAAGTAATTCATTATGATCGAGATTGAAATACATGTAAAGAAGACAGGGTCTAAGTATGTAACACCCCGATCCTGTATAATTAATAATTAAAAATTAATTATTAATTAGTACTGGCTTAGGGAATAATTAAGGAAATTAACCTTAATCTCCCGGTGGTCACACTAGACCAATAGAATGACAAAACATGTCCGAGAATAGGGTATAATACCCGAACCTAATTATCATTAATTAGGTAAAATAATGTTAATTTAACACTGACGGAACTCGAATTAATTAACCACGGAAATCCCGAATGACTAATAAATGATACGGAACCTCTGACACTATAGATAACTGAAATATGAAACTCTCGGAACAAACCGCATCGAAAAAAGAGTTACGGAATGAAAGTTATGAGGCAAACATCAAAAACTGAATTAATGTGCAGCCAAACAGGGCCTTAGTCCAAAATGGTGAAAAAGGGGGCAAATGGGAGGCCAAGGGAATTGAACCCTTGACCTTTGAGAGGGGTTGAATTTTTCTCAAAAAACTTACCAACTGGGCTGCCATTACTTTGTGCATATATATACAACTAAATTGTTTATATATATCTCTGTATTGCCCCAACTTGCCACCCAAATTGACCAATGGCAACCCATGCAAACCCCACATGATTGACTGAATCAGCTCCCCTCAGCCCACATCATCCCCATGATCCTACTGATTCTCTGATGTGTATATATATCTATATATATGGAGATGTATAGGCATAAATGTGTATATTAGTATATATACATGGACTCACCTTGAGATCTTCAAAAATGGGAACTGTTGTAGAGTGTAGGCAGGTCTGTTAGAGGCTATGAAAAGAGGAGAAACAGATCTGTTGAGGGTGAGACATCTAAAGAGAGAGGGCTGCATGTGTGTATGTGTTCATGGCTTGAGAGCACATCCAAGGGTGTGCATGCATGTGAGGGATAATGGCATCTCCATTTGTGGTGCACAAGGGAAGAAGGGACTGAAGGCACGACTGAAGGTCTGAATGGCCAAGGAACTAAACCAAGAGAAGGAGGATCTGATTTTAAGGTATAAACACCAAAATTCTGAATTTGTTTCCTCTTAAGTTTTGCTTACTGTTTCAGTCAATTGAGGCCATATAAATTGCATGCATAAGCTACTGTGACACCTAGGGACGGATTTAAATAGTTTGAGAGAGCCTAGAAGGCTCGAAACACACCCTCCATTAAAAATCCACCATGGATGACCTTGAGTTGCAGGTCTGAACCGACCTCAACCAATTGACTTCTTGCATGTACAGAACTGAACTAGACCTTCCTAGGGTGCCAAAACCACCAACCCGCGACCATAGAACACTGATTTGGACCCTCAAAACCGAACCTATAGGTCTCGGCCATGGAACCCAAAATGTGAAATAGGCTTTTAAAATGAAAATAAACAATGGGGAATTTAAGCCCCTGTTACAAGGGTCACAACAAGCCAAATCCCATGAGATTTGGCTGAGAAACGAGGCCACACGACCGAACTGAAATCCCTCATGATAATCGGCTATACAGAGCTTAATCCGTGGATTCAAAGCTCGAAATTAATGCCAAATTGTTGGCTTCACTTCCAGAAACCGTTTGGAACCAATAACTGTTGAAAACCGTGCTTGAAATAGCACGAAATTGAGAAAAACCGAACCTGCAAATTAGGGCAACAGTGGGGCATTCGATGGAGAAGACGGAGTCGACTCGGTCGAGTTGACCGAGTCATGCCGAGTTGAGGAACGGCCACTATGTTGATGCTACGCCGTTTTGGGTTTGGAAGGTTTTAAATTTAAAATCGAATTCCGGCTGTTTGGCTACGGCAATAATAAATTAAAATTGAGATTAGGGGCAACTGAAACACGGATAAGGGAGATATGTTATCCCGATTTTCTGAGGGTCACCAACCGTTTGGTTCACATTGATTTGGACCGGTTCACTTGGTGAACCCTTGAACCCTTGGGTTTGAACCCCTAAATTATGAAATTATATTTTGACCCTGAAACTTTCTAAAAATTACGGATCTGCCCCAACAGTTCTGAATATTGCACAGTGGCCCAGATTTTGAAAAAATTATACATTTAAGCCCCTGCTAAAGAAATTAAATAATAAAATAATTATTTAATTATTTTATTAAATAGGTAAAATTACAATTTTACCCCTAGACATTAAATATGTCAAACGGAGTCCAAATTAAGTAAATAAATAGTGTATTTTCACTATTTCAAGCATTCTGGACTCAATGGTACAGTCCGATTTTGGAAATACAGTCCCGAAAAATACAGACCCGTAAGTGATAAATGACCGAACTACCCCTAATGGTACCCAGACCCAAATAAAAATATCAGATAGCCTATTTTGACTATCTCGGGCATTCTGAAATCAACGGTGAGGTCCGTTTAAAGAACTGAAGTCCCGAAAAATACAGACACATAAAGTGTAAATGACCGAATTGCCCCTAATGATACCCAGGGCCGATTAAACATAACAGACAGTCCAATTTCACTATGTTGGACGCTCTGGACCCAATGGTGAGGTCCATTTTATGAACTGACGTGCCGAAAAATATGACACGTGAAATTACCAAATTACCCCTGATACTGTACGAAGCCCAAATGAAGTCCGATTGGGACGAAACTGATACCGATAGAAACCCGAACACTGGTGAGACTGTATACTTGATTAGATGACGAATCGGGGTCAGAATTACACAAAACGTAAAATGACCAAAATACCCCTGAGCACTGTAAGTGCAAAGTAGAGGTCAAATAAAGGTCAAACTGATTTGATAAATTATCATAGGGATAATTATGAACACTGAAGGGCTAAATAAGACTCCGAGACAGTCAACGCGTAAAACGAGAAATGACCGATGTGTCCCGACGATCTAAAGTAGATACCAAATGAAGTCCAAGGGACTTACAAATTTATACATGAGATATATAGGACGTTCTGAGGACCATGATAGGGTCCGGGGCAAAAATGATAAAATTACTATTTTGCCCCTAAGACTAAATAAGTACCCAACTGATACCGATTAAAGTCTAAAAGACTTAAAACTTCATGTATACGATATATGGGATATTCTGAGGACCATAACAGGGTCCGGGATAAGAATGGCAAAATTACCATTTTGCCCCTATGGTTAAAATGAGAACCTAACTGATACCGATTGGAGTCCAAAGGACGTAAAACTTTGTACTTAAGATATAAAGACTATTCCGAAGACCACGACAGGGTCCGGGACAAGAATGATAAAATTACCATTTTGCCCCTAAGGTTGAATGAGTGCCTGACTGATAACAATTGAAGTCTAAATGATTTAGGATATAATCCTAATAACTGCTAAGCCTAATTAAAGAATGAAATAGCCTCGGGTGAGACCCAATGGAAGGGGCGATAGGCTACTAGGCTATCTTAGGTAATCCGATAGATACCTAAGATGACGAATGAGACCTGAATGGATGAGTTCTGATCTGTCTGTGATTGATGATTATTATTCAGGATATACATGGAGATGCCTGACGTACCTGAGGTTATCGGATTATTTATGCAAGGAAATAAGCGTAAAGTTTGTGAGTAACTTCTGATACTGTTTTGATACTGTCCCTTGATTTACTGATCTGTTTTGAATGCAATTATTTAAGTGCAATTATTTAAATGCATGCCTTTCCGTACTATATCACTTATGACATGGTTTTAGTCTTTTTAAATAATTGACTATATTCCTGATCCCTGTGCTAGCATTCCGTACTGTTTTGCCCGTTTTGAACTGTTGAGATAAAATGGATATATTGAACCATTATTTCTGAAACGATTAAATAAACCATGTGATATAGGCAAAGAACAACATTTTGTTGTATCGTACAGCTTTGTATAGTATACTGTCTGAATGCTATATTGTTTAAATGTATGTACTTAATGTACGCCCTTTGTATCACATTCCACGTGATGTGCTTGTATCCTTCAAATTAGGAATTCCGTTCAGTTCGGTTATGTGCTGTCCGTTAATGATATGTCTGCCTCGATTGATATGTTCCGTCCGGTTCTGACATGTTCCGTCCGTTAATGATGTTAAGTCCGCCTTGATTGATATATGGTCCAGTTCCGTTATGATCTGTCCGTTGATGATATGTCTTTGCTTTGACTAATGTTTTGTTCCGTTCGATTCTGTTATGTTCCGTTCATTGATAATGTGTCTGCCTTGATTGATATATGGTCCAGTTCCGTTGTGTATTGTCCATTGATGATACGTCTGTCTTGATTGAAACATTGTTCAGTCCAATTATGATTAGTTCCGACAGTGATGTGTCCCTAACTTGATTGTTATATTGTTTCTACCCAGTTCCGTTATGTTGTGTCCTGTTCATGATTTGCCTGTGTCCTGATTAGTGTATTGTTTCCGTTTAGTTCCGTTATAATTTTATCCGTTCGCGATATGCCTTTGCTTGACTGATGTATTGTTTCCGTTCGATTCCGTTATATTCCGTCCGTTGATGATCTGTCTGTCTTGATTGATATATGGTCCAGTTCCGTTATGATTCGTTCCGTTAATGAAGAGTCTGTGTCTTGACCGATAGATTAGCAATAGTTATTGTTCTGACCGATTGGTTATGTCATGTTCCGTTTGTATTGTCTGTTCGATTCTGTTTTATTGTACTAGACTGCTTATGAAATGGATTTATAAAAATAGTTATCTTTGGAATGACTAAATTATCCATGTGCCATGGAAGCACAACACTGGTTTTGAAACCCATGATAGGGAATCTGTATTACTCACTGGGCTTATTTAAGCTCACCCCATTATTCTGACATTTTTCAGGAATTACCTCCATTGGATTAGAAGGTACTATGACATGACGTGAATAGGCCAAGTGGCATCGCAAGTAAGGATCTGACGGCACTGAATTGTAGAGACTGGTTTATTGTGGATTGAACCTGGTTTTTCCGGTGAGTGGTATGTTATGACTGACTTGACTGATATATACTAGATAGACATGGCTCATGGAACTAATGGTACTCTAGAGATATTAGATCTGCTCTGTTGTTATATGCTTGATTTTAGATATGCTCTGAGATTAGAATTGTTGACTGACTGGATTTAGTCTTGCTCTGTGATACATATTCTTATGATGGATAAGTGAGTTGCATTCCCGTGACACAAAGAAAAAGTTTTAAATTCCGCTGCATCTGACCCTACAGTTGGAGTGCAATTCGTCGGAAAGTTCAGAATTTGCCTTTGGTTGGTCGCGTCGCGACCGACTGGCAGTCACGTCCTCGACATCCGCGTAGGGTGGGGTTCGGGATGTGACAAAGTAACTCTAGCACCATTCTACTCATTCATGTCATCCACTTCCCTTTAATCCACAAGATCATCATAGATGAATTCTTCATACAACCGGATCCTCGTTCGGTCTCAGACTTCTTTGATCGGGCCTCTTCAAAATTGTGAATCCATACAACCTTGGTTTCTACCGATTGCTCAATGCCAAATCCTCAAGGTTGAACCCTCTTCTCCAATAATGAGATCAAATGAATTAGGGGCTCTTTGTGATGATTAGGATCATGTGAAATTGATCAAAATCAATCAGTGGATTGAGTAGATAAATGCATGATATGAAATATACGTTCTTTTCTCATGGAAGCTCTTAGATCTAACAATTTCAAAGCTCTCACAAAGATGAACTCTCTCTACTCTGTTCTTTCTATATAAAATTGAATTTTTGTCACTTTATATTAGAGAGATCGGATCTTAAAAACTACTTAAAAAAAGGAAAATTTCTATTATTATGTAGGGTTCGTTCAAACGAAGGATGCTCGTTCGAACGAGCAACTTGTTCGTTTCAACGAATATGAAATGATCAAATATCAAACAAGCAAAGTTCAGAGGCCGCAGTCCTTCATTTGATTCAAACAATTCAAATGAATGAAAATGAGCAAACCTAGCTTCTATTGTTTGTTTGAACAAGGCACTTGGTTCGTTCAAACGAGCAACAGAAGGTTGCCTATTTTCACCTTGTCTTGTTAAATCAATTTCCCTAAGGTTTTGAAATATGCATATTTGGGAAGATTGTTTGACAAACACAAGACCACTACACACATGATGTTATAAAGTCATTTATATGCTATGCATGGAATGTGTGAGTGTGTGAGATCCAAATCACAACAAAAGTCCAAATTACTTAATTACCCTTCAAGTACCAAGGCAACCGATAGATGATCACGGCAATGAAACTTGAACCTTCTTAGCATAGAAAGGGCATTGAGGTACACTAAACCTAGGACTAATGTAGTGATTACATTGAAAGCACGTTTTGTCAAAATTTGGATTAGCCAATTACAACAACAGACCCCATGGTCCTAACAAACTCCCCATTTGGCAATCTGTGACAAAACTGCTATGCTAGTACAAGAATACAATACATCAAAATACATAACGCCTAAAGAGCCAAATAAAAGGAAATTAAAAATTTTGATATAGTATTCTATACTACTCATATCACATAGAAATACTCAAATGTACTCAACCTATTTCTTGCACAACACCCTCAACTATACCATGTCAGATCACATCAAGAAATATATTAAAATGAATCTAATGAAATCACAAGAATAGATGAATTTCAAAGTAAATATAAGGTACAGTAAACACATTAACCATAAAATCGAGTCCTATGAGTCTAACAAGTAAAACAAATATGTATCCCAATCAACTGTAAAAACAAATATACTCCCCTTATGCTCCGCCTTAATATGTGAAATATATGCACTAATTAACTCCCCTCACTAACACACATCTCCCTCTTTTTTGACACATACCCTCACGATGAAGAAATTGAGGTATGAAGTATAAGATGTAATACAATCATGCATAATGAGATAACGAACAAACAACACAAATAATAGACATAGTGTATAGAAATAAGAAACATCATAACACATAATGTATCTAAGATCAATCCTGAAAGATAGGAACAATGCTGTCAAAAAATAGTACATGAGTTTGATGATTGGGCAAAAATGCACAAGTAAACCTCACTACAAAAAATCACTCATCACTCATGTAGACTGGGGAAGCATCACTGATTGTCTTCGGGTGGTGGTGGTGGTGGTGGTGGAGGAGGAAAAGCCTGTGCGAGTGCCTGAGTTAGACTCTAAATGGCTCCTTAATGATAAGCCATCTCCTCCATTATAGGTAGATAGAAATCAACACAAAACCGTTTGTAGTGTTGGTGTAACCTGTTATCAAGATCTGCATGGATCCTACCATGATGTTGTTTCAACCTCTCCTCTAACTCATCTTTGGTCATAGGTAGACTGACGGAGGATGAGGAAGCTCCGGCTAACTCATGAAAGTCTCTACCTAAGGGAGAACGGAACTTTGGTGGAGTCCAGTTAACTTGAAAGTCCTCTACACGGATATGTTCTCCGGTCTACTACAGCGACGACCTAGAAGTCTCCTAAAGTAGTGCTTGCACCTGTACTTGAACATGCTCTGGCTACAACTACTCATGTTGTGCCTGCTTTTGCTCTTGCTTCTCTAGATCCTCACCGTCCTTATTAGGAGAAGCGATAACATATCCCTAGTACCTCGCGAGAGTTTGGCGAGTGAAAGGTCTGGGAGGGAGGACTAGGAGATCTGTTGTATAAAATAGAAATTTTTGTGCAACACAGATCTTGGTGATTAGACTATTGAATAGAAAAGTGTCAGTACGTCTGACACCTACAATGGACGAGTCGATGACTCCTAATATGCAGGAAGGTGCATTGATCGGGATAGCAAGGCCTATGGCATATAGAAGTGTAGTGTGGGAGAGAGTCAGCGTGGTTGTGTGGCTGACTGGATGTAGAATGTTACAAATAATGAGATTGAGGATCCGGTAGCCCTCATAAAGATAACCCTACTCTAAGATAGCCCCATTCATACAGAAGACAAGGGAACCATCCATGCGAAGAGTGGATGCGATTAGATCTAGGGGTTAAAGAATGGCACACTAAGGGTATAGGAAACTTGGCTACTCAACTTGGAGTATGCCAAGAGTATGAGCAATCAAGTTTGCAGTGAGAGTAATATCAACACTACAGACTGTAACGAGATAGTAGCCCTGGGCATCTCGAAAACCTAAGTTTGAGTAAAACTCTCGAACCACGGTCTCATTTACGAGATCCATAACAGTGAGTAGAGGTAGCTAACCACGGGCCTCGAAGAGTCTATATATGAGTGTCTTACCTATATCTTTTATCGTTGCAACCTCTTAAGTAGGACTAGTCAGGATAACATAATGCATGCCCGTATCTAGGCAATTGGTGCAGGAAACCGAACAAGTACCCATGATACTACACCCAACAAAATATCATAGGAGAAGCGCTCCCATGATATGGGCACTATCTTGTGAGACATGATCATGTAGAAAAATGAGTGAAATGAATAAGATAATCTTAGAATATCACTACGTCTAGTGTACTGATCTAACACTCCATACTAAACCTAAGATCTAGATGATAAATCAAATAGAATAAAGGTAAGTGAAATGAAGGACCCAAGGACTTACTAAGCCAACGAACGGTAAAAATGATAAACTGAATGGTGAAAGAAAAGCCCTCGATTAGTAGATCACACTTACCGGAACAGAATCAACAAATGATGAACTCCGAGATTAATATCTCAAAACGAAACAAGAGGAATTTGAGAGAAAAATGTTAGAAATTAGAAGAAATGTGAAGAAATGATGCCTCTATCATACGTTTTGATCTGATCAGGCACTCGTTCGAACGAGCCTTCGTTCAAACAGATGTTCGTTAGAACGAGGACCCGAAACTTCACAATTCTCAAAAAAATAGAGTGTCCTACTCTATTATCTATCCTCTGCCCAAAATATTGAATAAAAATAGGGAAATATAATTTTCAAGGAAAATATTAGTTTTTAGCATGAAAAACTTTTAAGAATAAATCTTTTATCATCAAAGCTAAAAATCATCCCAATATTTTTGTGTTGAAAAAAAAAATTGAAGAACATTTTTAGTGCCATGGAGAGATAAATATGCGTTATGGATTGAATGAATACATTCAAGTAACCTAGATCACTTAAACTTATGTTAGCTAACTCTCTTCTCACTCAAACATGGGTCTTAAACATGTGAAATAGTTTCAACCATAAAATGTTCTTTTGTCAAAGTTGACTCTATGATGTTGAATGATTTATGTCTCAATAAGAGCAAACAACTATAGTCAATCAACTTAGGAATTTTTTACCATTTCCAACCAAAACTCCCTCTCAACTCTAAAGCCATGCTATACAATTTGAATTTGCATTTTTCTTACCTTCTGCAAGGCGGCTTTCACACAATGAGTAGGTTACTATTTTCAAAGGATTTCTAATGCTAGCAAACACACTATCTTAAAGGTAGCCCTTTCATTCCACTCTTTGAATTTTGTGTATGTGTGCCATTATCTTTTTTAGGCTTTTTCTTTTAGAACCTTTGATTTTTCTAACCTTAGTCAATCTTTCTAGCCATGGACTTACTGAAATATAAACATAAAATCAATAAATTCAACTTATCTACAAGGCAATTTCATGTAAGAATTATTGTAACACCCCAATTTCTTGACTGACATGTTTTGTATATTGAAAACTGTTTTGGGAATGAAATGTCGGGTTTAGCTAATTTAATATCTATTTTTAATAGTGATAAAACTCGAATTAGCTAATTATGAGAAACTCGAGGAAATAAAAACTGACATTGGACCTTGGTCAATGAAAGATATTCTGAGTAGGAAGTGACAGAAAGAAACCGCACTGAAAAAGGAGTTACGGATTGGGAGTTAAGGCCAAAACAGTGAAACTGGAATTCTGCGACAACCAAATAGGGCCTTAACCAGAAAAATGGGAGAAAATGGTCACTTGACAGGCCAAGGGGAATTGAACCCTTGACCTACCAAGGTAAGTAAATTTGTCCCAAAAAGTTACCAACTAGGCTGTTGGTTACTTTGTGCATATATACAGCAATATATGTATATAACCTATAATCTTGCCCAAGCCACCACCCAAATTGGCCAATGGCCTTGCATGCATTCCCTTCATCATAGCCCTCCATCACCTCCATCAGGTCAGCAGCCACTAACCCCACTAAGGGCAGAGATACACTCACATATATGTATATGTGTATAGCCCTATATGTATATGAAGCTATAATATATATAAGCTATAACTTGCATCAATTCTCTCTTTAGAGAATTCTGAAATGCCAAACAGTGAGAGTATGTGAGTTCTGTTATGTGTACGTAGGGTTGGCTGAGAGGGAGAGAGAGAGAGAGAGGAAAGGAAGCTTGTGCATGCATATGTGTTGTGAGAAATTTGGCCATTAGAGAGGAAAGGTGAAGGCTTGAAGTTGAAATGCATGAACTGAGAAGCTTGAGGGACATTTAGAAAGGTCTGAACCAAGCCAAGAGTGTGAACTGCTACTGCTTGAAGGTAAAATTCTAAATTATCTTCAATTCTTGTTTTGTAGATTTTGGAACTGTTTGATAGAATTAGACTGCATGCATGTTTTATTCTTGATCCTAGGAATTATTCTGAGTGTATTGCATGGTTTAGAGGTCTCGGATAGGTCAAAAACCATGAAACCCGAGACCAACCTCCATTGATGAAGCTTGGAAACACCAAGTCTGATTCGACCATAGCCATTTGAGATTTTGCATGTCAAGACCTGAAATAGACCCTAATAGTATCTCATATATATACCTACGCGACTCCAAAACTCACTGTAGCCCCAAGAATTTAGAAATGAACCCACGGGTTTAAAATCAAATCCGTTAAAACTCGAGACTAAACTGAAAAATGAAGATAGGGTCTTGATCCTTATGGTCTGTAGGTCACGTAGCTTCAAACCACACACAAAATGGTTGAGAAATAAGGATGTATTGTTGAGTTGCAGGTACGGCTAGCATGGTTCATTCTCACCGTTTGAGTTGATTTATTGTTGGTTTATGAATGCCAAAATGATGGAAATCATATTTATAGTATATCTGAATGAAAAACAGAGAGGAACCGTGTCCCAAACGTCACGAAATAGAAATTAAAAATCTACAGATTTTAGGGCAACACTGTGAAGGGTTTTGATGAAGGAGACGACGCTGAGTCGACTCCGTGTCTTTTAAACCGAGTTGGCGGGTTGACTCGGACACGTGTCTGTCCCACGGACTGCCACTGCATTAATTAAACTGCGTCGTTTTGGGCCGTTTATGTGTTAAATAGTTACGTTAAAAGAAAAGAAAGGGAAGGAAGGAAAAAAGGCGGGCTACGGGGTTTCGAACCCCTGACCTCCAGAACCCACGCCCCCCTTCTTTCCACTCGGCCACGCACCTGCGTGTGAATCATATCCGACATAATATATATATATATATATATTATATATTTAAATTAAACCAGAAATAAAAGACGCATTTTGCGCCTTATGGGACTCGAACGTGGTGTCTATTGGAGAGGGAGGTGGCACGCGTCCGCTGTGCCACCCTATTCGACCGTTCATTTTCTGCCAAAAATAATATATATTATATATATTCTGAAATTAATTTAATTTAATTAAAATCATTTAATTAAATTAAATACTCCAAATTAGTCCGTTGTCCAAAAATCATAAGTTATATATGTATTCCTACTGTCTCGGACCTCCTGAGTCCAATGGTGAGGTCCGTGACTGCAAATGAGGTACCGAAAAAAATATGATGTATGAAATTACCATAATACCCCTGACCTTGTACAAGGCCAAATGAAATCCGATTTCAACGGAACTGATACCAGTAGTAGACCTGACACTTGTGAGACTGTATACATGATTACATGACGAACCCGAGACAGAAATTATGTGACGGAAAAAATGACCAAAATACCCCTGACATACCCGAACCTAGATTTAAAAGCCGAGAGAGTCTAAATTTACTTTCTTCGACCTTTCGAACTCAATGGTTAGGTCCATAATATGAAAATCAGAACCGATAAATGTGTGAAGGCATCTGTTCTAACATGTTAATCTGTGATCTAGGTAAAAATATCACTTAAACTACCATGGACAAACAGGGCAAGAAATTCACCATCATGACTAAGGCCCAGAGGTTAGCCGATAAGAAACAGCAAGAGTTTATGCAAGAATTACTGAGGCAGCAAAGAGTTATTGAGCGCCATATTAGAATAGCTAAGTCCACTGAAATCGTCTCCGTCCAGCCCTTCATATATAAGGCACGTACTAAAGAAATGATTGCCGAGGCCAAGATGAAAAAAACAGGAAGACTGAAACCCTAAGCCAAATGCTTAAGAGGTAAGACCTAAGAACTAGCCACTATAAGTTAGTTCCATGAAACCCATCATAGGGTAGACTTACTCAGTCTAAGGTCATGAGTTGATAAATCTCTATAAATTGTTTTAGGCTTAAGGAGAAAAAGAGGAAGGCTTCGTTCATAGCTTCAAACTCGAATATTGAAGGTGAGTAACTTCTGACACTGTTTAAGTTACTGCTCCTTGATCTGATGAATTGTTTCGAATACCATATGTTTTAAATGCAATTGTTTTAAATGCATGCTTTTATCACCGATGACATGGTTTTTAGTTTCTCAAATGATTAACTATACTTCTGATTGATATGCTAGCACTCTGAACCGTTTATCTGTTTTGATCTATTGAACTTGACTTGGATTTATTGAACTATTAATTCCAAACTGATTTAATTAACCATGTGATTTAAGCAAAGATTGAATTCGAAACTCTTGCCTGGATATCTGTGTTACTCACTGGGCTTTTTAAAGCTCATTCCATTATTTTAATAATTTCAGGGGAACTCTCAGATGGACAGGTTTAGCAGGTCCAGAACTTAGGGGGAAAATGTTGGAGACCCCCAGATAAAATGATAACCCATTTTTGAGAATCTATACCATTTTTGTACTTTTTGTGTAACTGAACAGATTATGACCTTTTGTGGTGAAACTGTTTTGTAATCTTGATTAAGATAGGACTGACTATGATGTATCCTGAATGCTCTACCAAGTATATATGTATGCATTCTCTTGTGAAAATTCCGCTGCTTAAATTATACATGTTGAATGCATTGTGCTTGGGATTTAGATCGGAATGGCCTGTGGTTAGGATTACCGTCGGGGTTTTGCTTTCAAAAAAAAAAAAAACTGATAAAACCCAATGGGTGCCTAACTGGCCTTTGTCACGTGCCCCAAATCCGCATAGGGTGGGTCTGGGGGATGTGACAATTATCAATGTCAAGACTATGAGATCGCTAGTTGATTGAAAGATTGAATGCATTTAAGTGAATGAAACTAAGTAAAGATAGAGATACAAAGAAGTATACAAGATATAGTCTCAATCACTCAAAATGCTACTAAAATCATTTTCCTTATTCAAAAGATGATGGGATCATCATTGGCTAAGAAAAAAAAAAGTTTTTTTTTTTGGACTTTTGAATTCATAAAAGTAACAAATGCATCTAGCTATGAATAAAGGCAAAAATCCAACAAAAGAAAATTGATAGACCTGGAGTAGATGACTAACATAAGGTTCACCTAGACTATGGAAAATGATCAACTTACTCAAGGAAATGATTTTCAATAAAGAATGGAGTAAGTTGTGACAAAGTAATTTATAGAAACACTCTAAGATGAGATTGAAAAGCTGAATTCCTAAATTCCTCAAGTTACTGTTAGTCATGTAATAGATGAATTTCTAAATAGTCGATGGTCGTGTAGAGATGGCTTCCTTGATTTCAAGTAATTCCCTTATGGTAGGAAGATATGATGCCATGGTTGGCATCATGCATGGGAATAACACTACCTATTTCCTGGGGGTCAAAATCCCGCCCAACTAGGTTCATTCAAATGAGAGTAGACTTGGTCAACCTCACACACCCAACTATCAATCTTAAGTGTGGTAGGTTGATGGGCTAGACCCATCGTGATGTCTCCGAGGATGATAAGTTGAGAAGTCTACCTGAGAATCTTTCCCTGTTACGTTACCGTGATAGGAGTAGTCTGGTCAATTCACTCTTATTTGTGATGTGTGTTATCATACGTTTACAGTCGATTTTATGCCCGTACAGCTTGAAAAAATTAGCATCCTAAAAAAAATGCATCTTGATCTGTTTCAAGGTTATTACGCCTCTAAATGTTGAGAAATAAATAAACTAATTATGAAATCTAGATTTTTAAGCATAAAAATTCAAAGGCCGACTCATGGTTGGAAAAGTAAATTCTAATATTATATAACATAAAAATTACAATAGCAATCAAATATTATGAAAAAGAAGATGAAAAATATACCTGTATTTTAATAAATATAAATCATAGGAAGTCTTCTTTCAAATTAAGAACTCTTCTTACAGCCAATAGTTGAATTGCACAGACATAAATTATAGTTTAATTAACTAAGAATTCTTTGACGTTTAAAAACTAGTTTTTGGTTAAGTGCAATCTTCCATTTTCCTTATTCTATAAAATGGTGACATGTCAATTATTTATTTGGTTCTCTTCATTTATATTTTTAGGGATCAAGCGTGTAACACCTTGACCCAAATTATGACACATAAACCGAAGTAGATCGAGTCGAGTAGTGTAATATCAGTTGTAACCGAACATGAGTTCCAAATAAAATAGAATAAATCCATTTATATCCTAAAAGGGTTAAATAATAATACCGAGATTTGACTAAGCCATGAGCATAGTACCAAAAGTAAACCAAGACCAGACTCAGACCGAGAATAATATATCCCAAAATATACAAAACTATCATGAATAGCAGTATAAAGTAAATGGGTGTGAATACCGAGGCAAATAGTAGAAGTCATGATTTTAAAGAATTACGAGATTAGGACAAGCCAAGTACAAGCAGACCGAGCTGAGAAATGTAATACCAAACTAAACCCGAGCTATCATAGTAAGTTATGTACAGAATAGGCACGCAGTTCGAGACGAATGGAAAGATTCACAAATAGAGTAAAATACGATATCAAATATACGAGAAGTAGTTACAAGTAACCCCGAGTACCCCGGGATTACCGTACGAGAAACCCAGACGGTAAGAAGAATAGTGCACGTAGGCCCTTACATGCCTTGATATATGTGCACAATATATTTTAAATAAAATACAAGAATATACATATATATACATATACAAGATAATATATATGTGTATATATAGATATAAGCATAATATATATATATATTTACGGGCAATTATGCATGTATACAAGTACACACCTCGAAGTACGTGCATAATGTAATTATACGTAAATATATTAAGATATATACATATACATAAGAATATATATATATATATATGTGTGTGTGTATGTATCCAAAATATATATATATACATGTATAAATACATGTATAAGTACATATACATATAAAGATCTATGTATAATATATGAAATATAAATGATGTATTATAAATTATATATAAGTATATAGTATACAAAATAATATATATATATATATATATATATAGACATTAAGCATGCAAAATGCATGCAAGTAGTGTGCTTGAAGGTAATGTCGGTAGCATGTGTGTGTTGGTATGTGTGTAGTGTGTGTAAAACATATTATATGATATTTACATAAAAATATCAAGGTTAATATATAAATTAAAGCAAAGAAAGAAAAAGAGAAGATCAGAAAAGAAAAGAAAAGTCTAAGAAGGCTGCAGCAAGTGGGAGGAAAAGAAAGAAAGTAGAGAGAGAGAGAGAGAGTGATATATATATATATACATACATACAGTGGTGTTGAGGTTGAAAGAAAATAAAAGGAAGCAAGGGGAAACCAAGGAGCTAAGAACTTTAGAAGCCATTCAGAAGTAGGAAACAGAAGAAGAAATAGAAAGAAAAAGGTGAGGAAACTTATTGTATTTCAAGTTTTGAATTTTTGAATTTTTTGTAGGATGTTTTAAGACTTAGAAAGAATTACATGGTTTTAAAGACCATGAAAAATGGTAAATTTAGGAAGAAACCGCAGCTCATTTGGTGGAGAAATGAGTGAGAAAAACCAATTTAAAGTTTGAAGAAAAATTTCGGGTCATTGGGTGTTTGATGGATTTAGGTTGTTTTATGAATGGGAAATTGTTTCCCATAGGTGCAGCAACTTGTAGGTAAAATTTGGGCTAAAAAAAATGGCTAAAAAGCCATGAAATAGTGAAAAATTAGATCGCCGGAAAGTCGCCAGAGCTGGCTGCAACTCCTTTTTTCAAGGCCTTCCGACGACTGAAACTGAATTTTGAGGGTAGATATGGAAAGCCCATGAGGAGTAGAAGAGGACCCCGTCAGTCAGACGTCGAAACTTCGTCGAAAAATGGCCGTCGTCGTTGGAGAAGATGGCCGGTGCACGGCTGGCTAGCATGCAGTGCGCTGCTGTGTGTTGGGGTTTTTTTGTGTTGTTGGGCCATGGGCTCAGGTCGGGTCGACCCAACCAACCCAATATTAGATGACCCAATATAGGTGTAGCTTTGAGGAATTTTTAAAACTTTAAAAAACCTGATTTGGGGGTTGTTTGGTTATAGATATAGTAGATAGAAATTAAATTGAAAATGAGAACAAGGATAGCTTATCCAAGGTTAAGCTTAATTGTTGTTTGGCTATTCCAAATTATAATAGGACTTTGTGGAATTAGACATTGACCCAGAACTTATGGTTAATTATATTTTGACCCCAAGTAATAAAATAATATTTAATTTAAGGAGAAATTACCAAAATGCCCTTAAGTCAAAAAGTAGTCAAACGGACTCCGATTAAAGTAAACGAATAGTGAATTTTTATTATTTTGAGTATTCCAGACACAAAAATAAACTCTGATTTGTGAAAAGAGGTCTCCAAAAGTAAGAACCCGTAAAAGTGCAAAATAACCGTTTTGCCCTTTTTAGCACAGAAGTCTAAATTGAATTCTGCAAAAGCCTAAACCGACTTTGTTCAACGTTCTGGATTCAATAGTAGAGTCTAATTATGTAAAAGAGATACCAATAGTAAAGAGACATAAAATTTGATGAATAGCATTAGTTATATAGACATATATACTGAGATGCGTTTTATGAATCATAAGAACGCCAAGAGAAAAGGAGAAGGCAGTTTGACCTTCTAGACAGATACAGAAAGAGGTAAGTAATATATGATCTCTGCATGTGTTACATTCCAAGCGATGTCGATAGTTCTTTTTTACATTGCCTATTGTATTCTATACATACTAGTGTTTATTGAGCTACATTGTTATTGCCCTTTCATGTGGGAAGCATTTATTGATTTTTATATATATCTCAATCATGATTGTACACTTGTGCATGGAGTTCTTTTTGTACACTTGTACCTAGGGCCGTGAGGACCAGATAGTTATATTCTAAGCAGTCTAGTAACCATAGCCTCGAAAACTATCGTTACGTCAAATTGCATAGAACTAATTATGATTCCACTATACTCTTCGTGGAAGATAGCATGATCCTAATATATTATTAGTGCCAGATTTGTGCTCAGTCACAACTCCATCTGATGCTATTTTATGACCCTCTGGTCAAGTTTCCAGGAGGAACACCAAGTACGTTGCTATGCGAGGCATGAGACATAGAGTTACATCGTATACGGAGTAGTATTTCAGTAAGTCCGAGTGGAACTGAATACGAGCTCAGGGGAAATTTGGGCCCCACGAATGCATCATTTTTGTTAATATCACAGTCATTTATTATTGATTATCATAGTTTGATCATCTTATACCATTATAAATGATCATGATATTTCATAGCTTTTATTGAGTGCATATGATTATACTTGAGACAGCTCATGACTGTAGCAGTATGATTATATTATCAGACGGATTTTCATTGCTTTATCATTTGAGTTCCTACCATTTGATATTCCTTAACGAGTTTTTATTTCTTGACTGGCTAGCACATTTGTATTTATCCTAGTTCTTTTATGGATAATGCTTCCTATATTCTTGTACACATGGCAGAGTAAAGGTGAATTACTTACTGAGCTTAAGTTATCTCATCCTAAACTTACTAAAACATTTCAGGAAAGGAAGTTGTAGAGGAGCAGTAGCATTAGCAGCATTAGTTAACTAGATAGCAATGGACATATTTTTGAGATAAATGTAATGGATAATATTCAGTACAGTCTTGTAGCTCTCCCATGTCATCCACGTCTTGGGGATGTATTGTATTAGACTTTTTAAAGTCTGTATTTAAGAACCAGATTTTATATACATGCAACTTTTATTTAGAGACTTTCGCTATTTATGTTATGATATTTATTGCATGTTAGTAGCACTGATTGAGTTTCTGCAGTTTCAGTTTCAGAGATAAGACCCGGTTTGGCAACACTGTCAGGTCGGGTTCGCAATTCGAGATCTGCATAGGCTGAGTTTCGGGTCGTGACAAAGCATATCAACTTTAAACTTTTAAAATATGTTATATATCTAGATTCTCAAAAGGCTAGCTGATGTTTCTCTTTTCTGGTCGGAAGGCTTCCTGTCCTTAGCTACCTGTTAAGAACTTGAGGCCACAAGGTGTAATACCCTGACCCGGGTTAGCACGTAAACCGAGGTAGACCGGGTCGAGTAGTGTACTATTAGTTATAAATCGAGTTCTTTAAACTCTATATTATTATATCACATGTACTATACGATTCTGGAATATAAATAGTGTCAATTATACAGTTAGTGCTGGGCAACACCCGAGCAACCTAGAATTATGCCTCGTAATACGTGTATGCACGCATTCCCATGCATGCATACATATACATATACGGGTAGCCCATTTAATATCAATGTATCTACATGTAATTAGAAACTAGTTATACGCCTATATATGACTATATATATGTATACAATGTGTATAAATAATGTATTGTATATGTATATATACATAGTATTATATGTTGTATGTATACATGTAATTAAATATAAAATACAAGAAAAAAAAGAAAGAAAAGAAAAGAAAAGAAAGCTGCCAAGCAGAATGCATGAGTCACCAAGTGTGGGTCGATTGGTATATTAGTGTGTGTGTCGGCAGTGTGTGTGTGTGTGTGTGTGTTTACATGTGTGCTAGTGTGTGTATAATATAATATATATATATATATATAACACAAACATCCCTCGAACAATTAATGTAAAGCTGTGGCAAAAGAAAGAAAACAGAAAGGAAGTCAGAAAAGGGAAGAAAAGAATGGAAAACCGTGGGCTAAGTGGGTGAGCTAAAGGTGGTTTTACCTATATATCATGTAGGTTGTTTGAGGGAAAAATCAGAAGAAGCAAGTGGATGCGTTAGAAACTAAGAGTGCTGGGGAAAGTATTGGAGATTCAGAAGTAGAAAATAGAAGAAGAAAAAAGGAGAAATAGGAAGAAAAAGGTAAGAAAATTTACTGTACTTCTCAAAAATTCATTTCTGGGTTTTTCATAAACTTGCTTAAAGCTTAGAACAAATTGCATGATTAAATTCTATGAAAAAAGTGGAACATGTATGATGAAACCACATGAAAAATGGTTGAGAAATGAAAGAGATATTAAGAGTTATCAAAAAATTATTGTTTAGGAAATTTGGAGTTTGAAGATGTTTTTGATGCTTAAATTGCTATATAAATGTTTTAAAACATATTTAGGAGGATTAGAAATGAATTTAGGCTTCAAAATGATGAAAAAATGAAGAAAAAAGGAAGAAAAAACATAGCAGTCCGGTCATCGTCATTGGAGAAGGTGACTGGAGCTGCAAGATTTTGGCCAGAAATGCATGGTGGAAGAAGAAGGAGCAAGCTGGGCCTTTGGCTGGTCACGGGCCTGGGCTGGGCACAGTGACGGGCAGCTGTTTAGGTTGCACCGTTTGGGCTGCTTCAACTAATTCAATTAAAAAAAAATTGCGTTGAAGAAGCAGTGCACGTTGCTACTGAGTATCGAACTAAGGAACAGAGCCATGGGGTGGTGCATGCTAAACCACTGTGTTACACTAATATATGTTAACATAAATGGAGAATATATATATATATATATATATATTATATAAACTGATTCAATTTTATTAAGAAAAATGGGTTCGGAAGTGCGGTGCCTAGGAGTGGAACCTGGGAGCGGTGGTATGGATGAGGGGCAAGCCAACCACTGTACCATGCCAACCGCATGTGTACATATATAGAAATAATATATATTTAATATGGAATTAATTAATTAAATTAGTTATTTATTAAAAAAAGTTTCCGATGTCCAAATTAAACAAATAAATAGTGTAAGTTTACTATTTTGGACATTCTAAGACCAATGGTGAGGTCCGTTTGCGAGACGAGGTCCCAAAAAATAAAAGACACGTAAAAGTGTAAAATGACCATTTTGCCCTTTTTCGCACAAATGTCCAAATTGAATTTTGCGAAAGCCTAAACCGACTTTCTTTGACATTCCGGACTCAATGGTAGATTCTATTTTAGTAAAAGAGAAACCAATAATAAAGAGACATAAAATTTGATGAATAGCATAAATTATGAAAAGGTAAACTGAGATATATTATCTATTGATGAATAGGGATTTCAAAGGGAAAGGAATGGTGACTTGATTTTATTGGGAAAGAAAGGAAATGGTTTAAGAGGTAAGTAAATGTTTGATCTCTACATGTGTTACATTCCCAGCCATGTCAACAGCCTTTCTTATATTATCTATTGTACTCCATACATGCCAGAACATTTATTGAGTCCACGTTGATATTGCTCTATCTTGTGGGAAGTGTTTATTAATTGTTATATAGCTTGATCATGATTTCTGTACGCTCTGTACATAGGCCTCAAGGGGCAAGACTTATAATCTCAGTAGCCCAGCTTACATTGGCCTTTTAAGGTAACAGTTTCATTTCGCTGCTAAGATAGTGCTATTGCATTTATTGTTTATAGGATTTAGCATGATCTCGATATATTATATTGTAGTCCGATTTGTGCTCAATTACAAACTCCATCTAATGCTTACTAGACCTACGGGTCGAGAAAATGGAATCAAAAGTGGCAATTAAAATGGCATTTAAAATGGGATCTGCAAGGCGAGTACTGAACCGACGGGTTAGTGCTTCGCTCAGAGATCGAGGAAAAAGGGAACAAAATGATCTTAAAGGGTATGTCGGGCCCCAAGTTAAAGTGCATCCACATTTGTTGTTATCAGTATCTATTATTGACTTTCATAGCTTGATCATATTATTTCATTATGAATGATCATGAGATTTCACAGCTTTTTATTGAGTGTATACAATTTGTACTTGAGACAGCTCATGACCATAGCAGTATAATATTGTTAGCAGAACAGATTTTATTGCTTTATCATTTGAGTTCCTATCATCTGATATTGAGTTCTATATTTCTTGACTGGCTAGCATATTGCATTATCCTAGTTCTTTATGGATTATGTTTTTCTATGTTGCCTGTACACATGACAAAGTAAAGGAGTATTACTTACTGAGTTTTCATAGCTCAGAACAGATACTACTTTTTGACTATTTCAGGCACAGCGATAGAGAACAGACAGTAGAGCCTGATAGCTAGAGGTGGACATTTCTTTTGAAGTTGCAGTGTAATACTTAGTACAGAAAGTCTTGTAGCTCTCCCATGTTATCCACGTCTTAGGGATGAACAGTTGTATTAAGAAATCTTGTATTCCATATTTTGAGAACATTTTATATATCACATGCAGCTTTTATTTATTTATTTGTTTTAGTCTTCCGCTATTTAGTTGTTGCATGTTAGTAGCACTGATTGTGTAGCAAGTTGAGACCCTTGGTTCGAAAATAGTGTCAGATCGGGTGCGCGACACGAGATCTGCACAGGGTGGGTCTCGGGTTGTGACACAAGGTCACCAGGAAGGCTTCGGTTATAGCCATTCTGATGATAAAGTCAGTAAAGAAAATAATGGCAGTAATTCAAAAAAAATAATTGAACATAAATTGAATGAGTACCTTATGGCCTTATTTATAGCCTGTAGATCTCTTAAATTGAGTAGGATTAGAAGTCGTAAAAATAGAAATTTGAAGATATCCTGAAGATAGTAGTTGTTGTAACATCCCGACCCAATTAAGTGAGAAAATTAACGATAATGACGATTATCATCAAATAATTTGCTTATTAACCATGGGAAGTTCTAACTAAGACTAGTAGTCCGTAAATATACTTGCAAAAGTATAAATGAGGACTACTAGTTCTAAATTGGAGGCGACCAATTTTAAGAAGGTTATTTAATGCCAAAGGTCATAACTTGGTAGCAAATTACGATTGGTGTTAATCGAGGATTAGCAGACAGGTAACCTTGGAAACTTAGTGCACAAAGTGCATTTAAGCAAGACTAGTACAATACATGAATGAGGCGTGTTTAATCAAGATTATTCCAAAATTATAATAGACTTTTGGGAATAATTAAAGTGCGATAAAATACACCATGGTAAGACTTGTAATACGTAGATGAAGTATGCTTAATCTAGAAACTTTGCAAAAGTTATATGAGAATTTTATGAGATTTAAAATACAAAGTTTGAGAGTTTATGAAATACACTAAATGTGCAATATAATGCATAAAAAGAGAAAAAAGAAGGAAGAAGAACCAAAAAATCTTTTCACCAAGTCTTGAACCTTACACATTGTGCAAGCAAATGTTAAGTCTCTAAAAAGAATGCCAACTAGGCTACAACACTTTTGTCCTATACAACCCACACGATATGTATATAACCTAAAAGAATGGGAAATTCATGTAAAAAATGGCAAATGTCAACTCCTCATTGGACCCCCATCCCAGCCAATTAAATCATTTGCAAAATGCTACATCATGTGTATGTATTATATGTGTATGTATGTGGGGAAAATTCAGACCATGATGGTTCAGCTAGACAAAGAAATGTAGAGAGAGAAAATATGAGGGAGGGAGAGAAAGTAGAGAGAGAAAGAGTATAAATGAAGAAGGAAGGAAGGAACCTACCTTGCATGGCTGTTGGGGCTTGAAGAAGACTACCCACCAACTAGAACCGAACCAAAAGGGGAGGAATAGGAAAGGAAACAATGGAGGAGAGAGGGGAAGCTGCCATTGGAGGTAAGAGAGAATTTTCTCTCTCATCAGTTTTCTCTTTTAAAAATCCTACCACTATAAGTCTTGATAGCATGCATGTATATAGAATTGAAAAAGGAAGAAAATGGAAAGAAAGCGGAAGAGTTTAAGCTAAGAACCGTAAGAAAAACCTCACACCCGAAATATTTGAAAGTTGAGTTTTTATTCTAGCTTGAGTAAAACTTAAAACGAATTACATGGCTCAAAAGAGCATCAATATTGGAATACACTGCAACTTAAATTATTAAAAATGGTTAAGAAACCATCGAGAAACAGTGAGTGACAACCAAGGAAAAAGAAATTGAAAACATGAGTTTTAGCTTGTTTTGTTTAGTTTTAAGAATGAGAAAATACTCCCTAGGGTCTCAGAAACCGAAAGGAAGAAAAACTAGGTCAAAAGAATGGGTAAAACTTGACGAAATAGGAAAATAAACAGTTCACCAGAAAGTTGAGCCCTCGTTGGAGTCGACTGTAGCCTTTTATTTCAATGGTTAAAATTGTATAAAATTAATTTTTGAACATGGATATGGAATCTCAATGGAAAAAGGGGTCGAACCCTGTCGGCGTTTTCGCTGGAGAACAATTGGCGATGGTCGCCAATGCTGGAGAAGGTGATCGGAACCCTCGCTGGAAAAATGAAAGAGATGCTCGCTGTACGGGTCGAGTTTCGAGTCCGATCTCGGGTCGAGTCCTGACCAAATATTTAAATGGATTTGGGTTTTATTGGAACGGCGACATTTTGACCTAAAGAATAAAAAAAAATTATAATAAAAGGGCTGACATCAGGAAAATGTTAGCATGACATCATGAACCGGACAAAACCGATTAGTTCTTAACTCTACTAAACGGGTTCACTTGGAACCTAACTAAATCGGTTGGTTTTATTTAAACGATTTTCAGAAATTATGTTTGGCCCCATTAGTTTTAGTTAATTACAAATTGACCCTAGAACTTCTGTTAATTGCAAAGTGGCCCAAGAAATTAATTAAATATTAAATTTAAATCTTTTTAATTATAAGATAAATTACCAAAATACCCTTGATCAAAAGTAGGCCAAATGAAAGCCAATTAAAATAAAAGAATAGTATAACCCAATGTTTTTGGGCATTCTGGACTCAACGGTGAAGTCCGATTTGTGAAATCAGATCCCAAAAAATGTGAACTGGCAAACTGAAATAATTACGATTATATCCTAATGATCAATTAACCTATCAATTAAACTCCGATGACTATGAAAATACATACTTTAGAATTTTGGGACATTCTGGACCCAATGGCGGGATCCATTTTGTGAAACGATGTCTCAGAAATATAGACACGTAAAATGTCATGAATACCATTTTGCCCTTGTAGTCTGAAACTAGTTAAATGTCAGAGATAACATATTCTAACTTTCTTTAACGTTCTAGACTCAACGGTTTAACAAACAAAGTACCAAAAATGTGACAAATGAAAGCATAAAATTATGAAAATGGCCCTAGGCTTAATGTAAGTCACATATATGCAAATTAAGACCCGTAAAAGCCTAAATTAATTATATTCGATATTCCAGACTTGACGGTGACGCCGTTTTGAGAAAAATAAAACCTGGTAACAAACTAAAAAATGATGAATACATCCTTAAGAATTAATGAAGTTACCATAAATGTATATATAAATTTTATAAGGACTGACTGGACTCAAAAATGAAGTTCAAATATGTAAATTTTTTATGGAGAAATATGGGACATTAAAAGTATAAATTACCATTATGCCCTTGAAGGACCAAATAAGTTATAAAGCATCAGAAAACCCTAAATTAGGAATTTAAGAATCTCTTAATCAATAAGACCAAGTCCAAAAGAATTTAAAATGTTGAATAAAGATGTTTAGAATTAGAATGAATACTAATTCAATATACAATGTATTTTTGATCCATGATTACAGGATCACCAAAATGATGGAAAATAAAACTAGGCTATGGGATAGCTACTATGGTACTAGTATCGGAATGCAATGATAAGAACCCAATGTAAGTAAACCCAAACTCTAATATGTGTTGTTCCTTAGCCACGTTGCAATTATGTCTTTCTCGATGCTGCCAATTTCTATTCTTTTATACACTCTTATCAGTTGTTTTGATTCCACAACTTGATATTTGTGACTTTCCTGTGGATATATTGAGATTCTTATTGTCAAAAGCCTGTTATAGTTTGTTACACATTTCTATAACCTTTGATTATCGATGTTGGAAAACTATTGCAATCTCTTTTGTTGTGAACCTTGAATTCTATGTATATGTACATTCCTTGTGGAATTCATCTGATTATGACATTATTATGAGTACTCGAGAGTTGTGTCTGTCACAACACCCATCCTGATTCTTTAGATGCCAATGACTTACGGGTTGGTGCTTGGGAATGATACCTAACACTTAGTCCTAATGAGGACATGATTATTTGATAAGAGCTCTTGGTGCCATTCAGGGAAACCTAAAGATGATGGGTGAACCCGAATGAGGACTCTTTAGGGGTAGCGAGGCCCTATTTGTTTATAACATCTATTGGACTCAATTTGTATATGTTTGATTCCACACTCTATGTTGATTTGATGACCTTATCCTTGAATGATAAATACGCCTTTGAGGTCTATCTTTGCATTCAATTTGAATCTCTTTGATTTGAGTAGCTAAACATCATTTGTTGATAAATAGTGCTTGTTGACTTGTTTAGTCATTCTTATTGCATTGTGAACTCTTTGTGAACTATGTTATTTTGGGCCTGATGGACAATCCCTTTGAACTTAAAATCCTATGATTATTCTCTTGTTATACACCCTTGTGTAACCCATGGTAGAGTGAAGGATTTACTTACTAAGCTAAGTTAGCTCACCTTAGAATAATAACAATTTTTCAGGTAACACAATATGGAAGGAAATGCAATGATGGCGACAAGTGGAGCTAGTGATATGTTTGGGGCAACTTTGACAGTGTATAGCTCTAAGCCTCAATTTATATATATATATATATATATATATATATATATATCCTGTAAGGTTAATGTTAATATTACATATTTTGACATAGTGACACTAGAAATGATATTAGACCTGAATGGTGATTTATGATGATGGAAATTATACTTGGAGATAATCTGATTAATGATTGTTAAAGTTCGATTTTTTATCAGATGAGTTGCATATGTGTAGCTTCTGCACTTGTTTGATAAGTAAAAGAAAAAAAAATTGTCACTCTTTGGTGCACTTTATTTGATTTTGTACAGCTTTTCTGAGTGGCACTGTCGGTCACCGACCCCTAATCCGCATAGGGTGGGTTTCAGGTCATGACAGAGTGGTATCAGAGCAAAGGTTAATGATTCCTTGGGAAAGATCATACCAACATTGAACTTAATGACTATTGAATGATTTAGATGATTAAATGATCGAGGATTTTTGGGAGACAATAGTGTGTTTAGGTGCAAAGGTTAATAGTCTTTGGGAAAGACTATACCAGAACTGAATTCGATGATTCTTAAGCGATTGAGATGATCAAATAATAGTGACTTTTGGAAGATAATAGTATGCTTAAGAGCAAAGGTTAAGGATTCTTAGGAAGAATCATGCTAGTATTGAGGTTGATGACTCTTAGATGATTGAGTTGTAAATTGATCAGTGAATTATGGGAAATTATAATCTAAACAACGGCAATGGGTAATGCTCTTTTTGAAGATATAGAGTGACATAGAGTTGAAATTGTAAAATTTTGAAAAGTCGGTGGATCTGACAACAAAGCTATAGGAGAGATAGTATGAGGAATACTTAATGGATAGTGACATGAGGAGTTTAAGACTCCAAACAGATTGATGATATACCAAAAATGTGAGGACTCTTGAGTGAGTCATAGATAGACCCTCATGGGGTACACAAATAGAACCTTGAACGGTAATTACTGATTGAATGAGACTATCAAGTTAACATTATGAAATATAATGGTTCTAAAAGAAGACTAACACATAATAAATGATCATTAGGGAATTCAATGGATCTCGTTGATCTAGGTGATGGTAAGACCAAATTGTAGGAAATACTCTATCGAGTTAGCTGAATTCATTATAAAAGGGTAAGTGATTAATAATTTTGAAAGACTTTTAAGAATTAATGAGATCTAATGATCGAAAAGACTGAGCTTGTAGTAAAAATTCTAGAAAAGCTTATGAAGACAACGACTATAAGAAAATGGTACATAATTATTTAAAGAGAAAGTGAGAATAACAAAATTTGTGATACCAAGGAAGTTATGAACTTTCATGGTCAGAAGACCTTATTTAATTTTGACAAACTTTAAATGTCGAATGTAATAACAAAACGATGAGATGGCTAATTGACTTAAGTAATTTTAAGATATGATATGAAGTACAGAATAGACAAAACTGTGGATATCAATACTTGTAAATGAATGAGTGCTAGTATGCTATTAAATCTTTGGTTACAGATGAAACTTATCACCTTACTATGTGGCTCCAAAGTCACAAAACATACAAGGTACTCCCTATGCAGTTGAATAAGTTCTCCAAGAGAACAAATTTGTTAAAATTTAATAATGACTGGGGAAAAACGTAATGTGATGAAAAAACAAATATGACAATGTGCATAAGAAACTAAACATTTGAGTAACCTTTTATGTAAAAGTAATGGAAACAAAAAATAATGACTATTACTAGAAAACGTCTTAGATGATACTTTGGGAGCGCTTATCATCGAAGCACACCTCGAACCTAAGAATAGGGATGTCGACACATCAACTAAACATCATAGGAGAGAAGAGGGCAAGAGTCTCATGATTAAGGGTATGTTGGATACCCTGAAAGTCAATTTTGTCTTTTCTCATAATGTTTTCTATAGGATACCGAGGGCAGTAGATCGCCCTTTAGATTTTGAGAGAGGGGAGATCTATGCCTACCTCGAGTGGTTCAAGGTTGGTGTACGCTTTTCCTTCCATCCATTAATCAACGAATTTTTTTGCCAGTTCAAGATATGTCCTTCCAAACTAAACATTAATAGTTTGATGCATTTGATGGCCTTTTTAGTTTTAAGACACCAGAATAGAGTTGAGGTAGACCTGAACCTCATTAGGAGACCTAAAGTTAGAGGGGATGTTCTATATGTTTACCCACCTCCAATAAGACATGGAAAAAGTGGTATTTCTTCGCTGAGGGTGGCTGGGTATACGAGGATTTTGAGAACAGAAGGTCGACTTTCACTCCCGACCTACAAGAGAAGTATATAAATCTTCTTCACCTCACAAACTGCCCCCACAATCAGATCATTACCCTTTAGAACCTCATAGATGCAGGGGTCATAAAATATAAGTCAGAGATCTTAAGAAGAGAGTCTTAACAAGTTGGACCCCAAGATCGAAGAAGGTTGGGGGGACATCCACCTATGTCGAACAAGCCCCTCCCCAAAAAAAGAGGAGGACAAAGGTCAAGGAACCCAACTTCCCTAAATGTACAAATTCTGATGAGCTGGCACTACTTACTGCTCGACGTGAGCTCCTTCCTTTTCCAACCTTAATAGTGTGCTTTGAATCCAGAGGTAAATGGAAGACAGACGTGGTTCCTCCAAGGGTGGCCACGGCTGAGACTAGAGAGGCTGCCATAAAAAAAGCCTACAAAGAGGCTTGGAGCTCAGTTTTCAGTCTTTTTAAGGGCTTGAAGCCCCGAAAGATTGGCAGGGATCTCCTGGTATCCCATATGAGGGTATGACTGTCATGATCTGATTTTAGTTATTCATTAATATATTTTCTGAACCTTCTGTCCTTATTGACTTGTTCAATTTTTACTCGTGCACAGGTGGCTCATGCTATGGCCACCATCATAGATTGCTCAGAACAGTCAAAATGGGAGGACAGACTCCAAGCTTAGCTGGACAAGACAAGGCTTTAACTTGGGACCACCTGATCTGCATCTTTCCTTTGAGGAAAAACTAAAAGAGTCCTTTATCGCCCTTATTATTCTAGAGTCACAAAAGAATGCTTTGGCTTCAAAATTGGAGGCTTTAAAGAAAGACAATGAGGACTCCGAAGCTGTTGCTGCTCAGAAACTCACTACTAGCGTGCAAGTGACGAGAAAGGAGACGGAGGGAGATTTGAAGAAAGAGGTGTAGAAATTGGGGGGAAATTTTGCAGACCACAAGTATGAAACCTTTAGGAAAAAGTCCTAGAAGCTTTATCCTGACCTCAATATTTCTGGAGTTGATGAGGTTTCAGTGGATGAGCCTGTGATGAGCCCTCTTAAAGCTGCCCCGGTGGAATCTGTAGATCCCGAGTAAGAAGCCTTTACTACCGAGGATCATTAGTTAGGATTTCTTATAATGTTTTCCTCTTTTGGTCTTCTGATATTGTAACCCTCCCCTTTTTGGGGACTTCTAATATATGAAACTTCTGTTCTTCAGACCTTATGTCTAATGGGATATCTTTGTGTTGTATCTAATTTTAAGATAATTTCTTTAATATCCTGGCCAGTAGAAAATATAAGCCATTTTAGAGACTCCGAAGCACTCATAGGCTATTTTAGAGGTTCGAATAACAAGATATATAGAACTATGAAACTTATAAATACAACAAGTCATTTCTAAAGGTTTGTAGAGCGAGAAAAATGGATCAGACGTATAACACTTGTAATGAATACAAGGTCTTGAGGGGTCTGTACATTGATAAAATGGACCAGACCTAAAGGTCTGTTCATTGGGAGAAATAGACTAGAACTGTAGCACTTGTAAGGCTTTTAGGGGTCTGTACATTGGGAGAAATGGACCAGACCTGTAACACTTGTAAGGGTTACAAGGCTTTTAGGGGTCTGTAAATTGGAAGAAATGGACCAGACTTGTAGTACTTATAATGATTACAAGACTTTTAGGGGTTTTTACATTGGGAGAACCCTCAAAGAAACGGCCATGGTCAAATGGTATAACATCATCCATTTGATATACCTCCCTTGGCAGTATTAGAGGCTTCCATGGTCAAGTGGTATCAGATCGAGGAGTAGAGGGTTTTTTCTGGTGACACCCGATGTTAAGGAATGAACCAGGGCGAGGGCCACCGACCGTCCGTGTCACATCCCGAACCCCACCATACGCGGATGTTAAGGACGTGACTGCCAGTCGGTCGCGACGCGACCAACTAAAGGCAAATTCTGAACTTTCCGACGAATTGCACTCCAACTGTAGGGTCAGATGCAGCGGAATTTAAAACTTTTTCTTTGTGTCACGGGAATGCAACTCACTTATCCACCATAAAGGTATGTACCACAGAGCAAGTCTAAATCCAAAACAGTTAACAGTTCTAAGTTCAGAGCATATCTAAAATCAGGCATATAGTACAGAGCAGATCTAATATCTTTAGAGTACTGTTTATTTCCATGAGCCATAATTACCTATCCAATACATGTAAATCAGGTTAGCCGTATCATATCACTCACCTGAATAACAGAATCAGTCCACAAGAATCCAGTCTCTACAGATCAGTGCCGTCAGATCCTTTACTTGAAGTGCCACTCGGCCTACCATGTCATATCATGGTGTCTTCTAATCCATCAGAGATAATCCCTGAAAAATGTTAGGGAATGGGGTGAGCTTCGAAAAGCCCAGTGAGTAACACAGGTTCCCTGTCATGGGTTTCAAACCCGGTCTTGTTTATAAATCACAAGGATAGTTCAATCGCTCAGGAATAACAGTTTTATAGATCTACTCGAATACAGTTTAAGTAGAATAAAACGGGACTGAACTAAACAGAACAACAAATCAGAACAGACGGAACAGTGCATGATGCCAATATATCAGTCGAGAGTATAGGCAATTAATTCAATATTAGAACAAGTCAGTACTGGGTGGAATATAACAGGGCATAACAAACAATATATCAGTTAGGCACATAATCAAGCCTACTTATGCCAGACCGCTCATAATCAGAATGGTACCCAGAGTCAGACACATCATAGCAGAACAAAATCAGACAGACCATAAAACGGAACAAGACAGACCGAACAAAACAGTAGTAAGACGGGACAAAATCATGCCGCGTACAATACAGTATAAAAGTTTGCATTTAAAAACATGCATTCAGACAGTATAACTTTTAAAACCGTACAGTGCATCAAAATACAGTATCTATGCAGTAACTTATATACCAAGTCAAGAATCCGGACAGATCATAACGGAACTGGACCATATATCAATCAAGACAGACAGATCATTAACGGACGGAACACAACGGAATCAGACGGAACAAAACACCAGTTCAAGTCACAGGTAAACAATCAAGACAGACAGGTCATTAACGGACGGAACATAACAGAATCAGACGGAACAATACGTCAGTCAAAACAAGGACATATCAGTAACGGACAGACCATGAAACGGATAGATCATAACGGACGGAACAAAACGGAACAATATTAATCAGGACAAGTCATATCGGAACTGAACATGACGGAACAAAACGGTACAATATCAATCAGATCAAGACATATCAAAACTGAACATGACGGAACAAAACGGTACAATATCAATCAGATCAAGACATATCAGAACTGAACATGACGGAACAAAATGGTACAATATCAATCAGGTCAAGACATATCAGGACTGAACAGGTCGGAACAAAACGGTACAATATCAATCAGGTCAAGACATATCAGGACTGAACAAGTCGGGACAAAACGGTACAATATCAATCAGGTCAAGACATATCAGGACTGAACAAGTCGGGACAAAACGGTACAATATCAATCAGATCAAGACATATCGGAACTGAACAATACATCAATCAGAACAAGACATATCGGAACTGAACATGTCGGAACAAAGCGAAACAATATCAATCAAGACAAGGCATATCATACATTAAATATATGCTTTTTAAATAGTATAACATTCAAAACAGTACAGAGCTTCAAAATACAGTATCTAGACAGAACTTATACACCAGTTCAGGAGTTAGGGTTACTCACAAACTGTTACGGTTATCTCCTTGCACCAATAAATCTGATAACCTCCAGATACGTCAGGCATCTCCATGTATATCCTGAACAATAATCATCAATCATATACAGATCAGAACTCATCCATTCAGGTCTCATTTGTCATCTTAGGTATCTATCGGATCACCAAGATAGCCTAGTAGCCTATCGCCCTTTCACTGGGTCTCACCCGAGGCTATTTCATTCTTTAATTAGGCTTAGCAGTCATCAGGATTATGATTTAAGTCATTTGGACTTCAATCGTTATCAGTTAAGCACTTATTTGACCTTAGGGGCAAAATGGTAATTTTGCCATTCTTGCCCCAGACTCTGTCATGGTCCTCAGAATAGTCTACATATCTTATGTATGAAGTTCTAAGTCTTTTAGACTTAAATCGGTATCAGTTAGGTGCTTATTAGCCTTAGTGGCAAAATGGTAATGTTTGCCATTCTCGCCCCGGACCCTGTCGTGGTCTTCAGAATGTCCCATATATTATGTATATAATTTTCTAAGTCCTTTGGACTTCATTTGGTATCTGTTTTAGATCATCGGGACACGTCAGTCATTTCTCGTTTTACGCGTTGATAGTTCCGGAGTCTTACTTAGCCCTTCAGTGTTCATAATTATACTTACGATAATTTATCAGATCAGATTGACCTTTATCTTGCACTTACAGTGCTCAGGGGTATTTTGGTCATTTTACGTTTTGTAAGATTCTGACCCCGGTTCGTCATTTATTCGGGTATACAGTTTCACCAGTGTTCGGGTTTCTATCGGTATCAGTTTCGTCCCAATCGGACTTCATTTGGGCTTCGTAGAGTATCAGGGGTAATTTGGTAATTTCACGTGTCATATTTTTCGGCACGTCAGTTCATAAAATGGACCTCACCATTGGGTCCAGAGTGTCCGACATAATTAAGTTGGACTGTCTGTTATGTTCAACTGACCCTGGGAAGCATCAGGGGCAGTACGGTCATTTACACTTTATGTGTCTGTATTTTTCGGGACTCCGGTTTGTTAAACGGACCTCACCGTTGAGTTCAGAATGCCCGACATAGTCAAAATAGACTGTCTTTTATTTTTATTTGGGTCTGGTGCCATCAGGGGCAGTACAGTAATTTATCACTTACAGGCCTGTATTTTTCGGTACATAATTTCCTAATTTGGACTGTACCATTGAGTCCGGAATATTTGAAATAGTGAAAATACACTATTCATTTAATTTATTTGGACTCCGTTTGACATATTTAATGTCCAGGGGTAAAATCGTAATTTTACCTATTTAATAAATAATTAAATAATTATTTTATTATTTAATTAATTCTTTAGGGGCTTGATTGCACAAAATTTCAGAAATCAGGGCCACTGTGCAATATTCAGAACTATCAGGGGTAAATCCGTAATTTCAGAAATCATATTGGGGTCAAAACATAATTTCTTAAGTTAGGGGTTCAACCCACAGGGTTCAAGCATCCAAGGATTGAACCGGTCCAAAAATCTCAGAAGCCAACCGGTTCAGTGACCTTAAGAAAACCGGAATAAGATACTCCAGTTATCCCCAATTTCTTTCTTATTCTCGGTTCGGATAGGCCCAGTTCCGGATTTTAATTTCGTGCATCCGTAACCAAACAGGTGGAATTGATTTTAAAACAAATCAGGTAAGCCAAACGGTGCCGTTCCATTAAAACGGTGGC
Source organism: Nyssa sinensis (assembly GCA_008638375.1). Taxonomy (NCBI): domain Eukaryota; kingdom Viridiplantae; phylum Streptophyta; class Magnoliopsida; order Cornales; family Nyssaceae; genus Nyssa; species Nyssa sinensis. The sequence continues at coordinate 10,129,776 of CM018052.1, read as the reverse complement.
ACGTTCGTGGACAGACACGTGTCCGAGTCGGTTCAGTGGGTTTAGGCGTGTTGGACGAGTCGACTCGGTCGACTCGTCGTCTTCTTCACCAACCAGTGTACTGTTGCCCTAATTCCCAGTCCCCATTGTTCTCTATTTCGTGAAGTTTCAGGTACAGTTTTCAATATGTTTTGATTTCAAAACATTCCTGGATGTGAGACCAATGATTTGGCATCGGTTTTGAGCTTCGAATCTAAGGATCAAGCTCTGTTTAGTCGATTATCGTACAGAGTTTCAGTTTGGTCGTGGGGCCTCATTTCTCCACCAAATCTCACGTGGCTTGGCTCGTTGTGACCGTGTATCCTTGGGGATCAATGTCCCATTCCAAAATCGTGGTTTAGAAGCCTGTTTCAGAGTTTGGGTTTGTTGGCCGAAAGCAATAGCTTCGATTTTGAGGGCCTTCTTATGCGATTTTGGGTCGCGGTTGGTGATATTTGAAACCCTCTCAGTGTCTAGATCAGTTTGGTACATGCATGAAGTCATTTGGTTGAGGTCGATTCAGACCTGCAACCTGAGGTCCATTAATGGCGGATTTGGGTTTTTGCTTGAATTCCAAGCAGTCCGATGGTCCTTCTTATGCTTAAACAACCCAGATTTTCAGTCTAGCTAACATGCATGCAATTACAGTCCTTATAGCCTCAGAATTTCCTCAAAACAATTCTAAAAATTCAAACCAAATAATTGAAGAAAAAAAAATTTGAATGTTTACCTTCAACAGTGGCAGTCTCTCTTCGGGCTTGGTTCAGGCACGACCTCGGTGGCTGCCTCAGTTCAGTCATGCCCTCAGTCCCTTCCTTCTTGTGCATCTCATGAAGACACACACATGCACACACCATGCTTGATCTCACATGGATTTTCTCTCTTGGTCTCTCACCCAAGACTACATGCAGACTCTCTAAGCTTCTAACAGACCTACCCCTCTATAACAGTTCTGATTTTTGTGTTACAACAGCCCCCCCCCCCATTTGAAGGTCCAAGATGTGTACACATATATATTTATTCATTCTTATACATATACATATATATGAATATATCAGAAAATCAGTGGGATTAGGGCTGATGTGGGCTGATGGGGAGCAATCATGTGGGGTTTGCATGGGTTGCCATTGGTTGCTTTGGGTGGCAGCCTATTCAGAATTGTATGTATATACATTTTATTGTATATATGGTCACAAAGATGCCACCAGCCCAGTTGGTTATTTTTTGGATGAGGTTTCTTTTCACTCAAAGGTCAAGGGTTCAATTCCCTTGGCCTCCCATTTGGCCATTTTTCCCATATTTTCGGTTAAGGCCACGTTTGGTTGCACAGAAATTCAGTTTCAGTGTTTGCTACATAACTTTCATTCCGTAGCTTCTTTTTCGACGCAGTTTCTTCCGGTAGCATATTTCAGTTATCTACAGTATCAGAGGTTCCGTGTCATTTATTAATCATTCGGGATTTCCCGGGTTAGCTAATTCGGATTCTGTTAGTATTAAAACGACGTTATTTCACCGAATTAATCAGTAATTTGGGTTCGGGTAGAATACCCTTCCCCCCAGACATATTTAATTATTTAATCGATCTATGGCGACCGCCGGGATTATGATTAATTTCCTAAATCATTCTGTAATTCGGTACTAATTAATAATTAGATAATTAATTATTAATTACACGGGATCGGGGTGTTACATCCTACCCCTCTTCAGAAAAGTTTTGTCCTCAAAACTTGGTTGGTCTTATCTAGGAGATTCTGTCATCATAATCTCCCTTTTCAGTTTGTCTCTCAGACTGTCGTATCGTTCGAGATACTATCAGTTCTATACAGGTTTCATGTCAGATATAGATATTCCCATTCAGTCAGATTTTCAATCATAATCGTATGATCTCATCAAGGTTCAATCATCAGACCCATATCACATGCATCCTTGCCAGAATCGGCATACTTACAGTCATTTTCCTTTCGGTTGTTGTGTCCATAATTATTCGTATGGACATGTCTCCAAGTATCATGAGTCTACAACCTTAAATCATTCCAGTTCAGATCAGACTCAGAAAATTCCAGTCCTCAGATGCCTCAGAATTACAGGTCTATCGTCTATTATGAAGACTTTCATAACTCCACATCAGATCTCCCAAAAGTGGGACTTAAGATCTATGGCTCAGGTACTCTGTGGTTCTTAATCCTTAACCTAATGCTCTGATATTGCTCTGTGATACTAGTTGATTTCAAAACTTTACCAACTTCGGTTCTGATAAATCTTAATTATCTTTCAACATTTGCTCTGATACCACTCTTGTCACATCCCGAACCCCACCCTACGCGGATGTCGAGGATGTGACTGCCAGTCGGTCGCGACGCCACCAACCAAAGGCAAATTCCGAACTTTCCGACGAATTGCACTCCAACTGTAGGGTCAGATGCAGTGAAATTTAAAACTTTTTCTTTGTGTCACGGGAATGCAACTCACTTATCCACCATAAAGGTATGTACCACAGAGCAAGTCTAAATCCAAAACAGTTAACAGTTCTAAGTTCAGAGCATATCTAAAATCAGGCATATAGTACAGAGCAGATCTAATATCTTTAGAGTACCGTTTATTTCCATGAGCCATAATTACCTATCCAGTACATGTAAATCAGGTTAGCCGTATCATATCACTCACCTGAATAACAGAATCAGTCCACAAGAATCCAGTCTCTACAGATCAGTGCCGTCAGATCCTTTACTTGAAGTGCCACTCGGCCTACCATGTCATATCATGGTGTCTTCTAATCCATCAGAGATAATCCCTGAAAAATGTTAGGGAATGGGGTGAGCTTCGAAAAGCCCAGTGAGTAACACAGGTTCCCTGTCATGGGTTTCAAACCCGGTCTTGTTTATAAATCACAAGGATAGTTCAATCGCTTAGGAATAACAGTTTTATAGATCTACTCGAATACAGTTTAAGTAGAATAAAACGGGACTGAACTAAACAGAACAACAAATCAGAACAGACGGAACAGTGCATGATGCCAATATATCAGTCGAGAGTATAGGCAATTAATTCAACATTAGAACAAGTCAGTACTGGGTGGAATATAATAGGGCATAACAAACAATATATCAGTTAGGCACATAATCAAGCCTACTTATGCCAGACCGCTCATAATCAGAATGGTACCCAGAGTCAGACACATCATAGCAGAACAAAATCAGACAGACCATAAAACGGAACAAGACAGACCGAACAAAACAGTAGTAAGACGGGACAAAATCATGCCGCGTACAATACAGTATAAAAGTTTGCATTTAAAAACATGCATTCAGACAGTATAACTTTTAAAACCGTACAGTGCATCAAAATACAGTATCTATGCAGTAACTTATATACCAAGTCAAGAATCCGGACAGATCATAACGGAACTGGACCATATATCAATCAAGACAGACAGATCATTAACGGACGGAACACAACGGAATCAGACGAAACAAAACACCAGTTCAAGTCACAGGTAAACAATCAAGACAGACAGGTCATTAATGGACGGAACATAACAGAATCAGACGGAACAATACGTCAGTCAAAACAAGGACATATCAGTAACGGACAGACCGTGAAACGGATAGATCATAACGGACGAAACAAAACGGAACAATATCAATCAGATCAAGACATATCAGAACTGAACATGATGGAACAAAATGGTACAATATCAATCAGATCAAGACATATCAGGACTGAACAAGTCGGAACAAAACGGTACAATATCAATCAGGTCAAGACATATCAGGACTGAACAAGTCGGGACAAAACGGTACAATATCAATCAGGTCAAGACATATCAGGACTGAACAAGTCGGGACAAAACGGTACAATATCAATCAGATCAAGACATATCGGAACTGAACAATACATCAATCAGAACAAGACATATCGGAACTGAACATGTCGGAACAAAGCGGAACAATATCAATCAGGACAAGGCATATCATACATTAAATATATGCTTTTTAAATAGTATAACATTCAAAACAGTACAGAGCTTCAAAATACAGTATCTAGACAGAACTTATACACCAGTTCAGGAGTTAGGGTTACTCACAAACTGTTATGGTTATCTCCTTGCACCAATAAATCTGATAACCTCCAGATACGTCAGGCATCTCCATGTATATCCTGAACAATAATCATCAATCATATACAGATCAGAACTCATCCATTCAGGTCTCATTTGTCATCTTAGGTATCTATCGGATCACCAAGATAGCCTAGTAGCCTATCGCCCTTTCACTGGGTCTCACCCGAGGCTATTTCATTCTTTAATTAGGCTTAGCAGTCATCAGGATTATGATTTAAGTCATTTGGACTTCAATCGTTATCAGTTAAGCACTTATTTGACCTTAGGGGCAAAATGGTAATTTTGCCATTCTTGCCCCGGACTCTGTCATGGTCCTCAGAATAGTCTACATATCTTATGTATGAAGTTCTAAGTCTTTTAGACTTAAATCGGTATCAGTTAGGTGCTTATTAGCCTTAGTGGCAAAATGGTAATGTTTGCCATTCTCGCCCCGGACCCTGTCGTGGTCTTCAGAATGTCCCATATATTATGTATATAATTTTCTAAGTCCTTTGGACTTCATTTGGTATCTGTTTTAGATCATCGGGACACGTCAGTCATTTCTCGTTTTACGCGTTGATAGTTCCGGAGTCTTACTTAGCCCTTCAGTGTTCATAATTATACTTACGATAATTTATCAGATCAGATTGACCTTTATCTTGCACTTACAGTGCTCAGGGGTATTTTGGTCATTTTACGTTTTGTAAGATTCTGACCCCGGTTCGTCATTTATTCGGGTATACAGTTTCACCAGTGTTCGGGTTTCTATCGGTATCAGTTTCGTCCCAATCGGACTTCATTTGGGCTTCGTAGAGTATCAGGGGTAATTTGGTAATTTCACGTGTCATATTTTTCGGCACGTCAGTTCATAAAATGGACCTCACCATTGGGTCCAGAGTGTCCGACATAATTAAGTTGGACTGTCTGTTATGTTCAACTGACCCTGGGAAGCATCAGGGGCAGTACGGTCATTTACACTTTATGTGTCTGTATTTTTCGGGACTCCGGTTTGTTAAACGGACCTCACCGTTGAGTTCAGAATGCCCGACATAGTCAAAATAGACTGTCTTTTATTTTTATTTGGGTCTGGTGCCATCAGGGGCAGTACAGTAATTTATCACTTACAGGCCTGTATTTTTCGGTACATAATTTCCTAATTTGGACTGTACCATTGAGTCCGGAATATTTGAAATAGTGAAAATACACTATTCATTTAATTTATTTGGACTCCGTTTGACATATTTAATGTCCAGGGGTAAAATCGTAATTTTACCTATTTAATAAATAATTAAATAATTATTTTATTATTTAATTAATTCTTTAGGGGCTTGATTGCACAAAATTTCAGAAATCAGGGCCACTGTGCAATATTCAGAACTATCAGGGGTAAATCCGTAATTTCAGAAATCATATTGGGGTCAAAACATAATTTCTTAAGTTAGGGGTTCAACCCACAGGGTTCAAGCATCCAAGGATTGAACCGGTCCAAAAATCTCAGAAGCCAACCGGTTCAGTGACCTTAAGAAAACCGGAATAAGATACTCCAGTTATCCCCAATTTCTTTCTTATTCTCGGTTCGGATAGGCCCAGTTCCGGATTTTAATTTCGTGCATCCGTAACCAAACAGGTGGAATTGATTTTAAAACAAATCAGGTAAGCCAAACGGTGCCGTTCCATTAAAACGGTGGCACGTTCGTGGACAGACACGTGTCCGAGTCGGTTCAGTGGGTTTAGGCGTGTTGGACGAGTCGACTCGGTCGACTCGTCGTCTTCTTCACCAACCAGTGTACTGTTGCCCTAATTCCCAGTCCCCATTGTTCTCTATTTCGTGAAGTTTCAGGTACAGTTTTCAATATGTTTTGATTTCAAAACATTCCTGGATGTGAGACCAATGATTTGGCATCGGTTTTGAGCTTCGAATCTAAGGATCAAGCTCTGTTTAGTCGATTATCGTACAGAGTTTCAGTTTGGTCGTGGGGCCTCATTTCTCCACCAAATCTCACGTGGCTTGGCTCGTTGTGACCGTGTATCCTTGGGGATCAATGTCCCATTCCAAAATCGTGGTTTAGAAGCCTGTTTCAGAGTTTGGGTTTGTTGGCCGAAAGCAATAGCTTCGATTTTGAGGGCCTTCTTATGCGATTTTGGGTCGCGGTTGGTGATATTTGAAACCCTCTCAGTGTCTAGATCAGTTTGGTACATGCATGAAGTCATTTGGTTGAGGTCGATTCAGACCTGCAACCTGAGGTCCATTAATGGCGGATTTGGGTTTTTGCTTGAATTCCAAGCAGTCCGATGGTCCTTCTTATGCTTAAACAACCCAGATTTTCAGTCTAGCTAACATGCATGCAATTACAGTCCTTATAGCCTCAGAATTTCCTCAAAACAATTCTAAAAATTCAAACCAAATAATTGAAGAAAAAAAAATTTGAATGTTTACCTTCAACAGTGGCAGTCTCTCTTCGGGCTTGGTTCAGGCACGACCTCGGTGGCTGCCTCAGTTCAGTCATGCCCTCAGTCCCTTCCTTCTTGTGCATCTCATGAAGACACACACATGCACACACCATGCTTGATCTCACATGGATTTTCTCTCTTGGTCTCTCACCCAAGACTACATGCAGACTCTCTAAGCTTCTAACAGACCTACCCCTCTATAACAGTTCTGATTTTTGTGTTACAACAACCCCCCCCCCCCATTTGAAGGTCCAAGATGTGTACACATATATATTTATTCATTCTTATACATATACATATATATGAATATATCAGAAAATCAGTGGGATTAGGGCTGATGTGGGCTGATGGGGAGCAATCATGTGGGGTTTGCATGGGTTGCCATTGGTTGCTTTGGGTGGCAGCCTATTCAGAATTGTATGTATATACATTTTATTGTATATATGGTCACAAAGATGCCACCAGCCCAGTTGGTTATTTTTTTGGATGAGGTTTCTTTTCACTCAAAGGTCAAGGGTTCAATTCCCTTGGCCTCCCATTTGGCCATTTTTCCCATATTTTCGGTTAAGGCCACGTTTGGTTGCACAGAAATTCAGTTTCAGTGTTTGCTACATAACTTTCATTCCGTAGCTTCTTTTTCGACGCAGTTTCTTCCGGTAGCATATTTCAGTTATCTACAGTATCAGAGGTTCCGTGTCATTTATTAATCATTCGGGATTTCCCGGGTTAGCTAATTCGGATTCTGTTAGTATTAAAACGACGTTATTTCACCGAATTAATCAGTAATTTGGGTTCGGGTAGAATACCCTTCCCCCCAGACATATTTAATTATTTAATCGATCTATGGCGACCGCCGGGATTATGATTAATTTCCTAAATCATTCTGTAATTCGGTACTAATTAATAATTAGATAATTAATTATTAATTACACGGGATCGGGGTGTTACATCCTACCCCTCTTCAGAAAAGTTTTGTCCTCAAAACTTGGTTGGTCTTATCTAGGAGATTCTGTCATCATAATCTCCCTTTTCAGTTTGTCTCTCAGACTGTCGTATCGTTCGAGATACTATCAGTTCTATACAGGTTTCATGTCAGATATAGATATTCCCATTCAGTCAGATTTTCAATCATAATCGTATGATCTCATCAAGGTTCAATCATCAGACCCATATCACATGCATCCTTGCCAGAATCGGCATACTTACAGTCATTTTCCTTTCGGTTGTTGTGTCCATAATTATTCGTATGGACATGTCTCCAAGTATCATGAGTCTACAACCTTAAATCATTCCAGTTCAGATCAGACTCAGAAAATTCCAGTCCTCAGATGCCTCAGAATTACAGGTCTATCGTCTATTATGAAGACTTTCATAACTCCACATCAGATCTCCCAAAAGTGGGACTTAAGATCTATGGCTCAGGTACTCTGTGGTTCTTAATCCTTAACCTAATGCTCTGATATTGCTCTGTGATACTAGTTGATTTCAAAACTTTACCAACTTCGGTTCTGATAAATCTTAATTATCTTTCAACATTTGCTCTGATACCACTCTTGTCACATCCCGAACCCCACCCTACGCGGATGTCGAGGATGTGACTGCCAGTCGGTCGCGACGCCACCAACCAAAGGCAAATTCCGAACTTTCCGACGAATTGCACTCCAACTGTAGGGTCAGATGCAGTGAAATTTAAAACTTTTTCTTTGTGTCACGGGAATGCAACTCACTTATCCACCATAAAGGTATGTACCACAGAGCAAGTCTAAATCCAAAACAGTTAACAGTTCTAAGTTCAGAGCATATCTAAAATCAGGCATATAGTACAGAGCAGATCTAATATCTTTAGAGTACCGTTTATTTCCATGAGCCATAATTACCTATCCAGTACATGTAAATCAGGTTAGCCGTATCATATCACTCACCTGAATAACAGAATCAGTCCACAAGAATCCAGTCTCTACAGATCAGTGCCGTCAGATCCTTTACTTGAAGTGCCACTCGGCCTACCATGTCATATCATGGTGTCTTCTAATCCATCAGAGATAATCCCTGAAAAATGTTAGGGAATGGGGTGAGCTTCGAAAAGCCCAGTGAGTAACACAGGTTCCCTGTCATGGGTTTCAAACCCGGTCTTGTTTATAAATCACAAGGATAGTTCAATCGCTTAGGAATAACAGTTTTATAGATCTACTCGAATACAGTTTAAGTAGAATAAAACGGGACTGAACTAAACAGAACAACAAATCAGAACAGACGGAACAGTGCATAATGCCAATATATCAGTCGAGAGTATAGGCAATTAATTCAACATTAGAACAAGTCAGTACTGGGTGGAATATAATAGGGCATAACAAACAATATATCAGTTAGGCACATAATCAAGCCTACTTATGCCAGACCGCTCATAATCAGAATGGTACCCAGAGTCAGACACATCATAGCAGAACAAAATCAGACAGACCATAAAACGGAACAAGACAGACCGAACAAAACAGTAGTAAGACGGGACAAAATCATGCCGCGTACAATACAGTATAAAAGTTTGCATTTAAAAACATGCATTCAGACAGTATAACTTTTAAAACCGTACAGTGCATCAAAATACAGTATCTATGCAGTAACTTATATACCAAGTCAAGAATCCGGACAGATCATAACGGAACTGGACCATATATCAATCAAGACAGACAGATCATTAACGGACGGAACACAATGGAATCAGACGAAACAAAACACCAGTTCAAGTCACAGGTAAACAATCAAGACAGACAGGTCATTAATGGACGGAACATAACAGAATCAGACGGAACAATACGTCAGTCAAAACAAGGACATATCAGTAACGGACAGACCGTGAAACGGATAGATCATAACGGACGAAACAAAACGGAACAATATCAATCAGATCAAGACATATCAGAACTGAACATGATGGAACAAAATGGTACAATATCAATCAGATCAAGACATATCAGGACTGAACAAGTCGGAACAAAACGGTACAATATCAATCAGGTCAAGACATATCAGGACTGAACAAGTCGGGACAAAACGGTACAATATCAATCAGGTCAAGACATATCAGGACTGAACAAGTCGGGACAAAACGGTACAATATCAATCAGATCAAGACATATCGGAACTGAACAATACATCAATCAGAACAAGACATATCGGAACTGAACATGTCGGAACAAAGCGGAACAATATCAATCAGGACAAGGCATATCATACATTAAATATATGCTTTTTAAATAGTATAACATTCAAAACAGTACAGAGCTTCAAAATACAGTATCTAGACAGAACTTATACACCAGTTCAGGAGTTAGGGTTACTCACAAACTGTTATGGTTATCTCCTTGCACCAATAAATCTGATAACCTCCAGATACGTCAGGCATCTCCATGTATATCCTGAACAATAATCATCAATCATATACAGATCAGAACTCATCCATTCAGGTCTCATTTGTCATCTTAGGTATCTATCGGATCACCAAGATAGCCTAGTAGCCTATCGCCCTTTCACTGGGTCTCACCCGAGGCTATTTCATTCTTTAATTAGGCTTAGCAGTCATCAGGATTATGATTTAAGTCATTTGGACTTCAATCGTTATCAGTTAAGCACTTATTTGACCTTAGGGGCAAAATGGTAATTTTGCCATTCTTGCCCCGGACTCTGTCATGGTCCTCAGAATAGTCTACATATCTTATGTATGAAGTTCTAAGTCTTTTAGACTTAAATCGGTATCAGTTAGGTGCTTATTAGCCTTAGTGGCAAAATGGTAATGTTTGCCATTCTCGCCCCGGACCCTGTCGTGGTCTTCAGAATGTCCCATATATTATGTATATAATTTTCTAAGTCCTTTGGACTTCATTTGGTATCTGTTTTAGATCATCGGGACACGTCAGTCATTTCTCGTTTTACGCGTTGATAGTTCCGGAGTCTTACTTAGCCCTTCAGTGTTCATAATTATACTTACGATAATTTATCAGATCAGATTGACCTTTATCTTGCACTTACAGTGCTCAGGGGTATTTTGGTCATTTTACGTTTTGTAAGATTCTGACCCCGGTTCGTCATTTATTCGGGTATACAGTTTCACCAGTGTTCGGGTTTCTATCGGTATCAGTTTCGTCCCAATCGGACTTCATTTGGGCTTCGTACAGTATCAGGGGTAATTTGGTAATTTCACGTGTCATATTTTTCGGCACGTCAGTTCATAAAATGGACCTCACCATTGGGTCCAGAGTGTCCGACATAATTAAGTTGGACTGTCTGTTATGTTCAACTGACCCTGGGAAGCATCAGGGGCAGTACGGTCATTTACACTTTATGTGTCTGTATTTTTCGGGACTCCGGTTTGTTAAACGGACCTCACCGTTGAGTTCAGAATGCCCGACATAGTCAAAATAGACTGTCTTTTATTTTTATTTGGGTCTGGTGCCATCAGGGGCAGTACAGTAATTTATCACTTACAGGTCTATATTTTTCGGTACATAATTTCCTAATTTGGACTGTACCATTGAGTCCGGAATATTTGAAATAGTGAAAATACACTATTCATTTAATTTATTTGGACTCCGTTTGACATATTTAATGTCCAGGGGTAAAATCGTAATTTTACCTATTTAATAAATAATTAAATAATTATTTTATTATTTAATTAATTCTTTAGGGGCTTGATTGCACAAAATTTCAGAAATCAGGGCCACTGTGCAATATTCAGAACTATCAGGGGTAAATCCGTAATTTCAGAAATCATATTGGGGTCAAAACATAATTTCTTAAGTTAGGGGTTCAACCCACAGGGTTCAAGCATCCAAGGATTGAACCGGTCCAAAAATCTCAGAAGCCAACCGGTTCAGTGACCTTAAGAAAACCGGAATAAGATACTCCAGTTATCCCCAATTTCTTTCTTATTCTCGGTTCGGATAGGCCCAGTTCCGGATTTTAATTTCGTGCATCCGTAACCAAACAGGTGGAATTGATTTTAAAACAAATCAGGTAAGCCAAACGGTGCCGTTCCATTAAAACGGTGGCACGTTCGTGGACAGACACGTGTCCGAGTCGGTTCAGTGGGTTTAGGCGTGTTGGACGAGTCGACTCGGTCGACTCGTCGTCTTCTTCACCAACCAGTGTACTGTTGCCCTAATTCCCAGTCCCCATTGTTCTCTATTTCGTGAAGTTTCAGGTACAGTTTTCAATATGTTTTGATTTCAAAACATTCCTGGATGTGAGACCAATGATTTGGCATCGGTTTTGAGCTTCGAATCTAAGGATCAAGCTCTGTTTAGTCGATTATCGTACAGAGTTTCAGTTCGGTCGTGGGGCCTCATTTCTCCACCAAATCTCACGTGGCTTGGCTCGTTGTGACCGTGTATCCTTGGGGATCAATGTCCCATTCCAAAATCGTGGTTTAGAAGCCTGTTTCAGAGTTTGGGTTTGTTGGCCGAAAGCAATAGCTTCGATTTTGAGGGCCTTCTTATGCGATTTTGGGTCGCGGTTGGTGATATTTGAAACCCTCTCAGTGTCTAGATCAGTTTGGTACATGAATGATCTCACATCCCGAACCCCACCCTACGCGGATGTCGAGGACGTGATGCCAGTCAGTCGCCACGCGACCAACCGAAGGCAATTTCTGAACTTTTCAGTGAATTGCACTCCGACTGTAGGGTCAGATGCAGCGGAATTTAAAACTTTTTCTTTTGTCAGGGGAATGCAACTCATGTATTCACCGTAAGGTTATGTACCACAGAGCCAGTCTAAAATCCAATAGCTAACAACTCAACCTCAGAGCATATCTATTATTCGACATATAACAACAGAGCAGAACTATAATCTCTAGAGTACCGTTTAAATCCATGAGCCATATCAATATTCAGTACATATCAGTCAAGTCAGTCATAGTACGTCACTCACCCGATTAAATAGATTCAATCCTCAATAATCCAGTCTCCACAGATCAGTGCCATCAGATCCAATAGATATCGTTCCTGAAAAATGTTAGGGAATGGGGTGAGCTTCGAAAAGCCCAATGAGTAACACAGGTTCCCTGTCATGGGTTTCAAACCATTGTTGTTTGCAAAGCACAAGGGTAGTTCAGTTGTTTCTAAAATAGCAGTTTTATGAATCTACTTTAAATGCAGTTTCAGTAGAATAAAGCAGAACTAAACAAAATAAAACAACAGATCGGGACAGACAGAACATAACAGACCATATCAAGTATAACCGTACAGAACAGAACACAACAGGTCAGGACGAAGCAGAACCGAGCAGAGCAGGACATAACAAATCAGAACAGGATGAAGCAAAGCACAACAAATCAGAACAGAATAGTAAATGATGCCAATATATCAATCAGAGACAAACAGGTCAGAATAGAACGGGTCAGAATAAAACGGGTCGAAATAGAACAGGTTAGAACGGATCACAATAAAACATAATAGAACGGAACGGAACAGAACATAACAAGTCATAACCGAACAGAACGGAATAAGACTTGACAAATCAGAATAAAACAGAACGGAACATAACAGAACGGAGCGGAAACAATATGTCAACCAGAGATACAGGTATATCATCAACAAAACGGAACAAGACAAAACTGAGTGGAAACAGTATATCAATCAAGCATACAAGTATATCATCAACGGAACGAAACAAATCAATATCAATCAGGACAAGTCATATCGAAACTGAACATGACGGAAACAAACGAAACAATATCAATCAGGACAAGTCATATCGGAACTGAACATGACGGAACAAAACGAAACAATACATCAATCAGATTAAGACATATCGAAACTGAACATGTCAGAACAAAACGGAACAATACATCTATCAGAACAAGACATATCGGAATTGAACAGGACGGAACAAACTGGTACAATATCAATCAGGACAGATCAGGACAGAACATATCAAACATAACAAATCAGGACGGATCAGGACGGAACAGATCAGACATAACAAATCAGGACGGATCAGGACGGAACGGATCAGACATAACAAATCAGGACGGATCAGGATGGAACAGATCAGACATAACAAATCAGGACGGATCAGGACGGAACAAATCAGACATAACAAATCAGGACGGATCAGGACGGAACAGATCAGACATAACAAATCAGGACGGATCAGGACGGAACAGATCAGACAGATCAAATCAGGACGGAACAGATCAGACATAACAAATCAGGACGGATCAGGACGGAACAGATCAGACAGACCAAACGAAACAGGTCAGGACAAAACAGATCAAACAAAACAGGTCAGACAGATCAAACAGAACAGGTCAGGACAGATTAAACAGAACTGGTCAGACAGATCAAACAGAACAGGTCAGACAGATCAAACAGAACAGGTCAGACAAATCAACAGAACAGATCAGAACAGATTAGACATAACAGTTAGTTAAACACGTTCGTTTGAAACGGTATTTAAAAACAGGAGTACAGTTAAAACATCAGAGTGACAGAACAGATCAGTTAAAACATCAGAGTAACAGAACAGATCAGTTAAAACATCAGAGTAACAAAACAGATCAGTTAAAACATCAGAGTAACAGAACAGATCAGTTAAAACATCAGAGTAACAGAACAGATCAGTTAAAACATCAGAGTAACAAAACAGATCAGTTAAAACATCAGAGTAACAGAACAGATCAGTTAAAACATCAGAATAACAGAACAGATCAGTTAAAACATCAGAGTAACAGAACAGATCAGTTAAAACATCAGAGTAACAGAACAGATCAGTTAAAACATCAGAGTAACAGAACAGATCAGTTAAAACATCAGAGTAACAGAACAGATCAGTGATGAGCAGAGCAGAACAGTATAACAGAATAAACAGTACAGTATGCACAGATTAAATAGTGCAATATGCTCATATAGTGCTCAAGACTGAGGTGGTACCAAGAATCAGTTGTTCTTTCAGTAAAAACAGTGATAGGTTTATTTCAGTGCAGAACAGAGGAATCAGACAGAGTAAAAATCATGCATTTGAGTAAGGGCATGAAATCAGTGTATCAGATAAAATAGTGCAGTACAGTATTTAAAATACAGTAACTAGATGGTGTACTTATACACCAAGTCAGAAGTTCCAGGTTACTCACAAACTGTTACGGTTATCTCCTTGCGCAAACAATCTGATAACCTCCAAGTACGTCAGGCATCACATGTATATCCTGAACAATCATCATCAATCACAGACAGATCAGAATTTATTCATTCAGGTCTTATTCGTCATCTTAGGTGTCTATCAGATTACCTAAGATAACCTAGTAGCCTATCGCCCTCTCATCGGGTTTCATCCGGGGCTATTTTATTCTTAAATTAGGCTTAGCAGTCATCAGGATTATAACCTAAGTCATTGGACTTCAATCGTTATCAGTCAGTTACTTATTCAGTCTTAGGGGCAAAACGGTCATTTGTCACTTTTGCCCCGGACCCCTGTCAAGGTCCTCAGAATGGTCTTTATATCTTAAATATAAAGTTATACGTCTTTTGGACTCCAGTCAGTATCAGTTAGGTTCTTATTTTAGCGATAGGGGCAAAATGGTAATTTTGCCATTCTTACCCCGGACCTTATCATGGTCCTCAGAATGTCCCAAATATCTTGTACATAATTTTCTAAGTCCTTTGGACTTCGTTTGGTATCTGCTTTTGGTCATCGGGACACATTAGTCGTTTCTCGTTTTACGCGTTAACTGTTCCGAAGTCTCATTTAGCCCTTCAGTGTTCATAATTATCCCTATGATAAATTATCAGATCAGTTTGACCTTTTTTTGACCTCTACCTTGCACTTACTGTGCTCAGGGGTATTTTGGTCATTTTACGTTTTGTAAGATTCCGACTCCGAATCATTATTTAATCATGTTTACAGTCTCACCAGTATCTGGGCTTCTATCGCTATCAATTTCGTCCCAATCGGACTTCATTTGGGCTTCGTACGGTATCAGGGGTAACTTGGTAATTTCACGTGTCATATTTTTCGGCACGTCAGTTCATAAAATGGACCTCACCATTGGGTCCAGAGCGTTCGACGTAATTAAGTTGGACTATCTGTAATGTTTAACTGACCCTGGGAATCATTAGGGGCAGTATGGTCATTTACACTTTATGTGTCTGTATTTTTCGGGACTTCAGTTTGTTAAACGGGCCTCACCGTTGAGTTCAGAACGCCCGACATAGTCAAAATAGACTGTCTTTTATTTTTATTTGGGCCTGGGTACCCTCAGGGGCAGTACAGTCATTTGTCATTTACAGGTCTGTATTTTTCGGTACATAATTTCCCAGTTTGGACTGTACCATTGAGTCCAGAATACTTGAAATGGTGGAAATACACTATTTATTTGCTTTATTTGGACTCCGTTTGACATATTAAATGTCCAGGGGTAAAATCGTAATTTTACCTATTTAATAAAATAATTAAATAATTATTTTATTATTTAATTAATTTTCCAGGGGCTTAAATGAATAATTTCTCAATGTTCTGGGCCACAGTACAATTTCCCAAATTAGTGGGGGTTAATCCGTAATTTTCAGAAATATTTGGGGGGTTAAATACAAATTCAGAAAATTAGGGTTCAGACCAGAGGGTTCAGGGGTTCAGAAATTGAACCAGTCCAAAACCTCCAAAAACCGACCGGTTCAGTTAGGCCAGAGAACCGGAATTACATGTCCCCTCTATCCCTAATTTGGCCCCTATCCACGGTTAGGTTATCTCCCCAAATCAATTTCAATTTGTTAAGCCCGTAACCAAACAAGCCTGATTTCAATTTAATCACCACAATACGCTGCCGTTTGGGGTTATTCAGATTTGCGGGTGGGTCGGATTTGACCCGAACCCGATCCAAGTCCATGACCCGTGCCCGTCACTGTTCATCGTCTTCCCCACGAGCGATGAACAGTAACCGTAAAGCTGCAGGTTTTTTTTTTTTTTTTTTTAAACTCAATTTCGTGAGTTTTTGGGCATGGATCTTCACTGTTTTCCATTCCAAAATTCTTTTGAATGCCAAGCCAATAATTTGACATTCACTTGGTGGCTCAAAACCGCGCATGGTGCTCGGTTCATCACCATTATCACGCGACCTGCAACTCCACCGTATGCCCTTATTTCTCAACTGTTTTCAACACGGTTTGTTTCTTTGTGACCCTTAAGACAGGAGCTTCAACTCTCCATTCTAAAATTTCAGTTTAAAAGCCCGTTACAGAATTTGGGTTCCATGGCCGAGATTCACAGGTTCGGTTTTGAGGGTCTAAACTCAAGCAATGGAGTCGCGGGTCAGTGGTTTTTGAACCATTTTCGTGTCTAGATCATTTCTAGACCATCAGGGGTCCGTTTTATGGAGGTTGTTTCAGACCTGTTACCCAAGGTGCTTTAATGGCGGTTTGCTCACGGTTTGGGGTTTCAAGCCCCATTCGAGCCTCCCAATTGATTCAGAATCGTTCTAAGGCCTCACAGGAACTCATTTATACAGTTTAAATGGATTAAAGCTATCAGAACAGTATGTCAAATTTTAACAGAAAATTTTTTCAGTTTAAAGAGGAGTATACCTTGGTTCAGGCCATTGTTCCTCTCTCTCCCATAGCTCAGTTCAGACCTTGGCACCTCAGGTGTGCCCCAGTCCCAGTCGTGCCTCAGTCCTCTTCTCTTCCTTTGGTGCATCTCCATGAAGACACACACATGCATGTTCACCCAAGCAAGGCTTCACACTCATGCAACTTTCTCTCTCACTCTAACAGATCAGTCCTCACACACCTACAGCCACATGCAGGGGCTCACTTCCTCTCTTCTGATTTTGGACCCCCCCTCCTTTTCCTTCCACAAATGATAATATGTCTCTATATATTATTACATATTACCATATATATATATATATACATCTCTTATATATATATAGATGTATATACATCAGAGAACAGTGGGATCTTAGGGCTGAGGTGGGCTGAGGGGGTAATCATGTGGGGTTTGCATGGGTTGCCATTGGTCAGTTTGGGTGGCAGCTTGGGGCAATTCAGTGTTATATACCATTAAGTTGTGTATATGTGCACAAGGTAATGGCAGCCAAGTTGGTAAGTTTTTGGATAAAATTTATTTTCTCAAAGGTCAAGGGTTCAATTCCCCTTGACCACCAATTTGGCCATTTTTCACCATTTTTGGTTAAGGCCACGTTTGGTTGCGCAGTAATTCAGTTTCAGTGTTTGCTACATAACTTTCATTCCGTAACTCCTTTTTCGATGCGGTTTGTTCCGAGAGTTTCATATTTCAATCATCTTCAGTGTCAGAGGTTCCGTGTCATTTATTAAACATTCAGGATTTTCCGGGTTAGCTAATTTGGATTTCGTTAGTGTTAAAGCAGTGTTATTTCGCCGAATTAATCAGTAATTGGGTTCGGGTATTTTACCATTTTCCTCCAGACATATTTAATTATTTTATCAGTCTATCATGACCGCCGGGATTTTGATTAATTCCCTAAATCATTCTGTAAGTCGGTATTAATTAATAATAATTAATTAATTATTAATTTCACGGGGTCGGGGTGTTACACATGAAGTCATTTGGTTGAGGTCGATTCAGACCTGCAACCTGAGGTCCATTAATGGCGGATTTGGGTTTTTGCTTGAATTCCAAGCAGTCCGATGGTCCTTCTTATGCTTAAACAACCCAGATTTTCAGTCTAGCTAACATGCATGCAATTACAGTCCTTATAGCCTCTGAATTTCCTCAAAACAATTCTAAAAATTCAAACCAAATAATTGAAGGAAAAAAAATTTGAATGTTTACCTTCAATAGTGGCAATCTCTCTTCGGGCTTGGTTCAGGCACGACCTCGGTGGCTGCCTCAGTTCAGTCATGCCCTCAGTCCCTTCCTTCTTGTGCATCTCATGAAGACACACACATGCACACACCATGCTTGATCTCACATGGATTTTCTCTCTTGGTCTCTCACCCAAGACTACATGCAGACTCTCTAAGCTTCTAACAGACCTACCCTTCTATAACAGTTCTGATTTTTGTGTTACAACAGCCCCCCCCATTTGAAGGTCCAAGATGTGTACACACATATATTTATTCATTCTTATACATATACATATATATGAATATATCAGAAAATCAGTGGGATTAGGGCTGATGTGGGCTGATGGGGAGCAATCATGTGGGGTTTGCATGGGTTGCCATTGGTTGCTTTGGGTGGCAGCCTATTCAGAATTGTATGTATATACATTTCATTGTATATATGGTCACAAAGATGCCACCAGCCCAGTTGGTTATTTTTTTGGATGAGGTTTCTTTTCACTCAAAGGTCAAGGGTTCAATTCCCTTGGCCTCCCATTTGGCCATTTTTCCCATATTTTCGGTTAAGGCCACGTTTGGTTGCACAGAAATTCAGTTTCAGTGTTTGCTACATAACTTTCATTCCGTAGCTTCTTTTTCGACGCAGTTTCTTCCGGTAGTTTCATATTTCAGTTATCTACAGTATCAGAGGTTCCGTGTCATTTATTAATCATTCGGGATTTCCCGGGTTAGCTAATTCGGGTTCTGTTAGTATTAAAACGGCGTTATTTCACCGAATTAATCAGTAATTTGGGTTCGGGTAGAATACCCTTCCCCCCAGACATATTTAATTATTTAATCGGTCTATGGTGATCGCCGGGATTATGATTAATTCCCTAAATCATTCTGTAATTCGGTACTAATTAATAATTAGATAATTAATTATTAATTACACGGGATCAGGGTGTTACAGTCCGGGGCTTAAGAGGGTATGTAATCCATATGCATATGTCATGATGTGAAAATGTATGGTTGGTATTCCCATTTTAAATTCATCATTCCATGAATTTCGTATATCCATTCATCCATCCAAGCAATGAATAAATAGAAATTACAATGCTTTGGTCCTAGTTACATTCTAAACTCATTGATAAACATAAAATCAACTCGTCTACAATAAACAAGAGAAATCGAAATCCGGGAGCTAAGGTATGAGATGGGAAGATGTTAGGCACCCATCCCGCCTAGTCTAAATGGACTGGCCTCTAGTGTTAATCCACATAGCGTATATTGCATGACATAAAATAAACGAGAGAAAGAGAGAAAAATAACGATTGTATGAAAGAATAAAATAAAAATAAATAAATAAGATAATAGAAAAAGCAGACTTAAGCCTATGAGGTATCCTATGTATTCGTTTAGATAACGAAATCAGACTTAACATAGTTTTGCAATCCAATTGATTCTATCAATAGTGATAGGATGAATTGAATTGGAAAAAGAGAAATATAAGGGTTTTAGGGAACGTACCTGGTTATTTGTGACTAACCAAGCAAGACTGTGACTTGAACTCCTTGAATTTGATTCGTCAATTGTGCAAAATTTCATCTTAAATGGAGTAGAACCCTTGCTTGTGTAAAACAAAGATTAAAAAATATAGAGAGAAAAATATTAAAGATAGAAAAGAGAAAGAACTATTGCAGCAACACTCTGGCTCTTAAATTTCCATCTTTGCTTATAGGGGCCAAGGGGCTTTATTTAGAGGCAAAGTAAGGAGGTTTGATTCAAGGGTCCAAAATAAGTCCTACGGATGGAGGGCTTAGATTAATGTTTAATGTGTAAGCAAACAAGATTTAGAAAAAAATTTATGCACAAATAAAGGAAAATCCCTTAAAACAAGGGAGGTAGCTAAGGAAACTCACTTGAGACAATGAAGGAATGAAAATAGGCAAGTTTTTTGTGCACACCTATATTTACTATATTACTGCTAATTCGGTGGAGAATTTAAGGACATGGTAATTACAAAAATGCCACTAAGGCATTAAAAAGTCAAAATTATCCCTAACCAAATCAATCCTATATAGGTAAAATGGCATACAAATTACATGTATGCCCATAAATGATTAAAATGACCTACTAAGGACAGGATTATGCTAAAATTACCAAAGTGCCCTCTAAAGAGCAAAATGGTGCCAATATTAAAAAAATACACCTATATGGTCGAAAACTTCTAGGATTTATCAAACCACTCCTAACAGGTAGGAAAATGCTAAAAATTGTCAAAGATGTGCATAATGACCAAAATTCCCTCGAAAGCCCTAATGTACCAAATAACCAAAATACCCTTAGTGGGCAAAATGACCAAAATTCCTTTAGTGGGCATAATGACTAAAATGCCTTCAATGGGCGAAATGACCAAAATGCCCTTGGTGGGCATAATGACCGAAATACCCTCAGTGGGTGAAATGATTAAGATACCCTTGATTGGCAAAATGACCAAAATGTCCTTGGTGGGCATAATGACCAAAATGCCCTTAATTGGCAAAATGACCAAAATGCCCTTAGTGGGCATAATGACCGAAGTGCCCTTGATGAGAGAAATGACCAAAATGCCCTTGGTGGGCATAATGATTGAAGTTTCCATAATGGGCGAAATAATCAAAATCCCCTTGGTGCACGTAATGATTGAAATGATCTTAATGGAAAAAATATAAAATTAATAAAATACCCCTAGGTGGGACATATTGTAACAACTTTCCAAAAATGGTGAAACTACCCCTATACAATCAAGGGTCTCAAAATGAGGTGTCTATACATATAGTCCACCCTAGAACCTTTACCTAGGTAAGAAAACCCATTTTTGGTAAGACGTTTACCGACTTGTGCACATCCTAGCTTAGTAAAAAAATAGAGAAGGTAAAAAATTAGCCATCTCTATTAACCGATTGGCACAGAGGTTGAGTTCCATCGACATTCCTTTATTTGCCAATTAGTACACGGAGTGCTGCATTCTCCTTTTGCAAATCTTGGCAAATTACTTAACTTTCTATGAAAAACTCCATTTTTTTTAGAAAACTTAATTTTTCAAATTGTAACAGAACAACAAATACAACCTTCTTTAGGATTTCCTTGACCCCAAATAGATAATGACACGATGTATTTCGAAAACAAGTACCCACAACTAGTTTGGAAATGGACAAGTCGAGACAGACTGATCCAAACCACTGACTTCCCAACTAAAAAAAAAACACAATTTCAATGGCAATGGACCTATATAAGTGGCACTAGATTTTGCCCAAAATTAGGAAAGAATTGGTACAGTAGTGGTTACCACCACCACCTCTGATCACAGTAGGGGCTGACCATGCTCAGCATAATCTATAACAACTACCACCCATTCTAGTCTAAGATGGACAACCACATTATCCACCAGCCCATGATCTTGCCACCCATGATCCTGTTGATTAGGATGAACAATACTGGACCATGGATGACCCAAGGCCACATGATGAAGCCCTCATAAAGAGATAAAAAAATATAGAGACTCTCTTTTACAAGGCCCATCAAAGAGATGATATGATCTACATTCACAAACTGTCTCTTCCTCCTAAAATCTGTCACTCTCAAAAGTTTAAAATGCCAAACTTAAACAAGTTTGACGGAATTGTATACCCAAGAACTTACCTGAAGCTATATGTGAGGGCTATGTAACCTTTAGGTGCCAATACCAACATGTTAGCCCTAATGTTTCATCAAACTGTAACCACAACAGCCCTACGATGGCTCTTACACTTGAAAGACAAACTTTCTAAGGAATGGGAGGAGCTATACAATGTGTTCTTCCGTAAATACAAATATAATAATAAGCTCGACAACAATCTTTGGGACTTAGAGACTACCAAACAAGATACCAAAGAGAGCTTACCTGCATTCATCATTAGGTAGTGGGCCAAACCTGCCCAAATAATCAATCGGTCGAACAAGGCCAAATAAGTCAAAATGGTAAAAAAGAACCCCTCTTGATGTATCATAAAGCTCTCATTGCCCATTACTTCGAGACATTTTAAGCACTAATAGGGTCGACACCTAAGCTGGGGATGGGGTCAATGATGGGACTTTGAAGCCCATTGCATCTAAGTCATTTTCATGGCCCACTTCATAAGGTACGCCACAAAAGAATCCTCAAAGGAAATTCTCCAACTTGCCTGCACCTATGGGAGAAGTGTATAAAAATCTATGTGAGAAAGGGCTCCTTCCACCGTAGAACCAAGACACATCCCAAACCTTTTACTGAAAAGATACGATCCCAATCAGCATTGCTTTTACCACTAAGGGGATGAGTATAATATCAACCAGTGCTGAGCCTTAAGGCATGTAATCCAATACTGAATTGATGGAAGAGTCATTCGGGCCCCACCGACAAAGCCCAATCTGACTATAAACCCTTTGTCGGCTCACAATACCCAACTCAACATCAACATATTGGGCCTCATAATTTATGACCCAACCTATCTCATTGTCAACTTAACAACCATCCGGACGTGTAGCAAGACTAACTAGGATAAACTGATGGGGAACAATAGCCAGACCAACTTAACCAATGTTGTGCATATCACCTGTAGGGGAAGACCATTGAAACCCACTCATCTATAAGCTAATGATCTAGTAACAAAATTCTTGAATCCCAAATAGTCAAGAGGGGTTCCACCTTAGGCCACTATCAAGGACGAACTCCTCAAACAACTCAAAAAGACTCAGGCCAAAATTTCAGTTTGGGGGGGATGTTGACATCATCTTTCCCATATAGTTAGGCTATTCTGAAACATCTCAACAAGCCCCAAGTCCCCACCATGATTACGCTTGAGCAGCTTACACAAATCATTGAAGGGGTCCAATTGAACAATGTTATCACCTTCACAAATTATAACTTTCCAAATTGCAAAGTTGACCATACCAAGGCCCTACACATCATTGTAGATGACCTTGGAAAGAGAATACCAATGGTGATTATAGACTATGGTTTAACCCTTAATGTTTATCCCCTCAAGACCATAAAGTTCCTCGATTTAGGAGTTACCAACTTGACTCCATCATCCCAAGTAGTTCAGGCATATAATAACACAATACGAAAAGTAGTAGGTGTCATGGCACTCACCATGAACCTCAACCCGGTAGAAAGTAGTACTCATTTTTAAATGTCGGACTATATTTTCGTGAGATAAAGATTGTGACATCTTCTCTGAACCAAAAGCTTAAGTTCACTTGCTAACTTGGGGTGGTGACCATCCATGGAGACATTGACCTTACTAATGATGTTCTTCCCATACTGGAAATCTAAGACGGTTGGGATGAGCCTAACTTTGATAGGCTTCAACCATGTGGGAAGCCTTAAGATAGAAAAAATGTTCAAGAGCGACATATATAAAGAAGCTATGATAAACATCAGGAAACGAATAGGGTATGTGTCCGATAAGGGCCTTGATCGTCATCTACAAGGCCTATCCAAACCACCCCTTTAAATAGAAAGGGATTAAACGTTTCAGCTTGGGTATACATCTATTGAAGATGATTTTTGAAATAATTCATTGGTCGCACGTGCCAAAAATATCATCAAAGAACAAGGGTTGCCCCCCAAACTGATTGAGATGAGACCTTATTTCCATATTTTGAATGGGAATTTTATTAAACAATGAGAAGATCACCTCTACTATGGCTTCCTAGAACCTTTGTGCAATGCCAAGGCCAAAGTCAAAATTCTAAGTTGGGAGATCTTCAGAGACTACACCTGTGGACTTAATGAGGAAGTTGTGGTACTGATTGAACCACAAGACCCTCAACAAGGGGATTGGATGGAAGAACTTGGAGGACTATTCGAGTGCTTTGCTAAGATGGAGCTGGCTAACAATATGGTTAAAATGATCTCTACAAACACCTTATGGGAAGACCCAACTGAAAGCATTACCCTAATTCAGGCTCTGATCAATAGCTGGCTCCTAGTCAAAGGGGCACCAACTTCAAATGAAAAAATTGAATAGGAACTTAGATACTTAAATTTGAATGATTCAGATGCCAAAAATGCTTTTGACTCTAAACCTGAGGATTCTTTTGAGGAAGCTCAAACAAGATTGGTCCCTCAAAATCAAAGTAGAGGTAGAAAAACAACTAGTCGTTGGGTTTTTAGCCGTGATTGAATACCCCCAGTGGTTAGCTAACATAGTCCCTGTCCCTAAAAAGGATGGGTAAGTTCACATGTGTGTCGACTGTAGGGACTTCAAAAAGGCCTGCCCAAACGATGATTTCCATATACCGAACATAGATCTATTGGTAGACAATACAACACACCATGCCATGATATCTTTTGTAGATGGATTTTTAAGGTATAACTAGATCAAGATGCACCACGACCATATGGAGAAAACTACCTTCACAACACAGTAAGGGACATATTACTAGATTGTCATGCCCTTTGGCCTTAAAAATATAAGGGGCACGTATCAAAGTGTTGCAACCACCATCCTGCATAACCTGGTTCATAAAAATTCAAAGTATATATGGACGATATGATCATAAAGTCCAATGATAGAGAAAATCATTCTAGCTACCTAAAGATATTCTTTGAGAGAATTAGGAAGTATATGATAAGGCTCAATCCTTATAAATATGTATTTGGGGTTACATCCGAAAAACTCCTACGGTTTACGATAAGCTAGAGACGGATAAAGGTAGATCCCACAAAGATTAAGGAAATCATGGAAATGCCTCTGCCCAAGGCAAAAAAGTAGGTTAGGGGCTTCTTAGGCAGATTATAATACATTGCAGGTTTAAATCATAATTGACCACTATCTTTGAACCTATTTTCAAAATCATAAAAAAATATTCCCCCAATAGATGGAATCCCTTGTGTCAAGAGGCCTTTGAGAAAATTAAAGAATATCTTATTAGACGACCAGTCTTGGTTCCTCCATAACCCAACTTTTCCATAATACTGTACCTCACAGTAACAGATACAACCACTAGGGCGACGTTGGCCTAGAACCAAACCCAATAAAAGAAAGAAAAGACCATCTACTATGTGAGCTAAAAACTGATCTTGTTTGAGCAAAACTACAGTACTCTTAAGAACACTAGCACAACCCTCGTCTGGGTGACTCAAAAACTCCACCACTATATAATGGCTTTGTTGGGACCATGGGGTCCGATTTTGTAATTTTCTAATCCGGTTTGACAAAACATGCTTTTTGTGTAATCCTACATAAGTCCTTGGAGTAACTACCTCAACGTCCATTCTACTCCAAGTTCGTCCAACAGATATTACCGTGCATCACTACCAGTCGACTTAGCCGTCGAAGGGTATATTGGACTTTTTTGTTTATTTTGGGTCTCACACACTCGCATCATACTTGCATTGCATATAGATTTTATCATAACATCATGTATGTGATTGACTTGTGGTTGTGAATCAGTTTTCCTAAAATGCATCTTTAAAATCCTAAAGGGAAAAATTTAGTTCACAAGGAAAGCAAGAATGAGCAACTCTGTTGCTTGTTTGAACGAGCCTTGGCTCCTTCGAATGAACAACAGAAAAGTTCATTTTCATTCATTCAAAAGTTTTTTATCAAACGAAGAGCTGCAACTACAGAGTTGTGCTCGTTTGACATTCGTTTATTGTTCGTTCGAATTAACTAGCGCTTGTTCAAACAAACCCTGGCAAGAAAATAAATTTATAATCTATTTTCAAGCTCATTTGGGATTGAATAAGCTCATTGTGAAAATACACAAAAATTCAGTTGAGAGGAGTGAAAAACAAAGCGAGAGGGTTTTCAATTGTGAAAGCTAAATTGTTGAAGGATAAAAAAGCTTTCATGAGAGATCATTTATAAATGTCATTCATACATTTCTCTACTCTTGTTTATTGATTGATTTAAATCATCCACTAGATCCAAATTAGGTCTCAAAGCCTCTTGTTCATGTCAATTTCACTATTGATGAATGATGGAGTTTAAGCTGAAAGATTCGGCATTGAGCAATCAGTGAACACTGAGGTTGTGAGCATTTACAATTGTTGAGCGGTTTGATCGGAGGATTCTGTGATCATTGAGAATTCCAGTTGTTTGAAGGTTCCAACTATGAGAGGCTTGTGGATTCAAGAGGAAATTAAAGACGTGATCGGGAAGAATGGAGCTCAAGATACTAAGCTTGTTCATAAATACGTTGTAGTTCATTTTCCATCATAGTGGAAGTCTTCCTTGAGCATTGGCCCGGCTTTAGAGTTTTACTCCAAGGATTTTTGCCCTTAGTGGTTTCTTTGTCATCAATCGATTTGCAAATCTTTTAGTCTCTCCATCTCCGTTAATTTATTAATTGCTTTAATTGAATGTTTCCGCTAGAATATTGAAATTCGGTTTTCATGAAATTCATAATTTTTCTTTAATTTGATTAATTGAGTAATTGATAGAGTGAATTGAATGAAATCATAAATTGATCAATTAGTTAAATTTTGCTTTGAATTGATAAAATTTCATAGCAAATTAAGGTTGATTGATGAATATGGTGAAAGTTGATAGGTTGGTGTATTTGAATGATTCTTAGCTATTTCAATGGTGGATGGACATAAATGTTGGATTAATCACATTGATTGATATAGTTGTTGTGTCATCTTTTTCTATAGACAATAATTGAAATTAACATAGGAGAAAATTTTATTGTAAGACCAACCTATTCAACCCCCCTCCAATTCTAATGTTGGGTTCGTAACCACAGCGGAAGTGATTTCAAAAATATATTTGGATCTATTTCTTTACATGAATCATACAATCTTTAAAAGAGAGATTAGAATTACCTTGTTCTTGATAATCTTGATTATTGAAGAAGACTTCTTCAAAAGATTGATGCAATCTGCCTTCTCTTTCTCTTCTAGGTCTTCTCTTTTTTTCCCGTAGGCAAAAAACTATATCACTGGAGAGTGGGTTGCCTTTTATTTTTTTCTACCACAAAAACTTCTTATGATAAATGGCTCCCTACAAAGCATATATATAGGGCTTAATTAGGGCAGGAGAAGAGATCTAGTGGGCCCCACTAAGTTAGCTCCCAATTAATCAATTAAATCTTAATTATCTCATAATTAAATTAATTGAATTTAACTCCACTATATAATTAAAATTGCACTCCAACTTAGTAGAATAGAGTAAACCCATATATACTATACTTTTGCAGTTAGCCCCTCTATATGGATATTAATAATCAAGATTATACTGTCAAATTAATTCTCTAACTATTTTAAGAACCCAATTCAATAATTATTAATCACTTGCAATTGATCATCATTTCAATAAACAATTTAGTGAAAAGACCGGATTCGAATTTC
This sequence comes from Nyssa sinensis, assembly GCA_008638375.1. NCBI lineage: Eukaryota > Viridiplantae > Streptophyta > Magnoliopsida > Cornales > Nyssaceae > Nyssa > Nyssa sinensis. The sequence continues at coordinate 10,102,052 of CM018052.1, read as the reverse complement.
AGTGATTAACCTATTGAATTAGCACAAAGGTGATATCCATCTCTCTAATATATAGAGTGTAGATTCTATCTTGAGAATATGTGTTCCCATAGTCTAAATAATGATTTCCCAAGATACCAAGTTGTTGATCTAAAAGACCTTACTCATTAGTAAACACTATTGCTTGACACTCCTCCAACAGATAACTCCACCACCAAGAGTAAACACATATCCTGAGGTTGACTTTCTAGAGTCCTGATCTAACATAAAGTCAAAGTCTGTTTAGCCAACTGGAACTAGATCACCACCTTCGTATCTCAACATATAATCTTTAGTCCTTCTGAAGTACTTGAGTATATGTTTCATGGCAGTCCAATGATTTGGTCCTGGATTAGATTGATATCTGCTAACCATGCCCACTGTAAAACAAATATCTGGTCTAGTGCAAAGCATAGGATACATAAGGCTTCCTACAGCTGAAGCATAAGGAACTGGCTTCATGCGTTCCTCTTCCTCAAGTGTCTTAAGACACTGATTCTTGGACAGAGGTACTCCATGCCTAAAAGGCAATAAGGCTTTCTTGGAGTTATGCATTGCAAACTTGACAAGAATTTTGTCTATATATGCAGCTTGAGATAAGCTTAACATCTTGTTCTTCTGATTTCGCAAAAGCTTAATCCCGAGGATATAACTGGCTTCTCCCAAGTCCTTCATATCAAACTGATTCTCTAACCAAACCTTTATCATAGACAACACCCCTACATCATTCCCAACGAGTAGTATATCATCCACATATAGAACTAGGAACACCACCATGCTTCCTTCACTCTTCTTATACACACAAGGTTCATCCAACTTTTCATCAAAACCAATTGACTTGATTGCCTGATCAAATCAGATGTTCCAACTTCAGGAAGCTTGCTTAAGTCTATAAATGGACTTATGCAGCTTGCATACCATATGCTCTTGGCCCTTAGCTATGAAACCATCTAGTTGCATCATATAGATGTGTTCCTCAAGATAGCCATTCAAGAATGTTGTCTTGACCTCCATTTGTCAAATCTCATAATCAAAATGAGTTGCAATGGATAAGAGAATCCGAATAGACTTAAGCATAGCAACTGGTGAAAAATTTTCCTCATAATCGATACCCTCTTTTTGAGTAAACCCTTTCGCTACCAATCTAGCTTTAAAAGTCTCAACTGATCCATCAGGTCCTCTCTTTCTCTTGTAGATCCACTTATAGCAATTGGTTTAATCATCTAGTCCATGATTATCATTTGCCTGAGGAACAGAAGAAGCATCTGATGTTTCTTCTAAGGTGATCTTACTCTTGGGCTTTTGACCCATAATATAATCATCCTTTAGAAAGATAGCATTCATGCTAACGAATACCTTCTGCTCACTGGGATTATAAAAGAACGAGCCTTTTCTCCCCTTAGGATAGCCAATGAAATAGCTCAATTCTGATCTTGGTTACAACTTGCTAGTCTTTCTTTTCAGCACATAGGCTGGACACCCCCAGATTTGGTAATGGTTTAGACTTGGCTTGCGCCAAGTCCAAAGCTATACTAGAGTTTTAGGAGTAGACTTAGTTGGAACTGAGTTCAAAATATATATCGTCATCTCCAACGCATACCCCCAAAAAAATATAGGCAAATCAGAATATGTCATCATTGACTTTACCATATCTAAAAGTGTCTTGTTTCTCCTCTCTACTACACCATTCTGCTGAGGCATGCCAAGTGTAAACAACTGGGATAAAATCCCATTATCCAACAAATTTTGACTGAAGTCATTAGAGAGATATTCCCCACCTCAGTCAAATCGAAGTGATTTTGTGCTCCTATCTATTTGTTTTTTCACTTCGGCCCTAAACTCTTTGAACTTTTCAAATGCTTCTGACTTGTGATGCAATAGATAGACATAACCATAACTAGAGTAATCATCAGTATGGATTAACTCCAATACTTCTTTGTCCTTGTTCCCTTTGAAGCAAAGGGTCTTTTGGTCATCTTTCCCTCCAAACAGGATATACAGACTGGCAGTGATTCAACAACCTAGGAAGACAAAGTACCCTCCATTATCAGTCTATTAATCCTATCCAGATTAATATGACCTAGCCTCAAATGCCAAAGATAACTAGAATTAGTAAAAAAAACTTTTCTTTTAAATGGTAATGTTTGTGATGGTTCATTCTTTTCGATGTCATATATCTCATATATCTTAGAAGTAATCAAATAAAGACCATTAACTATTGTGCCAGAACATATAAAAGAACCTCTATGTTTAATAACCATATTTGAATTAAAATAAACTGAATAACCTTGTTTTATTAAACTTGAAACCGATAATAAGTTTCTTCTAATGCCAGTCACATATAAATAATCATAAAGTACTAGTGTCTTATTTGAAGAAAAACATAAACTAACTACTCCTACTGACACCGCAAAAACTTTTGCTTTTGTTCTCAAGTGTAAGATAATCCCTTCATCACTTAGACGCTTGGTCTCCCGAAACCCCTACAACGAATTACGGATGTTATTAGTTGCACCGGAGTCTACACACCAAGAATCTGAAGTACCCACTATATAGCTTACTTCAATAACAAGTGATTCGATTATACCTATGTTCCTTTTGTTAGCTAGGTAATCTGGACAGTTTCTCTTCCAATGTCCTATGACCCCGTAGTGGAAACACTTTCCTTTGGGCTTAATGGTTGCCCCTATCTTCCCTTTTCCAACACCTCCTTTAGGATCCATATTTCCTTTGCAGTTTTTGGGGTTCTGTTTCTTCTTCCACTTGCCCTTGCCTTTGGGCTTGGGCTTCAAAGAAAAACCCTCAGCCACATAAGCACTAGGATGGCTTTTGATAATATCCTCCACTGCTTGTAAAGAGCTCAAAAGCTCGGCAAAAGTCAAATTCATTTTTTCATGTTATAATTGAGCTTAAATTGATTAAAAGAGGCAGGTTCAAGGATAATATCAACCTGGAACTCACCAGCAATGTCAGCCCCTAGAACTTTCAACACATTTAAAAAGTCAATCATTTTTAGAACATGGTCTCTTACTGGAGTTCATTCTGCCTAGCAGGGGACGCCTCTGATCCCCAAACATCTCCTTTAAGTTAAGGATCATATCCCTAGTTGTTAGGAAACTCTGATGTTGATACTTTAAAACACTTGACATCGAAGCTAAGATATAGCAACGTCCCATCTCATCAGCCTTGACTCACCTAGAATAATGATCAATGTCCTCTTGGGGAGCATCAGCCCCTAAAAGGTCTGAGCTATCCACAGTAATCATATATTTGTACCCCTCTGCAGTAAGGACAATGTCCAAATTCCATTTCTAGTCCATATACTTAGGTCCAGTCCACTTATTTTCTTTCAAGATGATAGGAAGTGGGTTAAATGAAGACATCTGAGAATCATATATATAAGCACATACATTAGCATGAATGTAAATAAACAATAAAATAACTTGTGCTCTCATGAATGCATAGTGGTATCCTCAAGCCTCTATCAATGAATGCATTGGAACCTAACCTTATAAACAACACACTCTGAGGGGATGACAATGTCATTCATATGATTAGGAGGACCATCATATCCTATATGATTTCACTATCTAGACATCTCATGTCAAATGAAACATATTTTCCAATATCCTTTGGTCTTCAAAAGACAATGATAGACTCTGTGGGGAGAATATCATTCCCTTTTGATCAAGTGTATACCATCATCTCAAATAAAAAGACCAACTGTTGCAAGTAGTGTCCCCGTGGGGAGATCACCCTCATCCTGTCTATTTTTATTCTATCCTAAGAGGTCCATACTTGTAACCAACTAGATAGTCACCCTCCGTGGGGAGGCCACTCGAAGATGGCTCAGGGTACCTATTTTTGTCTTACTATGGGCTGATGATGGAAGATTATGGGAGCTTTCTTAAAACATCCCTCTCCCACTTGTTTTTATAAATTGAGGATCTTTATTATACAACACATGCATAATTATATTAACCTATTCATGGATCAGAATTAATCATGTGACTTTATGAAAATAAACATGCAAACATAAAATTAAAATTATCTCTCATGGCCAACTAAAATTCTAGGCTCTGTACTTCCATTGGTCTTCTTGATGGCTCCCATCCTCTAGCTCTTTCTTTAGAAATAAAATAAATACATGAAGAACATATACCTACATACGTGAGCTTGCATTTAATCTAAAATTAAAAATTAATAGGCTAGGGAAACCAATGGAGCTTGCCTATTCGCGGAAAAAAATTTCAAGTCCATTGCCCTTTACAATTGCCTCAAAACCAATTAAATTAAATACATCACCTAATGGGCAACCATAAGAGATAGGATACATCCATTCACATAAATGAACCATTCAAATAAGAAAAATAAAATATTAAAGCATTTAAATATGTGATTAATCATATACATCACCCATGTATATTTTAGAGTGTACTAAGATTTAATCTATGTATCCAAGAACCCGTATAGGTCAAGTCTCACTTAACCTATAATTTTAAATCCAACATATGTGGGTATCAAATACCCATAAGTATCACATACCCATAATATAAAAAAGATGGATATATAATATAAAATTTAAATTCATAAAATATTTGAGTATCTTATACCCAAACAATTTAATAAATTTGGATATCTAATATCTAATTAAAATAATAATCTATATTACTGTCAAGATTGTCTATCCATGGGTATCATATACCCATAATATCATAATATAAAAAGATGGATATATAACTAATAAAATTGAGCCATTAGGTATCATATACCTAAACAATTTAATTAATTTGGGTATCTAATATCCAATTAAAATACATGATTAGAAAAATTAATATAATTTTTTTTGTAAACTATATTATATATAATATATTATATCTATACATGGATATCTAATACCCATATATATATATATATAAATAAATTTTTCTATCTATAGATGACGTGTATCTAACTATCTAAGTAATAAACTTCAAGGCTTGGGGTTTCACAGCCATCGTCGCCAAAGACGTAGGTAAACGACTCCCATGCCCTTTCTAACTAGTAGCTGAAATTGGCTCCTTAGACCAACTCGGCCATCTTGACCTTTTTTTTTTATTGGTTAGTCAAGATATCCTCTCATTTTTTTTATTGTTCCCAGGGTTTACTAGAGTCCCTCCGGGTGCAAACTCTACCAACAACTTACCGCCACAATTCTTGTTCTTGATCAAGTCTGCTACTGGAAAACAACTCCCTCCATTATTTCCTTTGTTTCCGCTTCCCAAACATGGGATAAATTACCACAATCACATTACTTGGTGAGATCATAATAAAAATTAAATTATTTAATTAATCCATCTCTATAGGTATCAAACAAGGATTAAATCTTTGTATCAATAGATTGTACCACAAAATCCCATTCTAAAATAACCATTTATTTTAATTGGGATCCATGAATAGGTTTAGAACAAGTAAATATAACCTTCAAAATTGATGGATTCATGTAAAGTTGCTCTGATACCAATTGTTAGGTTCGTAACCACAGTGGTAGCAATTTCAAAAATCTATTTGGATCTTTTTCTTTACATGAATCATAAAATCTTGAAAACTGGGGTTAGAATTATCTTGTTCTTGATAATCTTGATTGTTGAAGAAGGCTTCTTGAAGAGATTGATGCAATATTCCTTCTCTTTCTCCTCTAGGTCTTCTACTCCTTTCCTTTAGGCAAACCGTATCGCAAGAGAGTGGGTTGCCTCTTATTTTTGTCTAGCACAAAAACTTATGCTAAATGACTCCCTATATATCATATATATAGGGCTTAACCTAATTAGGGCAAGTGAAGGGATCTAGTGGGTCCCAATAAGTTAGCTTCCAATTAGTCAATTAAATTTTAATTATCTCATAATTAATTTTAATTGACTAATTAATTTCAATTAACTCCACTATATAATTGAAATTACACTCCAACTTAGTAGAATAGACTAAACCCATATACACTATACTTCTGCAGTTGGCCCCTCCACATGGATACTAATAATCAGGGTTCTATATTATACTGTCAAATTAATTCTCTAATTATTTTATGAACCTAATTCAATAATTATTAATTACTTGCAATTGGTCATCATTTCAATAGACAATTTACTGAAAAGACTAGATCAGGATTTCAGTGATTAACCCATTGAATTAGCACAAAGGTGATATCCATCTCTCTAATATATAGAGTGTTGATTCCACCTTGAGAATATGTGTTTCCATAGTCTAAATAATAACTTCCCAAGATACTGAGGTGTTGATCTAAAAGACCCCACTCATTGGTAACTCAAAGTCATCACTATTCAGAACTTGAGCTCACTATCCTCTCAGGATTATGAGCTTACTGCAAATAGTGAATAAGAAACTTATTAAAGTTGACAGTTCCAAATGATGTGTTTGTTATAGTGATCCAGTTCAGTGTATTCCTAATACACCAATACAATAACTTAGAGTCCACGACTCTAATGGTTGATGTAAAGACCGAAAAAATAGAAATGAATTTTTTTTATTTATGATAGAGCAATATTTGATATTCTTTAATTTTTATTTACTTTTAATTAAATTAGACCATGAATGTGTGCTATTAGTATTGATTACGCCCAAAGAATAACGCGGTAGTTGTAGTGTAGCTTTGGGGTGTCGATTCCACAGGGAGACTAAATTAAAAGAATAATAAATAGAATTTCTGAAACTACAGAAAGTATTAAACGGTTAACGAGAAAATAAAAATATATAAAAATGATCTGTGAATGAAAATTAAGAATTAAACAAATTGAGTAATGGAAGAAAATATTCAAAATTAACGAACAGTGGAGTGTCGGGAATCCCTTGCACATATATGGTATTTCAATTATTTTTAATTCACAGATAACTCAATTGAAAAATTAAATTCTAAAAATTTCAATCGGAAGATTTAAAATTATGCATTAAAATTAGACTGAAAACAACCCTTTGAAAAATCATTCAACACTTTTAAATCTCTCAAATTAATATTCACATTGAAAAAACCCAACGATGACAATATACCGAATGAGCAATATTGCAGCAAAGAATTGAATCAATATAAATATTTAATTGTTCCAAAAATAATCAAAACATTAACCCACTCAATAGAAAAAGCATGACTGAATCTATAAACGGACTAAAACCTTTAATTATTCGGACAATAAAATCTAACAATAATTTATGAATGATCAACGAAGAATTTAACAAATTAAAATCATGTACAGGAATTAAAATAAATTAAAATAACCATTTATGGTGCAAAGTAATCCCTAACCCCACTTGAAAATTTAGTTACCCATGTACAAGATGGATAACACAGATCTCACGGAGAAATAATCTGCCATGGAGTATCTGCGGCTTCTTCCCTGTGCTAGAACTGCTTCTGTATTTCTCTTCTTTTTTCTCCAGCCGCCGCACTCCTGTTGTTGTTTTTATTCCTCCCCCCTCGCCGAACTCCTATTCTCCCCTTTTAAATCAAAATCTTCCTCTTTTAAATCAGCCCCTGTTCAACGCCCTAAAGCCTTGTAAAACCCAGCCGTCTCACCTTCATTCAGCCCACCGCACAACTGGATTACTTCACTTGCTGGCCGACATGCTTTACTTCCTATTTATTTATTTTTCTTTCTTTCTTTTGGCCTCACTAAACACTCCCAGCCGCACAACAAGCCCATTGGCAGCCGCATGTCATCCAATTTCCCTTGACTTCATTCTTTCCTTTTGATTATTTATTATTCTTAAAATGCTGTGTTTTCAGCCGTATACAGCCAGCAGCATCCATCTTCACGCTCCATTTTTTATCGAATAACGGCTGAATCTTGACTCGATCTCTTCACGGAAGTTGTAGCCCCAGATGAGTAGATAATTTTAGACATAAAAATCACCTAATTTGGACTTAGGAAGCTCAAGTTATGGCCACTTCAAGTTGGCTGGACGGAGAGGTTCATAGCAGCTTTCCAGGCCTGTCTTTGAAATAATGTTTGGAGGCCCAAACGTACTCCGATTTTTGCAAACCAGACCTTTTTGAAAAGCTCAAGACGTCCTCTAAATATTTCATGAAGATCACTTTCTCATTCTGAAAATTTAACGTCATCCAAATCTCGATTGAAACTCAATGGTCGAATCTGCCAAAAAGCCAAAAATTATTCTAAAACTATTAAATGTAAAGCGCAATTGCAAACTAGCGCTCGCCAACAAATAATGCAATATTTGAGACTTAAGATCTTATAAAATACCGCTAAAATATATCTCAATGTAAATAGAAATTAAATAAATAATATCAAATATATCTCAATATTCCTATTTACTTTCTAGCAATTCACTTCGATAATAGGGTATTTAGAGTGCACTTTTGCGCACTCATCAAGTATTAAATACACATGTATATGTAAATGTGTGCTATTAGTATGCATATGTGGAAATATATGTTAAAATATGTATGTATGTGATGATATACATATATATGCCTATGTGATATATAAATATACAATGAATGATCTAGAAATAATTGAAATAAAATAATTATAGCAAACTATATATATATATATATATATATGTACATGTATACACATACACACACACACGGCAACATGATGGTCTGCCCAAACAGTGAACCTGTACATGGAGAAGCACTTATTTGAGAAGCTGTAACAAGTAATGGGGTAACCTGGTGGTTGGGACAATCAGACATGTAATGATCATGAATATACTTATATACATGTATAAATATTGTATACACATGCCACACATCCATTTAGTCATACGGAGGGAAATAAAAAGGGAGAGAGAGAGAGAGTTCTGAGAAGAAGAAGGAAAGAAATCAGAAGGAGAAGGAAATGAGTACCACTGTTTGAGGTAGAACATCAAAACTCATTATTTCCTCTCTCTAAAGTTATGCATATATGTAAGTTGTTTGGGTCATATTCATGCATGTATGATATTTAGGACACATAAACATGAATAAGACATGAAGATAGGACCTAAAAACAGCCCTAAAACATCAAACCCACAAAGAGCAGCCATAGAAGGACCTTGCTTGGAGCAGGTCTGAAGCCATTGAAACCAAACCATATTTGGTTTGTTAAGACCTCAACAAGACCTTAGTAGTGTTCCAAAAACACCAAACCGCAACCTAAAACCCTAAAGGAAGACCTCCAAAACTTAAGTTGCAGGTTTTGGGTTTGAAACCCAATCTCACGAACTTGCAACAAAACCTGACTTTGAGAATGGGGACTTGAACCACATGATTAATAGGACCCAACAGAAGAAATCCCATGAAATTTGAGCCAAGAATAAGCATGAATGACCAAGTTGCAACTGCAGTTATCAAGTTTTAAACCGAGCACTTGAGCTCGATTTAAGCTCTAAAATGAATGTCAAAATGATCCTCGGGCTTCCAGAAATGTTTTTGAATCGAGCACAGGCAGTAAAACAACTTCAAAATCCATAAAATTGAAGGTGTAGAGCTTCGAAAATTAGGGCAACAGTAACCTAGGTGATGAAGATGATGACGAGTCGACTCGCCTAACTTGTTTGGACTAGGCGTGTTGGCTCGGACACGTGGAGATCTGCGGATTAGCCACCGCATTAATAAGACGGTGCCATTTTGATGCCTTTATTTTAATAAAACCTAAACCAGGTGTTTGGTCACAAGATTAGGAAATCTAATTAAGAGCCTTATCCAAACCTGGGATAGCTTATCCCGATCTAGCGCCCTGTACGCCGTTTGGCAGCCAAACCCTTTGAAAAATAAAAAAGGGGTTGCGCCCCCTGAGTATTGAACCGTGAACCAACAGGAAGAAAACCCAAGCCCAGAACAGTTAGGACAGGTACCACCCGTGCCCACTTAAGCCCACAAAAATATATATATATATATATGTTATATAAAAATCTTATTAATTTAATTAAATTAAATAAACCGAAACGACCTGGAGTCCAAAATAAACAAGTGAATAGTGTTTTTTTTCAGATATTCTGAATCCAACGGTGAGGTCCGTTTTGCGAGATGAGGTCCCAAAAAATAAAAAACTAGTAGGAATACTAAAATGACCAAAATGCTCTTGGGTCAAAGAGTAGTCAAACGAACTCCGATTAAAATAAAAGAATTGTGAATTTTTATTATTTCGAGCATTTTGGACTCAACCATGAAGTCTGATTTATGAAAAGAGGTCTCAAGAAGTAAGAACCTGTAAAAGTGTGAAATGACCATTTTGCCCTTTTTAGTACAAATGTCCAAATTGAATTCTACGAAAGCATAAATCAACTTTGTTCGACGTTTCAGACTCAATGGTAGAGTTTATTTTAGTAAAGTAGAAACTCATGATATAAAAGCATAAAATTTGATGAATAACATAATTCAAGTATAAATAGACTAAGTTGTGTTGCACAATTTTAGGAACACCAAAGGGAAAGGAGAAGGCGAATTGACATTCTAGGCAGATACAGTGAAGGGACTGCATTCTCACTAGTTAGTTCGGCTACACAGCGAGCACGACTCCTTAGGGTTGAGACACACCCATCCAGGTATGATATTTTGCTAAGTAAGAAACAGAATTAAGTTTAGGAATGATTTCCATGTTGATTTAGTGATTCATATGTTTATTCGATTGTTTATGTGCTTATGTGTTCCTTATTATTTCCTTGGGAGTTGGGTTAAGTGATAAACATGAACCATGATTATATGTACATTCCATGTGTTGGCACAGTGTTGTGATTTATGTTCTTCGAGAATTGTGAAAATTGTGAATGTGTAACTTGAGCATGCTTTTAAATGGAATATGTATAGCACATACACATGAGGAAGGAATTTTGTGATTTAAATGTTATTATTTCTTTAAGTGAAATGCATTATTTAAAGCATGCTTTATGTGTGGATAAATGTTTCATTGAGATTGTATTATGGCATGGTGGGATCAGAACATATTGGCATGGTGTAATTCCTTGAAGCATAGTATGGGTTGAGCACTTGGTGCTGTGCATTATAAAGGTGTAGATCCTGTGGTGAAAAACCCAAAATTGGCCATTGGTACTCATGCCAATGGAGACGGACCGTGAAGTGAGACATACGATTGGTACTCATGCCAGTGAGGAAGGTCCGTAAAGTGAGACATGGATGTGGCATAGAGTTTGCATGGGTGTGTCACGCATGATGACAATGCATTGCATTGATGTATGGATGATTTGAATGGCATATAGAGATAAATGTACACTTGCACATGCCACGCCTTAATTTTGTTCCTTGCATTAGCATTATGTCATACCAGTAGTTGAACTAACCCATTCGTGGGATATCATATTACAGATGACGCTCCTGGCACTTGAGACTTGAGAAGTCTTGAAGGAAGGAGGGAAAAAGAACTTAGAAATATATTTGGCCCATGGGGCGTATTTTGTAATGTAAGGGCTTAAGCCCAACTGACATGAAAGATATGTTTATTGAATGTACTTTACATGCTTATATGTTGATAGAGAATGAATGCATGTTTAAATAAATCCATTAAATTGCCTTTTAATTCCTTTTCTTATTTCATTTCGCTCACCCCCGGGTTCGTAGAAATTCGAGGCATGACAATTGAAATAAACCACCTTATCACATAAAGGTTAACTGTATTACAGCTTTACAGATAAGATGTTTAATCTTATCAATAGCCGCGAACAATTCTAGAATTGCCTATATAAGCAGTTCATATCTCTTATGCATAAATTTCATTTATACACATGAACCACTCCTAATGACAATTTAATGACTAATCATCTCATGATATAAAGCAACATCCAAAAATTTGGTAATATGAAACTCAATAATAAATCAAATCTATTAAATAATAATAAAATTTTTTGGATATGAGGGCACACATCCTAACACTTTAGACCTCCCATCATGTATCTTTCTCACTTTTCTCTGATTTGCACAGCCCCTTGAAGTATTTTCCTCCTCATGGCTGCCACAATTACTAGTATGGATGCTTTTGATAGCAAACTTCACTCATGGATGGTCTCACTTACGCCGTCAGAGAGGATCAATTTGGGATCATTCAAAATGAAATCTCTTCTTTTCATGACTATTATCTTGGTAGAGCAAAGATTTTTGAAAGCTTGTGCGTGATTTTGGGACCCTGTGGATCATGTCTTTCGATTCAACATGAAGGAGTTTTGCCTAACTTTTGAGAAATTGTGTGCTATTCTTGATGTGACTGTCCAAGGCAAGATGATCTTCCCCAAGGTTCAAAGAGGTTATTCTGCCCTCCTATCAGACTTGCTATCACTGAATGCCATAGAGGTGAGGTTTTTAGTATAAGGTGAGAGTTTTTCTCTTTTACCCATCATGGATCATTTTAAAAGCCAAGAGCCAAGAGCCAAGGCAGCTAGCCTAGTGTGACTTGGCTTTATGCATGATTTCTCGCTTCTTACTCTTGACTGACCCAACCACGGTTGATACTCGCTTGATTAGAGTTGTTGATGACCTTGTCAAGGAAGGGAACATTATGGGTTTTGTCTTAGTCGAGACTTTGAATGGCTTGGACATTGTGCATAACGATTTGGACCAGGAATTTGACGATAGCCCTTTGTTGTTGGTGATATGGCTTAAAGACAAAATGGCGCTTTTGGAAAGCCCATAGCTTTGCCCATACTGACCTAGCCACTATCTCTCACGAAAGCTTTTGGTGACTCAATTTGATGAGCAAGCATGGTATGTGTAATATCCCGACCCGGGATGTGGCACTTATGTCGAGGTAGACCCAGTCAAGTACACGTAAACCGAGATAGGTTAGGTCGAGTAGCATAATACTGGTTGTAACCGAACATGAGTTTCGAATAAATAGAATAATTTTATTTTATCTAAAAAGGTCAAATAATAATACCGAGCTTTGACTCAGCATTGAACATACTATCAGAGACAAATCGAGATCGGTTCATACCGAGAATAGACAGACCATTTTAAAAGAGTAATATACAGTGACGAGTACGATTACTAAGGCAATTAGCCAAAGTTTATAATCTCCTAGAATTACGAGATTAAGAAAAAGTACGAACAAACCGGGCCAATAAAAATAATACACGACATATGCCCGAAGCATCGCAATAAATAATATACAGTAATTGGCACGTAATTCGAGACAAGTAACGAGAACCACAAATAAGAATAAAATACGGCATTTAATGTACGAGGCGTGGTTACAAGTGATCCCGAGCAACCTCAGAATATGCCTCGTAATGCGTGCATACACATATTTTCATGCATGCATACATATACGTATACACGTAGCCAGTCCAATATTAGTGTATGTATACGGCATCAAAAACCAGTATGTATGTATATAATGAGTATATATAAGTGTATAAAAATAAGTATAAAATATGCATTATACATGTGTATACATAATAAGGTATTTTACATAGATATATATGTATACATGTGAAAAAATGAAAATAAAGAAAAAGGGAAATGAGAGAGAGACAGCATGCCAAGTGCATGCATAAAAATAGGATATTATGTATGTATGTGCAGTGTGTGTGTGTGTGTGTGTGTTATATATACATGATATATATATATATACAACATATTTTACAAGAAAAGAAAAGAAAAAGAAAGTTGTAAAGAGAAAAAAAAGAAAGGAAATTAAAAAGGAAAAAGGGTGCAACGTGTGTGGCTATGTGGTGTACAACAGAAAAAGGGGGGGGACGGTACAGAGATTAAGTGTGTGTGTTGTGTGTGTGAATATAATATATACATATAATATACAAGTCTCCAAGTCATAAATGCAAAGTTGCATTTGGAAGAGGGAAATCAGAACCTTAGGTCAAGAAAAGGGGCTTGAGGGTATAGGGCTGAGAAGAAGTGATGGGGGCGATGGAAGTGTGATGATGATTATGTGATATATGTATAGATATATGTGTCGTGTGAAATGAGAAAAACAGAAACAAGAAAACCAAAGGAAGTCTAAGTGAGGGAACTATGTGAAGCCTGAGGGATCCAGAAGTTTAAACAAGGAGAAACTAGAGGAGGGAGAAACAGTTTAAATAAGGTAAACCTACAAAAATTTATAAATTCTCTTTCTAGAATTCAGAATTGATAGGAGTTGTTTTAGAGTTTTTTATACACACACGATGCTCAATATATGTTTAAATGTTTAGTAAGCATGAAAATAGAGCTTTAAACAATTCAAAAACACCAAACCCAGAAGCTACGGCCATTAAAGACCTTGCTTGAAGCAGGTCTGAACCCGTTACAACCAAACTAGGTTTGGCTTATCAAAACCTCAAGAAGACCTTCTAAGGGTGTTAAAAACCCTACTACGCGACCACAGAACTCAAGAATAGACCCCCAAAAATCGAGTTACAGGTTACGGGTTTGAGACCCAATCCTATAAACTCGATGCTAAATCTATATTTGGGAATGGGAAATGAAACATCTTAAACTGAGGAACAAAATAAGCCCAACCTTATGGAAATAACCAAAAAATGAGCATAAACCGTAGGTTTACAGGTCGGATTATCAAAACTGGAACCGAGCTAATAAGTTCCATTTGAACTCTCAAATGAATGCTAAGATGATCCTTATGATCCCAGAAACGTTTTAGAAAAGAAAACAGAAGAAATGGATCAGCAAAACAATACAAAAATTGACTGTAAAAAATTAGGGTTTCGAGTGAACAGTGTTGACCTTCGTGGGGAAGATGACACTGTTCGGGTCGGTTCGGGCCAAATCGAGTTCAGGTCGGAACCCGACCCATCGCATAAAATGGTTAAACTGGACGGTGTTGCTTTGTCATATGTTTAAAATTTTTAAACCATTAGGGCTGACGTCATCATGACGTCAGCATCACATAATTAACCCAACCAGACCGGATTGGTTCAGTTTCAAATGGACCAGTTCACTTGAATTGTGACTGAACCCACTGGTTCAGTCCAGAAGTTTACAAAATCTGATTTTGACCCCAACTGTTTTGCTAAATTATACTGTGACCCATGTTTTGGAAATTTTATGCGATTAGGCCCCTGGAAAAATAATTAAATAATTAATTTAATTATTTAATAAATAAAGTAAAATTTCTATTTTGCCCTTGGGTCATAAATAGAGCAAACGAAGTCCAAATGAGGCAAATGAATAGTCAAGATTTATTATTTCGGACATTCTGAGTCTGATGGTAAGGTCCATTTCATGAGACGGAACCCCGAAAAGTAAAATACATGTAGTAAATGACCATTTTACCCTTTTTAGTAACGATGTCCAAATTAAACGTATGAATAGTGTATTTCAACTATCTCGGACATTCTAAGACCAATGGTGAGGTCCATTTAGCGAGACGGGGTCCCGAAAAATAAAAGATCTATAAAAGTGCAAAATGACCATTTTGCCCTTTTTAGTACAGAAGCCCAAATTGAATTCCGCAAAAGCCTAAATCGACTTTGTTCGACATTCCGGATTCAATAGTAAAGTCTATTCAAGTAAAAGAGATATCAATAGTAAAGAGACATAAAATTTGATGAATAGCATGAGTTAAATATATATATATATATATATATATATATACATAGACTGAGATGAGTTTCCTGAATCATAGGAATACCAAGAGACAAGAAGAAGACGGTTTTGACCTTCTAGACAGATACAAAAAGAGGTAAGTAGAAGAAGGTGGTTGACCTTCTAGACAAATATAGTAAAAAGTAAGTAATCTCTGATCTCTGCTTATGTTACATTCCAAGCCATGTCAACAGTTTTTCCTATATCACTTGTTGTATTCCATACATACCAGTGTTTATTGAGCCACATTGATATTGCCCTATCATGTGGGAAACATTTATCGATTTTCATATATATCTTGATCATGATTGTACATTTGTGCATAGAGTTCTTGTTGTACACTTGTACCTAGGGCCGTAAGGGCCAAACAGTATATTCGAAGCAGTCTAGTAACCATAGTTCAGATAACAATCGTTACGTCAGATTGCCTAGAACAGTTATGTTCCACATTTATACTCTTCGTGGAGGTAGCATGATCCTGATATATTATTAGTGCTGGATTTGTGCTCAGTCACATCTCCATCTGATGTTATTTACGACCTTCGGGTCCAGTTATGACCTTCGGGTCTAGTTATGACTTTCGGGTCCAGTTATGACCTTCGGGTCCAGATTATTATACAATGTACACAAAGCCGTATTCAAACAGCCCATAGCGGATCTGAATACGAGCTCAGAGTTGTATTCAAACAGCCCATAGCGGATCTGAATACGAGCTCAGGGGGTAGCCGGGACCCAGCCGAGTGCATCAACTAGTTTTGATATCACTATCATTTATTGATTACCATAGCTTGATCATATTTTATCATTATGAATGATCATGAGATTTCATAGCTTTTTATTGAGTGTATATGATTATGCTTGAGACAGCTCATAACTGTAGTAGTATGATTATATTATTAGACAGATTTCATTGCTTTATCATTTGAGTTTCTATCATTTGATATTGAGTTCTATATTCATTGACTGGCTAGTGCATCTACATTTATCCTAGTTCTTTTATGGATAATGTTTTCTATATTCATGTACACATGGCAGAGCAACGGAGAATTACTTATTGGGCTTTCATGAGCTCACCCCAAACTTACCAACCCTTTCAGGAAATGAAGCTGTAGAAGAGCAGTAACTGTAGCAGTAGCAGTCAGCTAGATAACAGTGGACATTTCTTTTGAAGTTGTAAGTGTAATACTTAGTACAGACAGTCTTGTAGCTCTCCCATGTTATCCACGTCTTGGGGATGAACAGTTGTATTAAGAAATTTTGTATTCCGCATTTTGTAAAACATTATATAAATTACATGTAGCTTTTATTTATTTTATTCTGCATTTAGTTGTTGCATGTTAGTAGCACTGATTGTGTAGCAAGTTGAGACCTTTGGTTCGACAAGTAGCATCGGACCGGGCGTCGCGACACGAGATCTGCATAGGGTGGGGTCTCGGGTCGTGACAGTATGGCTTCTTAGTAATTGTTTCAGAAGGATACCACTAGGATATCACTCAAGGTCCCAAAGCATGAATATCACCTAGAAGGGGGGGTTGAATAAGTAGGTTAATCCAACATTCATGCCCATCCACCAATGAATTATCCAAGAATCATTCAAATACACCAACCTATCAACCTTCACCAAATTGATCAATCTAGATTGATTTTATATGCAATTTTAACAATTCAAAGCTAATTTAACTAAGAGATCAATTTATGATTTCAATCAATTTACTCAATTTATCAAATTAATTAACAATTATGAATTTCATGAAAACTCAATTTCTATATTCTAGCAGAAGCATTTCAATTAAATCAAATATTAAATTGAAAGAGATGGAGAGAATAAGAGATTTGCAAACCGATGCTTGGTACCTCAAGCTCCGTTTTCCCCGATTACATCTTCAAATTTCCCTTGAATCCTCTAGTGTCTCATAATTAGAGCCTTCAAATAATCAGAATCCTCGACGGTTGTAGAATCTTTCGATCAAGCTACTCAGCAATCACAAATCCTCAAGGCCTCGGTGTCCACCGATCGCTCAATGCCGAATCCTTAAAATTGAACTCCATCTTTCGTCAAGAAATTGACATGAACCAAGGCTTTTAGAAATGATTTAGATCTAGTGGATGATCTAAATCTATCAATGAACAAGAATAGAGATGTGTATGAATGACATGTATGAATGATCTCTCATAAGAGCTTCATGATCTATTAACAATTTTGCTTTCACACTATGAGACTCTCTCACTCTGTTTTTTACTGCTCTAAATCTTTTTTTCGTGTATTTTTGCAAAGAGCATACTTGATCCTCAAATGGCTTAAAAATAGAATATAAATATGTTTTCTACCCAAGGTTTGTTCGAACGAACCATTATTAAGAAAAATACAGGTAAAAATCTCACTACAATCGCATTCATCAGTCATGTAACCATCTACAAGCTACATCACTGATCATTTGTAGGCGGAGGAGGAGAAGGAAAGACATGAGCAAGAGCCTTTTTCAATCCCTGTTGAGCTCCTCGAAAGTAAGCAGTCTCTTTCACCATCAGGATAAAATAGTATGAGCGTACCCAAAGATAATACTGCTCCATCCTGTGATCAATATCGATAGTGATCTGATCATGATGAAGCTATAATCGTTCTTCTAGCTCATCTCTAGTAATCGACTGATTGGCGGAAGAAGAGGAGGCTCTTACTGACGCATAAAGTTCTGCACCCAAGGGGGAATGAAATTGCGGTGGAGTCTTGTCAATAAGGAAGTCTTCAACATCTATCTGTTCTCTAAACTGCTACTGTTGCAGTGATATATATGGCTAGTACCGTAGAGCTGGTGCCAATGGCTATTGTTGCTCTAGCAGTTGTGCCTCCTCATGCGCATCATCAACATTGTCCTCATTGGAAGAATTAAGGACATGCCTCTATGACCTGGCTAAAGTCCGATGTGTAAACGGAGTGAGTGGAACGAGGAGCATATCACTAGTGTAAAAATGAAATTGCTGTGCAACACAAATCCTAATGATCAGGCTACTAAATGGCAAAGACGTAGTACGTCTAGTACTAGTGGTGGAGGAATCAATGACTTGAAGAATATACAATAGATTATCGATAGGAATGGCAGCATCGAGTGTATACAGAAGTGTAGCATAGGAGAGAGTCAGTGCTATCGTGTGGCTGATTGGATGTAACATACTACACACGATGAGGTTGAGGATATGATAACCCTCGTGCAAATATCCCTGCTCTAGAGTGACACCCCTCATGGCGAAAATAGATGAACTGTCAACACGAAAGGTGGAAACAATATGACTCATAGATGGAAGTGCAATACCCTAAGGGATTGGGAAGCTAGGCTGCTCAACTCAAGAAAAACCACGAGTCTCAGTAATCATGTCAACGGTGAAAGAGAAAGGGACACCACGTACTGTCACAAAGTAGACTCCCTAGGCATCACGAGAACTGGGGTTTGAGTAAAACTCTCGAACAAAGGTTTTGTTGGTTGGACTTGTGACTAGCAAGAGAGGTAGCCAACCTTGTGAGTCAAATAACATGTAAGCTAAAGTCTCACTGATGTCAGCTGGTGCATACCCTCTATACAAAGACTAGTCAGGATAGGACAGTACTTGCCCAAACCTGAGCTATTTGGGTTAGAAAATGAACTAAGACCCTAGGTGTGACACCCAAGTGGATGACATAAGGTAAATGTTGATGCTCATGGGAACCATCTTGGACAACGTGACCACGTAATATATATATCAGAAGATAAAATGTAAGATGGCCCTAAGAAAGTACTATGTCAAGTGTACTGAACTACAGTCCATATTATCCCAAGTCTAAATGAAAAATTAAATAAACCAAAGGAAAGTAAGAAATGGACTGGAGGACTTACCGCAATAATGAACGGATAGAATCACAAAACGAACAGTGAAAATGAAGCACTCGATAAGTAGAACACACTAAACTTGAATGGAATCTAAGAATGATGAACTCCGGGATCAAAATGTTGCAGGAATTGAGAGAAAATGAGGGAAATCGACGAATTTTGAGAACTAATCACGGTTTCTTGCCTGTTTTGAACTAAACAATGTTTGTTCGAACGAGCTTCGTTCGAACGAACACTAGAATTTGTTTTTCTCTTAGAAAAATAGAGTGTCATACTCTATTTGAAAATCATGTGTGTATTTCAACTACAAAACAGGGGAAAACTAGAGTTTTTCATGAAAAAACTATTTTTAGCTGCAAAATCTAAAATGAATTCAATTGTTTTCAAGGATAAAAATAATCCCAATGTTTTTGAGTTGAAATTGGAATTTGAAGAATATTTTGAATGAATTTGAAAAATGTAAATGTGTTCTAAATAGCATCAATACATTCAAATAATTCTAGAACACTAAAATATATACAAGCTCACTCTCTACTCACTTATTCATGGTAACTAGACATATGTATTAATTTCAACTATGAAATGTTCTTTGTCTTAAGGTTGACTTTCTATGGTGTTGAATGATTTTCACATCAATAAGAGCAAACAACCATAGTCAGCCAACCTAAGAATTTGCAAATTGAATTTGGACTTCACTCACCATTTCCAAGGTGGCTTTCACATAGTTGAGTAGACTGAAATTTTCAAAGGATTTACCAATTCTAGAAAACACACTATCTCAAGGGTAGCCCTTTCCTTCCACTCTTAAATTTTTTTGTGTGTTTGCCATTTTTTCTTCTTAGGCTTTTACTTTTGATCCTTCCATTTTTTCAACCTAAGTTAATATTTCTAGCCATGGACTTATTGAGATGAAAACATAAAACCATTAAGCCCTTCTTATCTACAAGACAATCTCATGTGAGAAATAAGCAAGACTAACAACAAAGAGATCACAAGTAGATTGAAAGATTGTGTGCACCCAAGTGAAAAAGACTAAGTGAAGATATTGATAGAATAAGGTTCACAAGTCAAGACTCAATCACTTAAAATACACTTAATACAATTCTCTTTTCAAAAAAAAAATGGATAACCGTTAGCACTTTTAACAAGAGAAAAATATTTTGGGATTATTGACTTCACAAATGTATGAAATGCACCTAACTGTGAAGGATCAACTACAAAATCATGAGCCTTTATTTGCCCACTATTTTGAGACTTTCAGAGCACTTATAAGGGCTAGGATGAAATTTTCTTAAAGGGGAAGATTGTAATGTTTCATAAATTTCATTAAGATACTAATGAACAAGAAAGCAAAGATATTAAATTTTGTATAATAAAAATAAAAAATGACAAACAAAGAAAGTGGGAAACTTAAATAGGAGTGTGTGTGTGATGTACATGTTGTTTAGAAATTTTACAATTCTGATTAAACTTGTGTGTTTAGGACTTTGAATGTGTTAATATATGATTTTATTATTGTTGTGGGTGTTTTAGAGATGTTGGGGATGAAAATAAAGTAGTTTTGAAGGGTAGGTGATGAGCATCATTGAAAACATATGAAGTATATATACTAGGCTTCTAGCATAAATTAGTGTTCTGTAAAGTTCGTTCGAATTTGGGTTTCGCTTATTCGAACAACCAAACCAGAAAGTGAAGGTTGAAAAATTTATGTGGCATCATTCGAACGAAGCCCGCCATTGTTCAAACGACCGTGTGGCAGAAACCTAGATCAAATTTTTCAAAACCTCTCATCTTTTCACTTTTTTTATTTCATCTTTCCTTATCTTCTCTCAAGCTAAAAAGGGGAAAGAACCTAGGGTTTCTACTACTCTATATTTCTCTTTAAAAGCCTCAAGATTGAAGTTCCCAAAGTCTTCCTACTACAAGGATTCATCATTTGGAGGGTCTCTCACCATCTTAAAAGTTAGGGTTTTAAGAGACTTCACAAAGATTCAAAGGTAAAATTTAAAGTTTTCCTTCCTTCTTCAAATTTCTCAAGTCCCTCATGGATTTAGGTCATTTCGGAGAAGTTAATGGTGTTTTTCTTTTCTTAGAGAATGGGAGTAAAGATTGAGATTAAGCTTTTGGAATCTCTCTCTCTACAACACAAGTCTACTTTTTCTCAAGTTTTAAGGTAGGGATTTCTAACTTAGGTTGAAGGTTGGGTGTTTTCATGGAGATATCATGCAATTCATTTCATTTTATGACTTTTTTTTATAAATGTCATGAGTGTATCATGTTTTAGACCAAGATAGAGATATTAAATGTCTTGTACTTGTTTCATCTTTGCCACATTGTTGTTGATGAATGATGAAAATATTATTGTCTCTTGATGTGCTTATAACTTGAATATAAATGTTATCTCCTTAGAATTTGTTGAACTCGTAAGGTTATTGATGTCGTAAATGAGAAGGAAATGAAAAGTTTGGTTATAGAAATAGAAATAGTTGAAAGCACGGTGAGATTACGCTATTTCCCAGGGATTTATTGGGGTGAGGAATGGTATCTCCCTCCGATTTCAAACTGTAAACCCACGTGGGTGGTGGTGCATTGCCAATGAGTTAGTAGCTCGTGAAGCGCCAGGCTTTATCGGGGGCCATTAGTTGATTAGAGTCGAATTGTTGAGATATGAAATAAGAGGAATGGAGTTAGAATCCAACTTTCGATTACGTGACGTACACTTACAATTATTTTATGGTTTATATGACTCTCACTTACATCTACTATTTATGGTATCTGTTATATAATTAAGTTGATTTTTTGAATGAAGGACGATGTGATGAATGTTTAGATCCTATGATACATATGTATACATGCACTTGTTTGACACTACACATGTCACATGCTACACTTTGCACCACTTTAATCTTTCCTACTTTAGAATCTATACTAGGGTTGTTGTTTGGATCCTTAACAGATGCAGGTAATGGTAAGGAGTCGGCGACCTGACAACACAGATAAGAAGGTCAACTCTCATTTTTGTCCTTTTTTTATGAAAAAGAACTTGTGTTCTAGATGATGTGGATGTGAAGGCTATCTAAGCCTAGACTATTCCTTTTTGGTATATGTACACAAACACAATTAAGACTAGTAATATTGTGTCCTTTTCGTTAAAGGGGGATTATAATATCATGGAGAAAACCCCTTGTTGGTGTATGTTGAGTTGTTGTTGATTAAAGTAAATGGGACAAGGAATAGATGTTTGTGTTGTGAAGTTTAAAGTGAAAAGATGTAAAATAAAGAATGAAATAAGAATGGACTGAGACTCACAAGAATTATTTTAATGGTTGACCTTATTTTTCAAGGTTACCCTTGGGTCTTTGGGGCCCAGGGCATGACAGGATCCATGGAGGATATTTGTATGATTAAGATAGTATGAACTTGTGATACCATTGATGACTTTTGCTAGTGATTTTGTGGATGCGCTCGATAATTGATACAATGTGATGGTGAGATGATTTTCTCATTATTAGTGGGTAAGCTTGTGATTTTGTCTCATGATGAGTTATATGATATATGATATGACATATATAAAGGGTGAGGTTGTTAGTATTATTACTCCTACTCGTAAGTGAGGAAAGTCGTACCAAGAGCCTAACCAAGTAATTGTGATTCGACGAAGGTGTAGGTGCATATATCGTAATTGTGATTCGACGAAGCCTTAATATAGCTTTATCCATATATCGTAATTGTGTTCGTACTTGATAGGGGAATCTTACTGTTAAATAGTCAATGCCGAGCAAGGTCACTTGCACCTAGTAAGCTAGACAAGTAAGCACATTGGAGGTTTATAATAGAAAGAAGTCGTAATTACCCTTGAGAATTATCCAAAAGATGAGAAATTTTTGTGGAAGCCCAATGTTAAATAAGGAAAAAGTACAGTGATTAACACAAGTGTTTAGAATGTTGGGGATCAAGAGAGGCCAGATTTCATGAACAAAACTTCTTTTAAGGAGGGTAGATTGTAACATCCTAGATTTTTCTAATAATTAATAATTGGATAAAATTTGTAATAATGAAAAAATATAATGGATAATTGATAAGGATTGAAATTTGGTGAGCTAGAATGTTGTTGAAGACCATAGGATACAGTAAGTGACCTAAGGGGAAAAATTGTCAATTTACCGAAAAAAACAGGTTTACGTAAGTGTGGTACATTGAGAATATTTTTATGTGAACCTAAAGGGAGTATCAATTAAGCAGGGGAAGAAAAGAGCTAATAGGTTAAAAGATAAAAGGACATGGTAGGAAGGACAACTCTTTCACGAACTCTTAGTAGAGAAATTTTGCCAGTTTTTAAATCAATTCAAAATTCACAATATTTCACACAATGGAATAAAAATTCGTAACAATAACCAAACTGAGAGAGAGAGATGTTTGATATACCAGATTTAATTACTTATTTTTTCACCTTGTGATGTCTCAATTGTATTTTTTAAATTAAAAAATAAAGTTGATTCTTTTGAGTTAATTTAAAAAAGAATTATAGTAATCCATGAATGAATTCTGATATGACTAAAAATGTCCCCACTGTTAGGATTTTGATTTGGTAAGTCCGTGAGGAGTTATTTCCCCTCTTCCAAGTTGGTCATTAATATAATAGGATAGCCGAATTCAGAGCAAATCTATGTTCAGTCCTGTTATGCTGACCCCCCAATATGACATGGCCACTATTGACCTATTTCAAACTATAATACAGTCTTAAACTCCAATATAGAAACCGTTACTTCAAATTTATTGTATTAGTATGAAAATATTATAATTCAATGCATAAAGAATTTTATTAAAAAACGAGAACTAATTAATTTACTTATAAAAGCCCAAGGTATGCGCCTGAAAATCTACATCTAATTCTTGGTTTTAGTCTATGCAAGTTTATCTCTTATCTGACTTAATCATTAGAGGGACCATTTTTGGTGCTCCTTTTGTTTTAATTGTTCTTTGCAGGAATCTCATACACTATTCTCAACCATCGATCTAGGCAATCGAAATTTTTTTACGACAACAAATTACGAGCCTTTTCCGGGGGTAGTACTCCAAAAATTATTAAACAATATTCAATCCCAGATGTCATTTACATAAGAATGCTTTATTTTGCAGGGCTATAAATATGCACCAGCTTTATTTTCCATAATCAAACTAGCAAAGAGAAATTAATGAAGGACAAAAATAAAAGTTGCTATATCTATTCCCCACTTTTATTTCCTCCAAGATGGGAGAGTTGGGATGCTTTGTTCATTTCTGAAGAAATTATCAGGATCAACCTTGGTCTTAACTTGCACCAACCTGTTGTAGTTACCCTTGAAATACTTATTCCCATAAAAAGCTCCTTCGACGTAACTGTTAGGGCCATTGTGGTTGATACCCAAGTCAAGATCTCTATAGTTGAGAAATGCCTCCCTTGGGAACTTGGAAACAAAAGGTGTCATGTAAGCGTATAGCATTTTTGTCAAATTAAGGTAGTGGTTGGACGCCTCAATCCCATCTTCATTCCAGTTTGTTGCATACTGAATCTTACATATGTTTCCGGCTCGATGTGGAAAAGGTTTTGCAGACTCTGGAATCTCACTCATCCTCCCTCCATAAGGATTGAACGTCAACACCGGAGTCTCCAGTTCAATCATCCTCTCAAATATGTATTTCAAACCATCCTTTGGAATGGGTTCTTTCAGATAGTCAGATTTTCTTTTCAAATGGGTCAGTACTTGAGGAACCCTGCTGAGCAGAATATTCACTGGTGTTCCAGTAGGGAAGCTAGTCCAGTAAAGTACTGATTCAACCCAACTCATTTCCACACAATCTGTCTGCTTTAAACCCAGCTCGGGGAAGCTTTGGTTCATGAGGGAGAGAAGTCTTTGGGAGTCTCCGAGGAACAAGGCGAAGAACGAAGCTCTTATCGTCTTCTCTCCACTTTGACTGCTATTAACGACATCAATGATCATTCTAATGAAGATGTCTTCATGCAGCTTGTCCGCAACTTGTTGCCACCGATAAACGATATCAGTTGCATTTTCTTCTAAGGTCCTCTCAACCCGGAACACAGTCACCGTTTCCGGGACACGCACCAATTTGATTTTGTAAGCGAGAACGACTCCATAGCTAGAAGCTCCTCCTCCTGTAATGGCCCAGAACAAATCTTCACCCATTGTTTGGCGGTTGAGAAGTTGGCCATTAACATCAACTAACAGCGCATCAATGATATTATCAACCGAGAGGCCGTACTTTCTCATCATGTTACCATACCCACCTCCACTGAAATGGCCACCAACACCAACCGTGGGACAAACTCCAGCAGGGAAGCCATGGGTGTTGCTTTTCTCATAAATCCTGTAGTAAACTTCACCTAGGGTTGCGCCAGCCTGAACCCAAGCAGTCTCGTCTTCTATACTGACGTTGATGGATCGAAGATTGAACATGTCAAGGATAAAGAATGGAACCTCAGATACATATGAGACACCCTCATAGTCATGGCCTCCGCTTCGGATTTTCATCTGCAAGCCCTGCGTTTTAGCACAGATTATGGCGGCTTGGATGTGAGACTCATGAATGGCTGTGATAATGAGAAGTGGTTTCCGGTTTGTTGACTCATTGAATCGCAGGTTTCGTATGTAAGACTGCAAAACAGATGAATATGATGAATTATTGGGAGTGTAGACTACCGCAGAGATTGGATATGAGGGTTGAGAATGGCTGTCAAGGCATTGGAGAAAGCTCTCACGCACTGAATCAGAAGAAGAAGCCAATGAAACAGATTGTATAAAGATTGAAAGCAATGAAACTATTACAGAAATTGAAGTTGTCATTTTTGGTCTCTTTGTTTGTGCCTAAGACAACTTTGACCTTGAGTTTGGATCCCTTGGCGTTGGAATTTATAAGGGTTATTACCCTGTGAAAGGAGGGATAAGAAGAGATAACTAGGCTCCTACCATTTGACCATAGAAAATTCAAAGCAAAAATGGAGAACGTGTAACTTATCAGCCTTCTGACATTCTGGATTGATATTAGTAGTATTACTAATGGCGAAGGGTACATCCGAGAAACGTTGCAGTGTCGTGCACACGTACTCCATTTACATCATATATTTTACTTTTTATTTTGATTTCAAGGTGGTGACTTCATTTCCAAATTCAAATGAAAGAAAAAATATTCATAAACTTACAATAATTGACATTATGTGCTCTTGTTTCTCGTCAGTTTAAATTTAAGAAATGAATATGCAGCGATTCCCAATTTTATTATGTAACTAGTGACCAATAACAAGAAGAGGAACCAATACAATTGCTTACAGTTACAGCACGCTCATTGGCAATGATGCAGCTCTATAAACGGGTAAACGGGCATAGGGGTGCAAAAATAGCTTCGGCCCGGCCCTGGCCTGGCTGGCAATTTTTTTGCTGGCCTAGCCCTGCTTGGTCTTAATTCAGAATATCTCTATTTCGGGTTTGATCTTAATTTTCTGAGTTGGTCTACACAAGTTCAAACACTTGGAAAACATAAACTCAGCCCTTTAAAACATAAAATAATTATTCACTAATTTCCAATTCAAATAACTCTCATTATTTTTTATTATTTGATTTCGTTTCAACTTCACAAACCAATATCTATTTAGTTTCCTTATCTTTCACTTTATATTTTCATTATTTACATCTCAATTCAAACTTCAGACCATTATCATACATGTAAATATTAAAGACTATTAGCTCCTCTTATATATCAAATACTTGTATTCGTGCTTTCCATTTAAACTATTAAATCATTTGTCAATTGCATAACAAAAAAAAAAAATTCATCAATTCTACCTTTTATAATTTTTTAATCATTATACATTAACATTTTATTTGTTATTTATGTATTGATGTAATTATCTATGACTTAACTACAATTTTACAGTAAAAAAAATTAGCTCACAAGCTAGCTAAGCTATATTAAGAATTAGGACCTAAGGCGGGTTAGAATCTTATTCTCTTAACTTAACCCGGCCTACTAATTTGACAGAGCCTGCAATTACCCGACCCAACCCGTTGGCCTTTCTTGCATCCCTACAGGACAGAATGGAGTGTAAGAGCATCTCTATACACCCATTTACCACCTATTTATGTTATTACTCTTTATATCATAACTTAACTTTTACAAATGCTTCATTCTTCAATGTCCATGTCATATCAATTTGAGTCTTACACTCTTTTTATTGTCTTGACTATTTTAGATATGAGCAAGAGTCTCTCATTCCGAATGTTGAAAAACTAAACAAGTAAAGCTCATAATTATAAAAATAAAGTTCAGACCAAATATGTTGTTAGTCTTGTCTCAATAATTGAATTGGTTACTACTTTTTGCAAATGATTCTTCATTATATGCGCAGACTAGTTGATCAAACACAATCTTAAAAGAAACGTATGGAGGACACTAGGTTAAACTGGTCAGACATGTCGTGAATAATCCTTCTATACAATTATTAAAAGAAAAAATTCTCAAGAAACCAGATAAGATAAAAAGATACGGAAGAACTATATATATATATATATATATATATATATATATAACACAAAAAGAAAGACGAATTTAATTCCAATGTTAAGACCCTACTATTCCACTATTTCATGTACAAGTTAGGTTATGTTTGGTATCGCATAAATAAAATCGTCATTTCATAAAATAAAAATGACACGAAATGAAATAAAGATTAGTTATTTAAATCAAAAGAATGCTTAAAATATTTTTTAATAAAATTTTTATCTTATAAAATAATCATTTACAATCATATCAACTAAAAATATTAAAATAAGTATTTCTGAAATGTCTATTTTAGATATGAAGTTTCTTTCCCAATTTTTTTTTGAGTGAGTGACATTTTCCAGCTCTTTGAGATTTTATTTTATTTTTTTGTTTTGGTAAGTAATGAGAGGCCAGAATACAAGTTCTATATTAGTAATATAATTTTATTTAACTATGTTGCTATAATAATTTTTGCTTTAAAAAGTTATACAAGCAATAATTCAACTCCACCACGAAAGCATTAAAAGTTTTGGTGTACTTTTCAGCTTGACTTGTTCAAGTTAACCAGTTCCGTACTCTTTAAAAGATTTACAATCATTCTCAGAAGATAGGCAGAAAAGACTTGGCCTTTGATCAATGTTCAATAATTATGTGCCAAATGTAAAGCCAGAGTTGCATGTCAATTCCAATTATGTTTTCTCTAAGTATTATCCAAAGTTTAAATTTATATTAGTGATCATCACCATCACATCACCATCGCATCATCTGTGCTACTCATTGATATAATAGAGAGCATGATAGGTATATTTTAAATTTATGTTAGTGACCAAAATGGGAATAATTTGACTATTTTTATAATTTGAATGTGATCATGACAAAATTAATTCTTGTTAAATGTTTGGTAAACCTTATTTAAAAAGGATTTGATAAGTAATATGATAATATATAATATATATATGTATGTGATGAAAGAGAACATATATATGAGTAATTGTTTATTAGGTATTGTGTTGTTGGAAGCCAGTTTTTACAATCGCAGTTAAAGATTGCATGATATATTTTAAGCCAGTATAAAAAAGAGCTTAAAATAATATTACATAAATAATGTCATCATGATACAATTAATTCTATATTTATTAAATATTTGTTAGACATTATTTAAAAACAATTTGATAAGTAATATGATAATATACACACACATATATATATATATGTGTGTGTGTTATGAAAGAGAAAACGTATATATGGGCAATTGCTTATTAGGCATTGCGTGGTTAGAAATCAGTTTTTACAATCGCAGTTAAAGATTGCATGATATATTTTAAGCCACTATAAAAAAAGAGCTTAAAATAATATTACATAAATAATATATCACTACCTTATTTACCGGATATTAGATAGAAATTTAGAAATTACTCATCCAATAAAGCTGTATTTAATCCCATTATAAGATTTCAAATGGAAGAAAATTATTATAAATTTCGAATTAGTAACAGAGGCGTCAACGGCAACCAAAAGGCAGTTGGCCTTTTTGAGGTAGATTTGTGAGAGCTGACTTCGACTTTTCAAGAGGAGATAACATTGATCAACAAATGTCTGCATTCAAATTCCTGCATGCAAGGTTGAAGTCGAGGCTTCAAAGTTAAAGATGTATTCTTTCTGGCATGTGTATCTGTACATGGTGTCTCTATATTATTTAGAGGCTTAAATCTATAACGTGATTATTTTAATGAGATATTTCTTAATATTAATATACTTTTTTACTTTGTTTTTTACATAAAATATATTTATTTTTTGTAATATAAAATTTAATTGTTTTTCATTAAGAGAGAGAGAGAGAGAGAGAGAGAGAGAGAGAGATATTGAATAAAATTCTAATAATAAAATATTTACATATTTTATTTATTTAAATAGATAACAAACAAAATATTAGAGTACAATACAAAGAAAACTCTATTAATAGCATTAAATGTTTTTATGGAGCTTTTATGGGATTTTTTTTTATAGAGTTAGATTTTTATTAATACTAGATTTCTAATTTGATTATATTATAAATATATTAAATTTGAAATCTTTTCTATAAAATTAGATCTTTATTAATTTTAAAATCTTAATTTAATTATATTATAATACATAAAATATGAGATTTCTTTTGTAAAGTTAGACTTTTATTAATCTTATATTTTTAATTTGATTATATTATAAATACATAAAATTTGTTGCACTCTCTTTAAATGAAACTAAAGTGAAATTTTTTTTGGTTAAAGCCTACAGTGTATATGTGTGTGTGTGTGTATATATATATATATATATATATAAATAAATATAAATATATAAAGAAATATTATTCACACTTTTATATGTTTATTCGACTTTTAAAATATTATTTCTTAATAATTAGAATTATCCTTCACTACAAAAAAAAAATAGTTTTTGCAACGCGCATTATTAGCGACGCACGAAAAGCGTCGTTAAAAGTCACTTTTAGCGACGCTTAGTCGTGTGTTGCGAATAGTAGGGAAAAAATAAAAAAAAATTGAGAGTCTGGCGCAAAAAATTAGGCACCAAACTATTAGTGACGCTCATGGGACCTTTAGCGACGCACATTGGCGTCGCTAATATTGGCGACGTGCACACGAGCGTCGCAAATAGCTTCATTTAATAAAACGGTGGCGTTTTACTTCCATTTAGCGACGCACAAAGCTTATGAGCGACGCACGCTGTGCGTCGCTAATAAGTCCCCCCTTTTTAACGCCACCGACCCAGTTTCGTATTCTGCTTCTCTTTGTTTCCCTGATTTTTTCTCACTCTGTCTCTGTCACTCCCTAATATCAAATTCCTATGGCGGTGGAAGGCCCATTCGGCGACGGC
Source organism: Nyssa sinensis (assembly GCA_008638375.1). Lineage (NCBI taxonomy): Eukaryota > Viridiplantae > Streptophyta > Magnoliopsida > Cornales > Nyssaceae > Nyssa > Nyssa sinensis. Next base: position 10,071,227 of record CM018052.1, on the reverse strand, counting down.
AATGGACGGCAATCCTATTCGGCAACGGTAGATTTTCAAAGTTTATATTCGTTCGTTCTATTTTCGCGAAGGTCTGTCAAATCTGCATCATTCTTTTGTGTTTCGGTTTAGATTTGTTTTTTTTTTTTTTATTTTTGTGTTCGTTAGCCATGACCGAACTCCATGGGTGTTTGTATGTGTGCCATTTTTGTTAAAATTTGTGTTGTCATTATACTTCATCTGATTTTCTATTTTAAGATGTAATGTCTTTGAAATAAGTTTTGGGGTTTTAGATCTGAGCTTTGTATGTGTGCCATTTTTGTTAAAACTTGTGTTGTCATTGTAATTCATCTGATTTTCTATTTTAAGATGTAATGTCTTTGAAATAAGCTTTGGGGTTTTAGATCTGAGCTTTGTATGCATGCCATTTTTGTTGAAATTTGTGTTGTCATTATACTTCATCTGATTTTCTATTTTAAGATGTAATATCTTTGCAATAGGCTTTGGGGTTTTAGATTTGAGCTTTGTATGTGTGCCATTTTTGTGTTGTCATTATACTTCATCTGATTTTCTATTTTAAGATCTAAGATTAGCTTTATTTGTTTAGATAATATTCAGTTCTAAAGAATCTGGCTTGGTCTGGGAAAGTGGGAAGGTAATTCTCATTGGAAGCAAATTAAATGGTACAAGTTTGATAATAATAATAATAAAAAAAAAACTTTGGTAGTTCAGATGCTCTTGGCTAGTGCTGCCAATTTTCTTTCATAAAGACTTTGAAACTGGGGTTTTTGGTTCAAATAACAGATATATTATAAAATTTTTGTTATTAGAATCCTTCTATAAGCCTCTCAAATCGATCCATGTCATTGCGATCATATATATGTGTGTGTACAGGTGGTGTTGTTATGATCAGTGTGTGAAGCGAACTTAAGTCCCATCCCAGCTAATCCATTTTACATGTAAGCCAATTTTTTTGGACATTTATAGATAATAAATAAACATGGTCTTAGACTTCTAACTCCTACTTATTCTCCAAAAGTGTGACTGATCCTTACAAATTCTATTCTTCATCATAAATCGTAGGTAATTATTTTTTTATAATTTAAAAAAAAATTGGTAAAAAATCGTCACTTTACATCTTATAATAATATATAATAATAATGTGAAGCCACAGTTTTGCTGAATAACCTAACTATCTCTCATATTGTTTTGGAAAAGATAGACAAAAAAAAAAAAAAAAGTGGAGAGAGAAGAAAAATTGAAACCTTGAGAGTTCTAATTCCAAACAAGTAGGTTTGGCATCAAAATTCTCAATATTGTAAAAAATTTGTTAAAATGTCAGAAAAAAACGTAAAGACGTCAAAGAAAAAGATTTAATTTTAAAAAATGATCCCAAAAAAATAGAATCAAAAGTGTAAGAAGGAAAAACATAGAAAAGAAATATTATTTAGTGAAATTCATTCCAAGAAAAAAAATTTAATATGACAAAAATTAGAAATATAAATGACGTTGAAATTAATATATATGTAATAAGATTAAGATCGAGGTTTTATCTGAGTAGTATGAATAGTCAATTTGCATAAAACTTGAGTGAGTTCAACCCTTTATTTTCTGTTGTAAAAAAAAAAAAATGTGATAGGGTTGGCAAGTGCATGTGAATGCATCTTTAAGCTTTTATTAATTGTTCTTCATGAGCATTCTCCAGGATTGTTTTCAGTTAAAATTAATTATTATTTTTGGTCAAGTGAGATTTTGCAGAGCAGTTGTTCTCTTGTAGATTATAGAGTGCATCTCTCAATACAATAAAAATAAATTAAATAACATTTAAAAACAATTCACTGGTTGCATACTATGAACTTGTAGATTATAGAGTGCATCTCTCAATACAATAAAAATAAATTAAATAAAATTAAAATAATAGGATTCTGCTTGGACCGTCCGAATTTATTTGATTTTGTAATGATCAATCCTCAAAATCAACTCATGTCTTTGCTTAATCTTTATTTGACAGGTACATTTCCAAGAGATTTAGCTGACCTATTAAGTCAGTTAGTGGTTTTAGGTAGCAATTGATTTGCTTTTGTTGGTTAAGTTGTTGTTGTTAGGTGCTAAGTAAATAATTCTTGATGAATGACCTTAATTAATAGATAAAAATTGAAAGCTAAGTGCTTTTACTTGTTATCAACCAAGATCAATATGTTTTGTATTGGCATTTTCGATGCTATTGTTAATGTTTTTTAAAGCAAAACTCTGTCTGACAATCAGAGTTTGCCCTTACACTAATGAATTTTTTAATTGCATTCATGTAAGCCTAGCCCCGTTTAGGAGTCATTTTCATCACATGTGAATCTTGTCGCGAAATTTATTCGTGATTGGGCTCGTGTGTATGAAAATCGATTCTTGAAATGTCCAGAGAGGACAGTTCGGGAATGCATAAATCTGCATTGCAATCAATAGCGCATATGCTTGAATATTTCACTATGATAAAATTTCAGCACGGTCTCCTATTGTTCTCTAGGTATATATTTAGACATGTTAACGTCTATCTCGTATACTTGGAGAACCCTGGGGAGATGCTGCTGAAATTTTGTCCGAGTGGAATCAAGCATTTGATTGCTGCTGATTGCAATATAGATTGTGCATTCACGAATGGGATATGACCACCTTACCCTTTTAAAGAGAAGTTGGAGGTGATAGGATTCATGTTTCATATTTATAACGAGTATCATTTTTGACTTGTATTAGGTAGACGAAAATGGATAAGAGTTGGATGGACTTGAGGGGCAGGCATTTGCCAGGGTATGTGAAGGGGATCAAAGATTTTATTGAGTTTGCTCGCGCATCTGCAGATGGGAGAAATAAGATAAGATGTTCATGTAGGAGGTGCAATAATAGGGATTATATGCACATAGATGAGGTCAAAGAGCACCTACTCGAACATGGGATGGACAAGCGGTATACGTGTTGGGAATGTCACGAGGAACGCCGTGACGTACGAGTGGTATTTGATGATGAAGAAGAAGACGACGTTGATGACTTTGGTGATAATGTTGGGGTTGGTTACGAAGGCTTGCCACAAATGCTGGCAGACTTGCAGGGGGCTACAACTGGGGCGAGTAGTCACAGGAGTGACACGGGACCATCGACCGCATTTGAGTCGTTGTTTAGGGAAGCAAGGCAGCCGTTATACCCGGGTTGTGATAAGTTTTCGAAACTGGACTTTCTCGTGAAACTCCTTCATCTTAAGACCATCAACCGTTGGAGTAACAAATCAGTTACTATGGCCATTGAATTGATTAAAGCAGCGCTTCCTACTAGGGAGACCCTTCCAAAATCATATTACTAGGCGAAAAGAATATTAAGAGATTTGGGCCTCGGGTATATTCCCATACATGCTTGCAAAAACGATTGCATGTTATTTTGGAAGGAGACTGAACAATGTAAGGAGTGTACGGTGTGCCACGAACCCAGGTATAAGCTGAATGAAGGAAAGAGCAAGACAATTCCGCACAAGGTGCTGAGATATTTTCCCTTAAAACTGAGGCTACAAAGGTTGTACATGTCTCAGAAGACGGTAGAAGATATGCGGTGGCATAAGGAGAAGCGTGTTGCTGAGGAAAATGTATGTAGGCATCCGACAGATTCACAAGCTTGGGCTGAGTTTGATACAAATCACGAATGGTTTGCAAATGAGCTGCGTAATGTACGACTTGGGCTGGCTAGCGACGGTTTCAACCCATTCGGTGACATGAGTAATACCTACAGCATGTGGCCGGTGTTGCTTGTGCCGTATAACTTGCCACTATGGAAATGCATGAAAGAACCATTTATCTATATGTTGTTACTTATTCCAGGGTCGAAGTCTCCTAGTAATGAAATTGATGTGTACTTGCGTCCTTTAGTGGACGAGTTGAAGGAATTGTGGGAGGTGGGAGTGGAGGCATACGACGTCTCTAAGAATGAGACATTTCAATTGCATGCCGCGTTACTTTGGACCATAAATGACTTTCTAGCATACGGGAACTTGTTTGGGTGGAGCACTAAGGGGTATCTGGCATGTCCAGTTTGCAATAAGGATGCATGTTCCCTACATTTGTCAAATGGGAGGAAGATATGTTACATGTGCCATCGTCGTTTTCTACTGCCATCACATGGCTGGCGAAATCGGTAAAAGCATCTGTTTGATGGACAAATTGAGCGCAGATTGCCACCTCCATTGTTGTCTGGCAAAGACGTGTTGGCGCAATTGGCAGTCATCCAACCAGTGAGGTTTGGGAAGATACCGGGTAGTAAGAAGAGGAAGCGTACTGATGTGGACTTAAATTGGACGAAGAAGAGCATATTTTTTGATTTGCCGTACTGGGAGACTCTTAAGTTGAGGCACAATTTAAATGTGATGCACATCGAGAAAAACATATGTGATAATGTGCTGGGAACTGTAATGAACATTGAAGGGAAGACAAAAGATAGTGTTAAAGCCCGGTTGGACTTGCAGGAGCTGGGAATAAGGAAAGAGCTGCACCTAATACGTAGCGGTGATAAATATATCGTGCCTCCTGCACAGTATACGTTATCATCCGTAGAGAGAATGAGGATTTGCGAGTGGTTTAAATCGGTGAAGTTCCCAGATGGATACGTATCGAATATATCTCGGTGTGTAAATGTTATAGATGAGAAAATATCCGGATTGAAGAGCCATGGCTGCCATGTCCTTTTACAACGACTTCTTTCGGTTGCACTACGTGGGTATCTCACCGATGACATATCGACTACAATAACTAAGTTGGGTTACTTCTTTAGAGAATTATGTGCGAAGACGTTGAATGTGGAAGTACTTGACAAGCTCGAAAGGGATGTTGTCGTGATCCTCTGCAAGTTGGAACAGATTTTCCCTCCAGCTTTCTTCGATATCATGGTCCACTTAGCGGTGCATTTGCCTCATGAGGCAAAAATTGGCGGACCTGTCCAATACCGTTGGATGTATCCAATAGAAAGGTACATTTAATTTTGTGAATTGTGTTATCTATCCATCCTAACTATTTTAATCTATAACTGATTAATTATCAAAACAGATATTAGCACACATTGAAGCAATATGTGCGTAACAGAGCACGACCGGAAGGGTCAATTGCTGAGGCTTACATTGATGCTGAATGTCTCACCTTCTGCTCTATGCATCTTGAAGATATTGAGACAAGGTTTAATCGTCAAGAGCGAAATTCTGATAGATGTCCAGGGCAACAACGAACTGGCCTAGCGGTGTTTAATCAAACTGTGCGGCCAATAGGTGCCCGTATATATGAATGGTTTCATCCTCAAGACTTGGAAAGAGCCCACTACACCGTGCTCAACAACTGCGAGGAGACATTGCCATATTTTAAGTAAGTTTATCGAAATCATTGCAATACTACGTTAGTATACAAATGTAAGTTACATATAACATATCTCATCTTATGCAGTGAGCATACGCTCGAGCTTCAGAGAGAGCATGTATCAAGTTCTGATCTGGAGCAAAGACAGAAAAATTTGTTTCCAAAGTGGTTCGGAGAACGCGTAAGAATAGGTTTCAATTAATTGTAATTGTATTAGTTAATGCATTTGTATTCAATTAAATTTTGTACTTGTACTGAATTAATAGATGAAGCTATTACGCCACCAACAATCTCCTGAGGCGTACGATCAATTATATTCCTTGGCATGTGGTCCTGATCAAAGGATATCTCGCTACACCGGTTTAATTGTTGATGGTGTTCGATTTCACACGAGGGAACGTGAGGTCAGCCGACGAACACAGAATAGCAGGGTCCTTGTTGAAGGAGATGGTGATGGAGGACAAACTGTAGAGTATTATGGTGTTTTAAAAGACATCATACAGTTGCATTATTGCTACAGTCATTCTGTGTATATTTTTAAATGTGATTGGTGGGATGTAAGAAGACTGGAATGCAGATTGATAAGCACTTCATAAGTGTTAATACGTCACGTACGGCATTTAAAGATGATCCGTATGTTTTAGCATCGGTTGCAAAACAAGTTTTCTATTTGAAGGACACAAAAATAAGAGGTGATTGGCATGTTGTCCAAAAAATAAAAACTAGAAATGTTTATGATGTCTTAGAAGTTGGCGAGGGAGATGAAGAGTTGGAGAGGATTGAGGAGGCACTACAAGAAGAGTCTCAAACTGCCCACGATGGTGTTGTCTGGCATGATCAGGAAGATGTTAGTTCGTATCGGTTGAATAGAATTGATGTAGAACCAATTCATGTCGTAGCTTCCGACGTCACCAATACCACACAATTAGATCCGAGGGATGTAACGTTCATTAATGATGATGATGACGGGGAAAGTGATTTTGATGATGAGACATTATTAGAGTATTGTACCGAGAATGAAGAAAATTCAAGTTCAGATGATGATACATACTCAGATGAGTAATTGTAAAAGGTGTTACATGTGGTAAGATCAAGTGTAACGGATCTTCAATTTTATGCTGTAATGGATTTTAATTTTTATGATGTAATGGAATTTACTTTTAAACTTTTGTTTTAGATATGGTTGGACCAGGCTCACGTAGACGCGCAGCCCCGGTGGACCCATCGACCCCTTCCCCTTCCTCTGCAGGATCGACCGATCCTGCCATTGATGGTATGGATAGTTCCATTTTGTATTAATGCTTATATAAATATGGTACTAATTGTTTCTATTTTATTGTTTCTAAAGCTTCGGCCACCACCAGTGCTAGACGAGGGCGTGGTAGGTCGAAGAATCAGAGTTTGCAAACATAGATGGAGGCAGCAGAGGGTGCGCGACTTCAGATTGAGCTACCTGAGGGCTTGCTGAAACCCGTTGGTGGGTGGGCACAGCAGTTCATCACAAAGGTCGGCATCATTTGCCGACTACGCACCCCACTCCATATTACTGACTGGAGTCTCGTCACTCAAGAGAAGCTACAGGCTATTCATGCGCAAATCCTGGTATGTCTTTTATTATTGTGTTGAACTAAATTTTAACATTTCTAATGTCGTAATGTTTTGACAATGACATGTTTTACAGGAGAAGTTTGACATCAATCTCTACCTACCACCGTTACCTGGGAGTCCGTTTCAGGGACTATCGACACCGTCTTCACATGCACTACGAGGCGGAGGTGGCAGCCGGTAGAGAGCCCCGAGACAGACCCTACGGGGGGGTGACGGTGGAGGATTGGATATTATTGTGCGACCGGTTCACAAGTGATGCATTCTAGGTAAAAATTGTCCAAATTACTTTTGTTGTCTGGTTTAAATCAGTATCATTTATACTAACCTTATTTGTTTTGGCCAAGTGTAAGAACTAAGCAGGAAGAATAGCGAGAGTAGAAGCAAGCAGAAGGTGACCAACTATGGTGGATCACGTTCTTTTGTATAGTATAGGCATGATATGGTAAGTTAATAAATGTATCAAGTTCTTATTGTATAATCTATTCATGAAATCAATCTTCAAAAGCTACTATTTATTTGCTCCAGCGAGACCAGGACACCGGTGCACCACCCAGCCCCATTGATTTGTGGCACAGGATGCACTACAACCCCAATAAGGGTTGGGCTGGGCCTGAAGCACAGTGGCTTTAAGTAAGTTTTTATGTAACTTGCTACAGTATTACTAATTTAATATTAATCTAAAGTTATAAAAGTAGTAACATATATTTATGTTTTTATATGAGGAGATGGTCCGGCTACGTGATCAGCCGACACCTGAAGGTCAGGATCCGCTGACCGATGACCAGATATGGGAGACTGTTCTGGGCAAGAGGCGTGGCTATGTGCGTGGCTTAGGGACTAGGATGGCGCCGATGACATCGTCCTTTGAGAGTGATGCTAGGGCACACGCAGCTACTGAGGCAGTTCAACAAGAGAATGTAGCGCTGCGCCAGAGACTAGATAGCCTCAAGGAACAATATTCTGAGCTACAGACTCTTGCGTAGACGATGCTCAGCCAACAGCGTGACTCTTCACAACCTTGGTAAGTTTTTAAAATTATATACTTTGGTGGATTTATTATTTATAGAAAATGCACCGAAACCATATCACACACCTCAAAAATGATAAAATAGATTTGCACGAACTTACGGAACTCGGTTCGGATGCCCGGTTTGAAACTTATGCAAGTTTCAGCTCCAAAAAGGCCTATTTTGGGGGTTTGACATACCAAAATTCTGGATATCGGCCTAACTACACCGAAACCACCTTACACACCTCACAAATGACAAAATAAACTTACACGAACTTACGACACTCGGTTCCGATGCCCGGTTTGAAACTTATGCAAGTTTCAGCTCCAAAAAGGCCCATTTTGGGGTTTTCACAGACCAAAATACCGGATATCGGCCTAACTGCACCAAAAAAACCTTACACACCTCATAAATGATAAAATAGACTTGCATGAACTTACGACACTCGGTTCAGATGCCCGGTTCGAAACTTATGCAAGTTTCAGCTCCAAAAAGGTCCATTTTCGGGTTTTGACAAACCAAAATGCCGGATATCGGCCTAACTACACCGAAACCATATCACACACCTCACAAATGATAAAATAAACTTGCACAAACTTATGACACTCGGTTCCGATGCCCGGTTTGAAACTTATGCCAGTTTCAGCTCCAAAAAGGCCCATTTTGGGATTTTCACAGACCAAAATGCTGGATATCAGCCTAACTACACCGAAACCACCTCACACACCTCAAAAATGATAAAATAAACTTGCACAAACTTACGACACTCGGTTCCGATGCCCGGTTTGAAACTTATGCAAGTTTCAGCTCCGAAAAGACCCATTTTGGGGTTTCGACAGACCAAAATGCCGGATATCGGCCTAACTACACCAAAACCACCTCACACAGCTCACAAATGATAAAATAGACTTGCACGAACTTACAACACTCAGTTCAGATGCCCGGTTTGAAACTTATGCAAGTTTCAGCTCCAAAAAAGGCCTATTTTGGGGTTTTGACAGACCAAAATGCTGGATATTGGTCTAACTGCACCAAAAACACCTCACAAACCTCAAGAATGATAAAATAAATGTGCACAAACTTACGACACTCGGTTCCGATGCCCGGTTTAAAACTTATGCAAGTTTCAGCTCCAAAAAGGCTCATTTTGGGGTTTTGACAGACCAAAATGCTGGATATTGGCCTAACTGCACCGAAACCACCTCACACACCTCAAAAATGATAAAATAAACTTGCACAAACTTACGACACTCGGTTCAGATGCCCGGTTTGAAACTTATGCAAGTTTCAGCTCCAAAAAGACCCATTTTGGGGTTTTGACAGACCAAAATGCCGGATATCGGCCTAACTACACCGAAACCACCTCACACACCTCAAAAATGATAAAATAGACTTGCATGAAATTACGACACTCGGTTCAGATGCCCGGTTTGAAACTTATGCGAGTTTCAGCTCCAAAAAGGCCCATTTTGGGGTTTTGACAGACCAAAATACCGGATATCAGCCTAACTGCACCGAAACCACCTCACATACCTCAAAAATGATAAAATAAACTTGCACAAACTTACGACACTCGGTTCCGATGCCCGGTTTGAAACTTATGCAAGTTTCAGCTCCAAAAAAGCCCATTTTGGGGTTTTCACAGACCAAAATGCTGGATATCGGCCTAACTCCACCTCACACACCTCAAAAATGATAAAATGAACTTGCACAATCTTGCGACACTCGGTTCCGATGCCCGGTTTGAAACTTATGCAAGTTTCAGCTCCGAAAAGACCCATTTTGGGGTTTTGACAGACCAAAATGCCGGATATCGGCCTAACTACCCCAAAACCACCTCACACACCTCACAAATGATAAAATAGACTTGCACGAACTTACAACACTCGGTTCAGATGCCCGGTTTGAAACTTATGCAAGTTTCAGCTCCAAAAAGGCCTATTTTGGGGTTTTGACAGACCAAAATGCCAGATATTGGTCTAACTGCACCAAAACCACCTCACACACCTCAAAAATGATAAAATAAACGTGCACAAACTTACGACACTCGGTTCCGATGCTCGGTTTGAAACTTATGCAAGTTTCAGCTCTAAAAAGGCTCATTTTGGAGTTTTGACAGACTAAAATGCCGGATATCGGCCTAACTGCACCGAAACCACCTCACACACCTCAAAAATGATAAAATAAACTTGCACAAACTTACGACACTCGGTTCAGATGCCCGGTTTGAAACTTATGCAAGTTTCAGCTCCAAAAAGACCCATTTTGGGGTTTTGACAGACCGAAATGCCGGATATCGGCCTAACTACACCGAAACCACCTCACACACCTCAAAAATGATAAAATAAACTTGCACGAACTTATGACACTCGGTTCCGATGCCCGGTTTGAAACTTATGCAAGTTTCAGCTCCAAAAAAGCCCATTTTGGGGTTTTGACAGACCAAAATTCTGAATATCGGCCTAACTCCACCTCACACACCTGAAAAATGATAGAATGAACTTGCACAAACTTACGACACTCGGTTCCGATGCCCGGTTTGAAACTTATGCAAGTTTCAGCTCCGAAAAGACCCATTTTGGGGTTTTGACTGACCAAAATGCCGGATATCGGCCTAACTACACCAAAACCACCTCACACACCTCACAAATGATAAAATAGACTTGCACGAACTTACAACACTCGGTTCAGATGCCCGGTTTGAAACTTATGCAAGTTTCAGCTCCAAAAAGGCCTATTTTGGGGTTTTGACAGACCAAAATGCCGGATATTGGTCTAACTGCACCAAAACCACCTCACACACCTCAAAAATGATAAAATAAACGTGCACAAACTTACGACACTTGGTTCCGATGCCCGGTTTGAAACTTATGCAAGTTTCAGCTCCAAAAAGGCTCATTTTGGGGTTTTGACAGACCAAAATGTCGGATATCGGCTTAACTGCACCGAAACCACCTCACACACCTCAAAAATGATAAAATAAACTTGCACAAACTTACGACACTCGTTTCAGATGCTCGGTTTGAAATTTATGCAAGTTTCAGCTCCAAAAAGACCCATTTTGGGGTTTGACAGACCAAAATGCCGGATATCGGCCTAACTACACCGAAACACCTCACACACCTCAAAAATGATAAAATAGACTTGCACGAAATTACGACACTCGGTTCAGATGCCCGGTTTGAAACTTATGCAAGTTTCAGCTCCAAAAAGGCCCATTTTGGGGTTTTGACAGACCAAAATGCCGGATATCGGCCTAACTGCACCGAAACCACCTCACACACCTCAAAAATGATAAAATAAACTTTCACGAACTTACGACACTCGGTTCCGATGCCCGGTTTGAAACTTATGCAAGTTTCAGCTCCAAAAAAGCCCATTTTGGGGTTTTGACAGAACAAAATGCCGGATATCGGCCTAACTCCACCTCACACACCTCAAAAATGATAAAATGAACTTGCACAAACTTACGACACTCGGTTCCGATGCCCGGTTTGAAACTTATACAAGTTTCAGCTCCAAAAAGGCCCATTTTGGGGTTTTGACTGACCAAAATGCCAGATATCGGCCTAACTGCACCGAAACCACATCACACACCTCACAAATGATAAAATAGACTTGTGCTATTTTATGTCGTTCTTACTATTTATGCATGCAAAAAAAAAAAACTATTCACATTTTATGTTCATATATATTTAATAATTGTTCTAATATATGTCATTTGATCTTTATTTCAGATTGATCGGGGATTATTGCCACGCCGCCGTCTTTATGTTTTGAATCGGAACTTGTTATTTTTATTTTTTATTTTCATGGACATCTGTAGTAACATGTTGGAGACAATTTTTAATTTTTCTATTTATTGATGAATTATACTTTTACAATTGTACATAATTAGTTTAATATATATATATATATATATATATGAATGTATTTTTCTTTTTTAATTCATTTCAGAATGCTTGGATTTTATTGTATACCAGGATGGATGATTGATACAGGTTTAAACAGGAACAAAACAACAAATAAAACAAAGCAGATATGGTTCTAAAAAAAAAAAAAAAAACACTTTTAGCGACGCACACCATAGTGTCACTAAAAGTCAAAATTTAATTTAAAAAGTGAGTATTAGCGACGCGCGTTTTGATGCGTCGCTAATACTCACTTTTAGTGACGCACAGTGAGCGTCACTAAAAGTCAGTATTGGCGATGCACACTGTGCGTCGCTAATACTCACTTTTAGCGATGCTTACTGTGCGTCGCTAATACTGACTTTTAGTGACGCATAATACGCCCTTGGGTACTATTGGCGACGCACGTACCCAATTATTAGCGACGCGTTCTGTGCGTCGCTAATAGGCACTTTTAGCGACACTAATGGTTTTGTGCGTCGCTAATAGTATTAGCGACGACACTATTTGTGACGCCTTAAGTGCGTCGCCAAATGTCTTTTGCGACGCACAATGGCACTATTAGCGACGCACAAGCGCATCGCTAATAGTGCATTTTGTTGTAGTGCTTTTTAAAGTTGAAGTATTCAAAAAGAGAGTGTGAATAGGATCACGTTATACATATTCTTTTATATATATATATATTTATCTAGTGTTGGACCGTGGTCTAAAAATACTAATCAAAAATTTCAACGGATTTCGGTTTTGAATAATCTATTTTTATTAAGACGTGGGCAGCTACCTTGTCTGCAATTTGTCCAACACTTGTTTTCCAAAACTAAAGTACTAAAAGAACCCAAATGTCGTATTTATTTTCATTTAATTTTTTTAAGTGGAATGAAATTTTATTCATGGAAATTTGTCACGGGATAAAACTTCCGGCTGTCACACAAGCGTACCTGTGTGGCACTAAGGCTACTTCCCTCCTTTTGTGACCTTGTCTTAGTCAGCCTTTCACTTGTGCACTCCTAGTTGTGCCAAGATTGCCTCTCCCATTCATAGTTTAGTGGCCTTTGCCCGCTCACTCACTCTCATACTTAGGCAACTTGTAGCAAAGGAGTTACTATATTACTCACCAAGGCGACTTCCATTCTCTTGTGACCTTGTCTTAGTCAGCCTTCCACTCGTGCATTCTAGTTGTGCCAAGATTGCCTCTCCTGTTCATAGTGTAGTGGCCCTTACCTGTTCACTCACACTCATACTTAGGAAACTTGTAGAAAAGGAGTTACTATATTACCCACTAAGGCTACTTCCCTTCTCTTGTAACCTTGTCTTAGTCAGTCTTCCACTTGTGCACTCCTAGTTGTGCCAAGATTGCCTCTCCCATTCGTAGTGTAGTGGACCTTACTTGCTCACTCACACTCATACTTAAGCAACTTGTAGCAAATGAGTTACTTTATTACTCAAGAAAGGCTTTACAAACTATAGACACTCTGAGGAAACTCTACTCAATACTTTTAGGAGTTATTGATGGGTTAGTTACAAATGACTAAAGCTAACCTATTTATACTAATCCTCCTCCTCAATGGATGGTTAGAAGGTTCTCACCTCCTTAAGAGAACCTTCTAGAGTTCCACTATAACTATCTCTTAACTACCATTTTCTAGAATACTCTTTCACACTATACAATAGTACAAGATGTCTTTACAATATTCTAGAACACTCCATACTATACTACAATACTCAAGAGTGTTCTAAATGACTCCATACAACTCTACACAATTCTAGAATATACATGAATACACTAGAAGACTCTAGACAAAATGACCAAGCAAGCATCCCAAGCAGCAAACATGCTCCTAGTAGGCGTTTGTGTGGTGTCTACGTGGCATAACCTTCCTTGAACTAGGCAGGGCATGAAAAATTGCTATCAATCCAAATTGAGATCCTTCCGTTGAAAAAGAAAAAGCTAGAGAGAATTTCAAGAGTCTAATCTCTCCCTCTTTTGAAGTTATGATTTTAAATTTTTTATTTTCATTAAAATTGGAAAGAGTTGACTTGGACCAGAAGAGAACTTTTACTATTATGGCAAACTCCTGCATGTGACATTGGTGGCTACTTTGTAAAACTCCAAAGCAGGAGAGTCTCCTATGTTATTAAGGCCTTATTGAATGACTTAATGGTTAGCGGCCTGTTTGGATTTTAGTCTGCGAGGTCAGGCAGCGATTAAAGCCCAAAGCACCCATTTCTAAACACCAGCCCAGCAGAGCTTAACCTAAACTATTGGGAACCTGTTCGGGTAACACTATAACTTTACCCTTACTTTATGTTATTATTACAGTCATTCCATCTTGATCAATTACCAACTTCACACTCTAAAATGTTGAAAATTCCTTACATGTCCCATATATATATGCATGCATATATATAATATATATATATATATATATACACACATATCAATAAAACCCTAACCTTAGATCAGTTGCAGCACCTCCGGCCACCTGTGACGACAAGACGACAATGACAGCAGCCCACTAATAGCCTTACAACTAGCGATGCAAATGGGTGAAGTTACAGTAGAACCGGGACCCACCCAACCTTATATGATTATGGAAAAAAAAATCAGAACCGTGAATTGGTGAACCCGACCTGACCTGAATTGAATATTTTCGTGTTAGGTCGGCTCGATTCAAAATTTTTTTTTTGGGGGGTTGTTTTCCACTTTTATTCAATAAGAATCCATAATCAAATAGTCATTCTAGCAAGGTATTTTAGTTAGTCACTGCTCCATTTTGTATGGCACCTTGTGAATGGATCTTATGATTCTACATACTAGAAGAATAGTACCAACATCAGGATAATAGATTGTCAGATGATAGTTAATAACCATACAATCTAACCATATTTCAATTGATTAATTAGTTTAATATGAAACATGACTGAAGCAATTGAAAATTTGCAAATTCCATTTTTATATAGTTAGTAGTTGTGAATGCGTTGTTTTGTAACAAGTGATATGATATAATATACAAAAGTTACTTAGTTGAACTTATACAATGAAGTAAATACATAAAAACATAAACGGATGTTAACCTAGTTACCTCTTCAGATCAAGATCAGTGGAAGCGGAAGAGGTAGCTTATGTTACGAGTTTTCTTGAAACATCACGAAGATCCTTCACTTCAGCAAATGGTACTATTAGCGTCGCTAAAGAGTATTAGCGACGCACAAGTATACGTCGCCATGGGCATCGCTAATACTATTAATGGCATGCATAAGAATATGCGTCACAAATAATCGGGTATGGCATCACTAATGACATGTAGAGAATTCAATGGGTGTCGCTAATAGTATATTATTAGCGACACACAGAAGGCGTTGCAAAAATTGTGTTATTGGAATGATTATACATCTTTAACGACGAACTCTATGCGTCTAATAGTGTGTTTTTAGTGACGACCGTGAAGCGTTGCTAAAACTAATATGTGGGACTTTAAGCGACGCCTTCTATGCATCGCTAAAAGTTTTTTTTTTTTTTTTTTGCCCTATTTTGGACCGAACATTTCCCTTTTTTGTGTTTTATTCCTATTTAAAACCTGTATCAATCATCCTGATGTAAAACAATTTCAAACATTATGAAATGAATATATTAAAAAAGAAATGCATTCATATATAAATATATATGTAATTCGTTACAATCATCTCAATAAATACAAAAATTAAAATTTTTCTTAGAAAATGTAACTATAGATGTCTACGAAAATAAAATTAAAAAAAGAAAAAGAAAAGCAAGTCCCGATGCACGAATGAGGCGACGTAGATGCAATAATCTTGATCAATTTGAAATAAAGATCAAATAATATATATTAGAACACTTATTAAATATATATGAATATAAAAATATTGTGATACAAAATTTTGCATGCAGAAGTAGCAAGAACGGCGAAAAGTTGCATAAGTTTCAAACCGGTGATCCAAACCAAGTGCCGTAAGTTTGTGTGAGTCTACTTTGTCATTTAGATAGGTTAGTACGAATTTGAAGAAAATTACACTATTCTTGCACAATATAGATAGTGGATGATAAAAGATGGATTAAGCTTCTCATGTTCTTTGTAAGAGATGATTGGTCACAAGCTTTATTATAAATAGAGAAGACTTCTACTACATAGAGTTAGATTCTTTAACTACTATCTACCATTAAGATAGTTATAGTTATGGTCATTTCAAGCACCTAATAAAAATACCACTTTATGTTTATTAGAGAACTAAAAAAATCGAAGCTTCACTTCTCTTTTTTTTTTTTTTCCCTACATTTCTATCTCAAATTTAGCACATAAAATATAGCTAAATTAAAAATCAAAACTTATATAATCAAATTGACTTTCTCTTAATCTGATTAATATGGCTTATCTTATAATAAAGTTAAAATTTAATATGATTCATCCATAAAACAAAGTATTTATAACATTTAATTAAATTATGTCACTTCCTTACCCTTAAAAGTTTTATAAATGTGAAATACAACGTAAATCTTCCTCCTCACCTATGTTGGTGAACTTTGTAGAAAAAAATTTCATGTAATATGTCACGCCCCGAATTTCCAACCAAACCCGGGGACGCGACTAAAGCAAAATAAAAGAAGGAAATAAATAGATAGACGAATAAATAAATAAATACCAATTTAACTGATTTAGATACAAGCCTACATACATTCCCGCTTTAAAAAAATTTCGGCAGAACCTCCTTTGTTTTTCGAGCCTTTTTCCCCCTGATAATCACAAAACATCATATATATACAAACACATCACAATCCATCCTCACTCGATGGCCACAACTCTATCAAAGTTAAATATACATTGCCTACTTATACAACCGAAGACAATTAAATAGATACACACGTACATACGTTCACTTCGGTCAATATATATATCCATGTCTTTGGGCTTAAGCCCGTACATCATAATACATGCCTCACGGGCCAAATATCCTTTTAAGTTCGGGTCTCCTCTGCTCTGTGAGACTTCCTCAAGTCTCAGGTGCCTGGAGTGTCATCTGAAAAATGTTGCCCACGAATGGGTCAGCTCAACTGCTGGTATGATACAATGCTAATGCAAGGAACAAAATGTAAGGCGTGGCATGTGCAAGTGTACATTTATCTCTATATGCCTTCTAAATCATCTATGCATGGCAATAATAACAATCCACATGCCTTCCACATCATCTATGCAATATAACGACAATAATTCGCATGCTTTCCAAATCATGCATACCACATAATGGTAATGAATCCATATGCCATCCAATTGTCCATGCAATGTAATGACAATGCACATGAACCACCCACACAACTCTATGCCACATGACAATGCATATGAAACACTCACACAATTCTATGCCACATCCATGTCCACTCTATGCATGTCATGTCAACACCATGCATGTCATGTCTCGGTTTACGGATCGCTCCCGATGGGTACCCGAGTAACCAACACCTGTTCACGGATCGCTCTCGTTGGGTCGCAGGCACCAATGCAATGGCCAATTTTGGGTTTTTCACCACAGGATCTGCACCCTCATAATGCATAGCACCTCGTGCTCACCCACACTATGTCATCAATGAATCACACTATGCCAAATGCCATGATTCCACCATGCAATGCCACAATCTCCATAAAACATTTCTTGCCAACACATGCAGTATGCTTTAAATAATGCAACATATTTAAAGCAACAATATCATCTGAATCTCAAAACTTCTTCCACAAGCCTGTATACCATGAACAGTCAAATTAAACACATGCTCGATTCACACATTCACAATCTCAACAATTCACAAAGAACACATAACTCCATAAAGCACCAATACATCAAACTATCACACCTTCCCAAACATATGATATATCAACACGAATGTAAGCCAAAACAAAATAATCCAAACGCAGAAGTACGATCCATCTTCACTATAGCAACAAATTATAAAACAATTCAAAGCACATATCAGAGTGCATAAGTTATCAATTCTAGGTTCTTCAAGCAGTTATATTCTACGTGATTCCCTAATCATCAAATCAATACATGTATAGAGCAATCAACATGCAAATCATTCCTAAACTTAATCCTATTCCTTACTTAGCAAAATACCATACCTGATAGGATTGGTTACAACCCTAATAAGTCGTGTCCGCTATGCAATCCAACCAACCAGTAAGAACACAGCCCTCGCTACTGTATCTGCCTAGAGGGTCAGCTCACTCTCTCCTTCCCTTTCGGGGTCCCTACGATTCACAATTAAATTTCAATGCATCACTATATGGACTTATTCCTTTCATTAAAGTTTATGTCTCTTTATGATTGGTGTCTCTTTTACTCAAACCGACTCCACTATTGAATCCGGAAAGCCGAACAAAGTCAATCTAGGCTTTCGCAAAATTCAATTCGGACATTTGTACTTAAAATGGCAAAACGGTCATTTTGCACCTTCACGGGTTTTCCTAGGCTGCAGTAATGTGTAACAGAATTTGAGTTTTTAATTAGACTTTGGTACCCATATAAAATAGTCCACTTGTTGTTGAGGTAGCTAAATAACGTAGACCTCTAACCAAAAGAAATTTAAAAGATAATAGCAGTTAAATGTTGCTGAGGTAGTCAGTTCAGAATAGCTTGGAGCAGCAGTCTTGGAACAGTAGTCTGTTGCTGTTTGGAGGTAACCAGTTCGGGGCAGTTGTGTTTGAGGAAAACTGATAATCAAATAGTCTAATTGTTGATCATTAGTTGGTGAACCTGTCAACTCAATAGTAGGGGAAACGGTGCAGGGCAGAAACAGTTTCTGCCATGGTAGAGAGTTGTTTGAACAGTTTCATCCAGATCAAGATGGGTTTATAACTAGTGTAAAATTTGTAAAAAGCCATGAGCATTATATCAGGAACTCCCTTATATTGTTTATGGCCGAGCAAATCAGGCATTAGAAACATTCAGATAAAATAAGGGGCTGTTTAATAATTCAATATATTCCACTGTGCAGGTCTGCATCTCCACAATTATTTTCTCTTATTTAAATCCCAAGCTACACAAGGAATCAATTCTGCACTAATTAACAAGGTGATTCCCAGCCGACATATAACTTCGAGAACAATTTAGTCTCTAGGACTTACTTTGCCAACAGGTTACGGCTGAGTGGATTTCCCTTATTCGAAGGCCTGTGTCAGTTAACTAATGTGTGTGTGTATATATATATATGTATATATATATATTTTAAAGAGGGCATACAAAGGTTATAACAAAATTCCTAAATCATGTACTGGGAAGTTTCAAAAAGGTTTATTTCTCCTATGGATGCCGAATTAAATATGGTTCCCAGTTTTTCCCAAAATCACATACTGTTATACTTAGCATGTAACTCCATTAAAATAGTAAGTTAGAAAACAAAAATCATACCAGCTTCCAAATCAGGTGGGTCGTTAGAGAGAAGGGAAAATCCAGAAAATTGGAGCTGCAGTCTTCAACATCCAGACCAAGCTCATGTTCCCTCAAAACCAACTGTTCAGGAAAATCTCCATGAACAGCCCCTGCGCAACATCCCCTACTCCAACACTACACCAATACACACATACATCTACGTACATCCCCCTAAAAATCTGCAGCAACCAACCCATTCAAATGGTAGGAAATTTCTCCAATTTCCATTGCCCAGCCTTAATCGGATCACTGTACAACCTTCAGTCCAGCCAATATTGTTACTACCATTTCCTTCCTCCCCAAATCCAAATCGTACCAACAATCAATACACACAAATGCCCCACGTGCAACACCCCGGTTCACTGCACTTCCGTCTCCCTTGCACCGCTTCACCCGTGACATCCACACACAACCACAACAAATATATATATATATATATATACATACCTCTCCAAACACGGCTGGGTCCCCAATCCCAACCTGCTCATCATTCTTCGACGGGCCCATCAAAAATTTGAATCCGCGAGAACACCGAATCGACTGATGCGGCAACCGTGCACTGTTTGGCCTTGGATTGACGGAGTAGAATCGTTGGCAACGAAGGCCAACTTGGTATGCGAGAAGGCTGAGATCATTGTCGGATTCGCCCTTCCGATCAACAACTCTCGGTGCCACGCCGAGACGATCGTCTCACCCACCACTGCTCCTCCGTCGCCCCCTTGCCTCGATCCCCCTCGCGACCACCGCCACGTCTGCTTCTTCTCTTCCCTCTCCCTCTCTCTCTTTTTCTCTTTTCTTCTCCCTGCTTCTACGCGACCTGCACCGCCCCTCAGCCCTTTTCTTTTCTTTATCTTCTTCCCGGTTTTCTAGTAGCTTCTTTTGAAGCTCTTATATATATAATATATTATTTAGGTGTGCCTTAGACACCTCCACATAATTTTCGTGTTTAGTTCGCTGTATCGATTTAATATTTTATTTTTTATAAAATATTAAATTACAATATGCCGATAAAGCCGGGAATTTATTCTGCCAACATTGGATCCCTGTTAATGCCTTATTTATTTTCACATAATTCCCATAATCTAACTTGAATAAAACTAAAATAAACAAATAATTAAATAATTTAAAAAAAAAATTTCCCATTTTTCCAGGTCTCTACATAATAAATATAAAATTTTAGATAAAATTCTTAAACTTTTAGAGTTAAATCATAAATAAAGTTAGAATAAATGTTGTCAAGTTGTATTGGTTCCACTTCCAACTTCTTTAATTTATCTTTTTTTTAAAAAAAAAAAAACTATAAATTGACCCACTTTATTTTATTTTCCTAATTTTATTGGACTTTATTTAACAGAAATAGTCCAAAATCCACAATATGGATACATATATATATATATATGCAATATTTTTCTTCAAAGTCAATGAGATCAACTAATACCATTCGAGTATACTTGGCCCTGCCCATGATTTAGCTTAAATAAATGAAAAATAAAAATAAGAATGAAACAAAATTTGGCTTCATATTAAATTAATTAGGGATGGAAAATATGAAAATGATAATAATAAACATGCCAAAGATACAAGTTCTTGATCAAATATAGAACAAGGTTGTCTTTGTTCAAACTATATGCACATAGGGAGATTGCTTACTTGAAAGAGAGACAGAAAGATACGGCAATGGACAACTAGGTTGGGCTAGTAGTTAACAACAGTGGTCGGCGATGATGGTGGTGAAGGCGACGGCGATGGTCGGTGATGACACTACAATTGTGTGTGTGTGTGAGAGAGAGAGAGAGACAGAGAGAGACAGAATAGAGTTAAGAGAAACAAAGAGAGAAAGAGAGAGAGAGAGAGAGAGAGATCAGATCTCGTCGCGAGGGAAAAAAATAAGGGGACTTATTTGTAATACCCTGACCTTGCCTAATTATTAATTAGTCTGCTTAATTATTAATTAGCACCGACTTAAGCAATGATTAAGTAAATTACTCGGGAATCTCCCAACGGTCACGATAGACCAATAAAATGATTAAACATATTTGGAGAAGAGGGTGTGATGCCCGAACCTAATTATCAATTAATTAGGGGAAATAATATCGTTTTAGCACTGACGGAACTCGAATTAGCTAACTACGGAAATCCTAAGTAAATAATAACCGACGCGGGGCCCTTGACATCAAGGCTAACTGAAATACGAAACTCTGGGAACAAACCGCGTCGAAAAAGGAGCAACATAAAAGAAATTACGGGGGAAACAGTGAAACTGAATTAATGTGCTAACCAAACAAGGCCTTAGCCTAAATGGTGGAAAATACCCACTTATGAGGCCAAGGGGAATTGAACCCTTGACCTATGAAGGGAAAGAAATTTTTCTCAAAAAGTTACCAAGTGGGCTGCCAACATCTTTGTGCCTATATGCACAGCATAATTGTATATAACACTGAGTTCGCCAAGTCTGCCACCCAAATTGGCCAATGGCCATACATGCAAACCCCTCATCATCACCTTAGTCAGCCCACCTCAACCCTAGATTAACTTGTATCATCACACCTAGAGCCTACAAGCATATACACATCTGAAATGTATAGGTGTGTATATATTATACATAATGTTTGTGATTCACTTTGGTCACAAAAGGTCTTGTGTGTAAAATCAGAATATAGTGGGTGAGGCCTTGCTTGTGTGTGCTCGTTAGAGAAAGAATTTAGAGAAAGGGCTACTTGTGTGAGAAACATGGCTTGTGGGTACATGCATGTGAGAGATGATAGTGTGTCCATGGAGATGCACAAAAGAGGAGGAACTGAAGGCATTCTGACTGGACTGAGGCATGGCTGAAGACTGCCAATTGAACCATGAAGGAGCAGTGGTCTGAACCAAGGTAAAACACCAAAACTGCTTGAATTTTTTAGTTTAAATTCTGCCACTGTTTTCGGATGTTTTGGACCCATATAGACAGCATGCATGATATATTCTAGCAACTAAGGACTGTTATAAGATAATTGGGAGGGTCGGATATGTCACGACCCAAAACCCACCCTATGCAGATTAAGGGTCCGTGATCGGGTCTACAGCCCGTGGGCCGTTCCCCGTCAAAAGGATCTGAAACATTGAGTAAAGTTTTAACAAAATATTTTTATAGTCATTACAATATCTGGTAGCGTGGTTAGGTCATCATTTAGTACATGCCAAAAAGACATAATGTTTAAAAGTACAGATCCTCCAAACAAAACACACTGACAGGACCGTGGTGATATGGGAGAAATTAAGACCTTCCAGTATTTGATTTAGTACAAAAAGGAACTCGCCAAAAAGCTATCAGTAGCTTGCAGGCATCTAAACTTCCTGAGCGCCTGAGGGTCCTTCTAGATCTTGCAGTCCTGAAAAAAATATAAGGGAGGGGTGAGCTAACAAAGCCCAATAAGTAATTTCCTAGCTTTAATATGAGTTAGGGTTAGTTCACAAGGATAGTGAGGAAAAGATAGCAGATAGCCAAGGATAGATATCATGTACAAATATAGCCAGTCATTGAGATACAACAATAATGACCCGAGGGTCCAAAAAGGCATATCCCACAAAATGATGCAAGGAGGCAATAACAAAATCCATCAAATGGGATCTAGCCTATCGTGATGAATCGCTGCCACATACAAAACGTTAGCCAATCAAAAACACGACATGTGTACATAGAATATGATCATCCAACAAGTACCAGAAATATATCATCATTGAGTACAGTGTAACATGACTGCAATAATGTGATCTTCCACAGGGTATAGAATATGATCACTCAATGAGTATCAAGATATAAAATCGAATACTAACAACCCAGAATGCGTGAATCACCCGGGACCCGGCATACCCCAATACAACGCATATTCAGCCTCGCCTCATTATCCCGGCTTACTAAATAGTGTTTAGAGCTCTTTCACTATAGGTCCTGTAGGACACAACAAACCCCAAAGGGTCTTTCCCCCACGCAATCTGTGAATAGATGGGCCGTTGTGACTGAGCACAACCCCAGGCTCATATAAAATATCGTGATCATGCTACTCTCCGTAGGAACAAAGATGTGGATCGTAGCTAGTTAGTTCAAGGCAACATGATATAACTATAGCTTCACCCGCTATGTTACTAGGCTGCCGAGAACCTAACCTGTTCAAGGCAATAATATATAACTATAGCTCTTTACAGCTATGTTATCGGGCTGCCGAGAACAACCATGTCTCAATCAACGATGCACAAGTGTATAGAACAAACAAGATTTCCAACAACAGATATATTACGAGGTTATGACATGATATCAATGGTGGTATCAACATGCTCAAGCATCAACAAGTCAATATTACAAAACGATATGGGCAAGTAAGTCGAATCCGACAGACAGACATGAACAAATAATCACAAGTCAATTGACATTAATCAAAAGATCATGTTCAATAAGTAATCACAGATAGATTGGCATCAATCAACAAAATCAAGTTCATCAGGTGGGTAATAGAGTATAGGTTCGGCAGCATATGAAAATAATAATGACTGGTTGGGAATAACCCATATTAAAGCATCAGAATTACTTACACTTTTTATCGATCCTTAGAACTCAAGCTATTTCCTCTCCTTTATCTTTTGACGTGCCTGTCATTGGAAATGTACTTAGTCTGTAATCATAACTAATCTATGCCATGATATGTATTTAATATGTCTATCATAGCTATCGGTATCTCAATTACTAATTTAGATGTCGTCATTGTATCCGGAACGTCGAATAAAAGTGGTTTAGGCTTTTACGGATCTTAAATCGGGCTCCTAGATTGAAAAGGGTAAAAGTGTTATTTTGTACTTTACGTGTCTTTTATTCTCAGGACCTCTTTTCAACATTTTGACACTGCCATTGGGTTCGGAAGGCTCGAGATAATAAAAATTGACTAATTATTTGCCTCATTTGGACTTCGGTTGACCCATTTTTGAATTAGGGACATTTTTGTAAAAATTAATATTTTCTGTTGGGCCTTAGTAGAATTAATTATAACTATTGGGGTCAGTTCATAATTTCTAATAATTTCGGTTTGAACCAGTGGGTTCAGGGTTAGAAACCCTAAAGCGGTTCAACCTCCCATTGAACCAACCGATTCAGTTTAACCTTGAGAACCAGAATTCAATAACCTCAATCCTTATCTATCTAAGGTTTGGATAACCCAAAAATCAATTTCAATTTATTGTATCCGTAGCCAAACAACCCATTAGCTTATTATTTAGCTTCAAAATGACACAGTGTCGTTGCCCCTTAAGATCCGGTAGGGTTCCGATCCGACCCGAACCCAGATCCGGTTCCGTTTAACCCGACATGCCCCCCGACTTTCCGATCTCCTTCTCCGACGGTTATTCCGACTACTGTTCACCGGAACAGTGTACAGTACACTGTTTCTTCCATTTTCCTTATGGTTTTCACATCCAATTTCTATCTTTTTGTACCAAATTAATCCTTATAATCTCGACAACTCTTGTAAACTAATTTGGGTTCGATTTGTTACAGGTTTCATCATCTATTTTTCCCAGTTTTTCGGTCACTGCCGTATCTCCGGCCGACCCAGTTTTTTTTTCTCAATTTCGTGTTGTTTGAACCTCTGTTTTTGCTTAAATGTGTTTCAGGCTTTGATTAAAAACTATATTGAAGGATTCTACATCGTTTGAACCAAGAATTATACATAAAATAACGGTTTCAAGAGAGTTTTACACCGTGACCTGCAACTCACGTTTTCTTGCTCATTTTTGGATGAATTTACATGATTCCTTTTGCGTTTTAATCCTTATATCATGCTCTATAAGGTCCTCCAAATGCATGTCAACAATATGGTTATTAACAACATGAAATTAAATATCAACTTACGGTATTTTTTCTGAAGCTTCCCCTACGGTTTGGCCTCAGTTCCTCCTGTTCTGCGCCTCGGCTTCTCTCACTCTTCAGTCTCTCTCTCTATTCTGCTTCTCCTCTTTGGTTCATTTTTGATTAAGTGATATTGTCATTTACAGATATAGAAGACACTACGCACGCATGGTACTGCCACTCGTCCATGCTTCCTCCCATCAGCCTGCTTCAAAATCTTCTTGCTGCCACGTTTTAACACACACACACATGCACACAAACCATGTGCGATCAACACAGGGTTTCCTTTTTTTTTTTTCTTTTCTTAAACTATTTCCTCTAGCTTCATAGCCGATTATATATATATATATATTATAATATTACATAATGTTATTTATACATATGACCGTAGATTAATATATATATATATATATCTATAAATTACATAATATTATATAAATTTATAAAACCGTAGATATGTATAGATATATATATATATATATATATATCTAATTATATACACACATACATACATTTTAATACATGTACGTCATGTCGTAAAAAATTGGTTTCCGATACAGCGGCATTTGAACACCTGCGACTGCTTACCATTCATGTGATGCATAAATTTTATTTACATCGTAAATTTAAAGTGCCGCTCGGAATTACGCGTTATGATTCGATTCAACCTGGGTCAAGTATTGATTACTTCGGGTTGGATACCAGTCAACCCGGGTCGGGCACCGGCTATTTCAGGTCAGGGCATTACAGGATAAGCTTGAAAACCCACTGATCGTGCAAAACTGCCATTAATGACCTCCAACAAGCAGGTCTGATCCGACTGGAATTAAACCTCGATTGAGGGATAGGGACCTGACCTAGATGTTGTAGGGAACACACTGCAACAAAAATCAGTCGAAATGGCCCTAGGACTAGGGAGAACGATCGAGTTGCAGGATTGGGTCGAAAAACAGCTTTCTGTGCACGAGGCCTTACACTGGATTTTGGGGATAGGGTTTGAAGCTCCATTGTTCCGTGAGCATAACCCAACAAACCTCAGTCAAAATGGCCCTATATTAGACCTACACAACTGAGTTACAGACTCCTACGATAATGGGACTGAACCGAGTCCTTGAGCTAGATTCGAAGCTCAAAACGAATGCCAAATTGTTGGTTTCACTTCCAGAAATCAATTGGAACCAAGAGCAGTGAGAAATCGTTGCTAAAATGTCACGAAATTGAGTTTGAAAAATTCTAGATTTAGGGTTACTGTTCATCGTCCATAGGGAAAGCGATGTGTAATACCCCAAAAATCCGACATGTCGTAGACTGTACTCAAACTAATAAAAATTTGGTTATGTTAGGTAATAATCAATATAGCCCCAAATATGATAAGTCATAATGGGATTTAATGCCTTCAGATATTAAATGAATATGCTAGAAAAATAATTAACCTGAGGTAGATAAATGAGGCCAATACGCATAATTAATTATAACAATTATGTGAAAATAAATGAGGCATTAACAAGGATCCAATGTTGGCAAAAATTAATTTTCGGCTTTATCGGCGTATTCATGGGATAAAATATTAAACCAATACAGCGAAAATAATCATGATACCGAGTCCTCATAAATAAAATATTGATATGGTAAAATATAAAATATGAAGATATATATATATATAAGTGGGAAGATGCCAATGGAAGCTCCTAGATATACATAAGCCAAAAAAGAAAAAGAAAAGAGGAACAGGAGCAGCCGAAGCTGCTAGAAAAATTGGGGCCCATGTATATATATGCGAATTGCTTGGAGAAGAATCCAGAAGTCTAGAGAAGAATAAGAACAGAGAGAGAGAAATAGAAAGGGAGTGAAATCGTGTGCAACGGGGGACTTCCGTTCAACCAGTTCTAATCGTCGAGTGATGGAGCTATCATCAACGCGATCCGTAATGGGTTGTTCAAATTGGTGCAGTTGACGATATAGAAGCTTGGATCAAGGATCGAATTTGGTTATTGGGTGAGAATGGTTTGAGCAATGGAGTTTGGATGAGAAGGTGCAGCAGGTTATTGTTGTTGTTGTGTGTGTATGTATGTAGCGGTGCAACAGGGGGTAAATATATGTGTATATGTGTGACGTGCAGGAGGAATATGTGTGTGCGTGGTGGCCAGGTGCTGCGGCTAATCAGGAACAGAGATGATGCTTTTGATTGAGTAGCTCAATTTGTTTGTGGGTCAAATTGAGAGAGAAATCTGATACGTGATTGGGTTTGGGAGTGAGACGGCAGTAGCGGTGCAGGGGAAGACTGATTCAGTCGGTTAGAGGAGCTGCCGTTGGATGCTGCAGAACCGGGATTATTGGAGTAATGGCATGCAGCAACAGCGTGCGACAGTAGGCGTATGTGTATATATTTATGTATTTGTATGTTGTGCAATTCTGAGTTGGGATTGTGGTGATTTTGGCACAACAGGGGAATTATACTGGCTGTAGCGGTGCAGAGAAGGGGACGGCAGTGATCGAATTGGGTAGCAGTCGCTACGGGGCTAAACCACGTTGGGTCAAGAGGTGTTGTTTTTGTATAGCTTGTTGGTTTGTGACTGCTGTGATGAATTGAAGGGTTTAAGTGTGATTGATGCTTGGTGTTGGATGGTTTGAGCTTCAATTTCAAATAGCTGGTGAGTATGGGTACTGCAGGAGTGCGGCAGCACCTGCTGTTCAAGATGGGCTGAGTTTAGTGAGAATTTAAATATTGGTCTTGTTGGTGTAATTTTGGAGTGGATTTGTTGATCAAGTTTTACGGCTAGTGTTCATGGGTTGAAACAGTGGCTTGGAAAGGGCAGATTGTGATTAGAACTGGATGGATGATTGAGGGGATTGATTCACATAAGGAGGTTGCTGGTATTGCAACCTGGTTGGAAAAGTTACAGTTGGAAGATGGCTCACTCAATTTCAAAGTAGAGAAGTTATTGTCCGTTCATCTAGAGGGTTAACTGAGCCTGTAACTTTATTCAAAACTTAATAGCCATCCTTCGGGATGTTGTTATCTGTTATGATGGCACGGTGAGAGATGTTACGAAAAGAGAGAGATCAGTAATTGGAATTCTGATTTCGAGGTTGCCAAATGAATCCAATGGTACCGACATCAGGTAATTACTTTCTCTTCATCTCTGCTCTTATGCTAAACCAATATTTGACAATAAGAGGCTAAATTGCAACTTGCCATGATCCTTAACAAATGTGATATCTTTTATGGTTTTGGGGTTACTAGTCAAAAATGATAAATTTAGTTTTGTGCCTAATTATAATGCCTCGCATAAAGATTAAATAAGTGTGATAGATAACGATAGAGTCTCGATGACTTATATTATAACCTTGATAACTATTAAGCTTAATTAAGGAATATAATAATTTCAGTTTAAACCCAGTAAGAAAGTAATAGGCCATTAGACTATCTTAGGTGATCCGATAGACTCCTAAGATGATAAATAAGTCATGAATAAATAAATTCTGATCTATCAGTGATTAATAATGATTATCAGGATGATGATTATTGAGGATATGCATGGAGGTGCCTGACACATTTGGAGGATATCTGTGAGTGGAGATAAGCATAAGTTTGTGAGTAACTCGGACTCCTGACTTGGTGTATATTTTCTGTATGCTACACTGCTTTATATGTTGAACTATTTTATACTCCGTACTGTTTTAATGCATACTCTTTACACTGCATTACATATGGCATGATCCTATCCTGTTTCTTGATATCTCTTGTTCTAACTTTGTTGGAGTCTGTTGTTCTAACTTGTCTATGCCATTGGAGTCTGGTTCGTTTCTATCTTGTTATGTTGTGTCTTATCTGGGGCCCACTCCGGGATTGAGTATATCAGTGGATGGATGGCTGCCTCTGTGGGACGCCCAGAGCTCAGCATCCGCTCAATCCTATGTGTTCCGCTCTGATACCAACCCCAACTGGTAGTGTGTTGTGGGGACGCGGGCCTCCATGTGTGGGGTGGGTGACTGACGGATTATCTTGTGCGGAATCCCACACTGCCTGGGGAAGGTTCAGGCACATTTGTTGATATACCGTTGTTTGATTGGTATTCAGTATTGATCCATTCTATTTGGTTCTATGTTGATCCGATTTGTTCTCTTGCATTACATTGTTCTACTTAAGCTGCATTGTTCTCTCTGAGCTGCATTTGAGCAAGCATATATATATATATATATATAAATGAACTGGTTTTGAAACACATGGCAGGAACCTATGTTACTCACTGAGCTTATTTAAGCTCATTCCATTATTTAACATTTTTTAGGTTGTATCTCCATTGGATTAGAAGGCACAAGGAGATGATACTAGTAGGCTGAGAGGCATTCCTAAGTGAGAATCTGATGGCAATAATATGTGGATACTTGGGTTCTAATGGATTGATCCTGGCTATTCAGGTGAGCGTGATGATATAGTTGACTTTATTCATATATAATAGATGAGTAGGGACATGGCTCATGGTAATGGTACTCTGGAGGAATTTGATATGCTCTGTGTATATATCTGTTATAGATGCTATGTGGTTAGAGTTATTAATTGTTTGGTTATAGACTTGCTTTGAGGTACATACTTATGTGGTATATAGTTGAGTTGCACTCCCGAGATAAAAATGTTTTAAATTTCGCTGTTATGACCCTACATTTGGAGTGCAATTCATTGTACGGTTCAGAAGATTGCCTTTGGTTGGTCACATTGTCGGTAGAGAGACCGACAAGGCGACTAACCGGCATCACATCTTTAGCATCCGCGTAGGGTAGGGTGCGGGATGTGACACGATGAACAGGACCGGACTCAGTTCGGGTCGGTTTCGGGTCGAGACCCGACCCGTTTTATAAATAGTTTAAGTAAAACGGCAGCGTATTGGTTTTAATTTAAAACCTGAAATCCGCCTGTTTGGAAACTCGATTAATAAATTGAAATTGGGATTTAGTCTGTCCAAGCCACGGATGAGGGACCAATTGGGGGATAACAGGGATATCATATCCCGGTTTTCAGAAGGAAGTGAATCGGTTGGTTCTTGATGTTTTTGGACCGGTTCATCTAGTTGAACCCTGACCAAACGGTTCTGAACCTATATTTTATAAAATTCTGTTTTAACCCCTACATTTTCTGAAATTGGTTTTTGACCCCCAACTATTTTCTGAAATTATACTCTGTCCTAGACTTTTAAAAACTTGTACATTTAAGCCCCTAAAAAAATAATTAATTAATAAAATAATTATTTTAATTATTTTATTTAATAGATAAAATTACTATTTGACCCCTAGACATTAAATACGTCAAACGGAGTCCAAATAAAATAAGTAAATAGTGTATTTTCACTATTTCAAGCACTCCGGACTCAATGGTGGAATCCGATTTGGGAAATTAAGTCCCAAAAAAATACAGACACGTAAGTGGTAAATGACTGTACTGGCCCTGATGATACCTAGGGCTAAGCAAAAATAAAAGATTGCCTATTTTGATTATGTCGGGCAATCCGGACTGAATGGTGCAGTCCGATTTGGGAAATTAAGTCCCGAAAAATACAGACACACAAATGGTAAAAGACTGAACTACCCCTAATGACACTTAGGACCAAATTACACTGAAAGATAGTCCATTTTGACTATGTCGGACACTCTGGACTCAACGGTGAGGTTCGTACTAGCAAATAAAGTAGCGAAAAATATGACGCATTAAATTACCATAATGCCCTTGATGCTGTACAAGCTTAAATGAAGTCCAATTGGGACGAAATTAATACCGATAGGAGCCCGGATACCCGTGAAACTGTATACATGACTAAATGACGAATCAGGGTCAGAATCTCACAAAGTGTGAAATTACCAAAAATGCTCCTAATGTTATACGAAGTCCAAATGGAGTCCGATTGGGACGAAATTGATAACGATTGGAGTCCAAAAGACTTAAAACTTCACATTTAAGATATGTGGACTATTCTGAGAACCATGACAGGGTCTGGGACAAGAATGGTGAAATTACCATTTTGCCCTTAACGTTAAATAAGTACTTAACAGATAGCAATTGAAGTCTAAAAGACTTAGAACTTCATATACAAGATATATGGACTATTCCGAGGGCCATGACAAGGGTCCGGGGCAAGAATGATAAAATGACCATTTTGCCCCTAAGGTTAAATAAGTACTTAACTGATAACGATTTAAGTCTAAGAGACTTAGAACTACATATATAAGATATATGGAATATTCTAAGGACCATGACAGAGTCCGGGACAAGAATGGAAAAATTACCATTTTGCCCCTAAGGTCAAGTAAGTGCTTAACCGATAACGAAAGAAGTCTAAATGACTTAGATTATAATCCCAATAACTGCTAAGCCTAATTAAAGAATGAAATAGCCCCGGATGAAACACGACGAAAGGGCAATAGGCTACTAGGCTATCTTAGGTAATCCGATAGACACCTAAGATGACGAATAAGACCTGAATGGATGAATTCTGATCTGTCTATGATTGATGATTATTATTTAGGATATACATGGAGATGATTGACGTACCTGAAGGTTATCAGATTGTTTGTGCAAGGAGATAAGCGAACAGTTTGTGAGTAACTTGGAACTTCTGACTTGTTGTATAAGTTATACTGTCTAGATACTGTATGTTGATGCACTGTACCGTTTTGTATGTTATACTGTTTAGATGCATATTTTTAAATGCATACTTTTTGTACTGCATTACACGTGGCATGATTTTGTCCTGTCCTACTCCATTGTATTGTTCGGTCTGTCTTGTTCCGTTGTATGGTCTGTCCTGGTTCTGTTTTGCTAAGTTGTGTCTTACTCTTGGTGCCATTCCAGTTACGAGCAGTATGGCATAAGTAGGCTTGATTATGTGCCTAATTGACATCTTGTTTGTTATGCTCTGTTCTATTTCGCTCAGTACTGATCTGTTCTATTATTTGATTTAATTGCCTATACATTTGTTGATATATTGGCATCGTGTATTGTTTCATCCGTCCTGATCTATTGTTCCGTTTAGTTCAGTCCCGTTTTATTCTACTTAAACTGCATTTCAAGTGGATTTACAAAACTGTTATTCCAAAGTGATTGAACTATCCTTGTGATTTATAAACAAGAACGAGTTTGAAACCTATGACAGGGAACCTGTGTTACTCATTGGGCTTTTCAAAGCTCACCCTATTCCCTAACATTTTTCAGGATGTATCTTTGGTGGATTAGAATGCACTACGATACGACATGGATAGGCCGAGTGGCATTTCCAAGCAAAGGATCTGACGGCACTAGTTTGTGCAGACTGGTATAATTATGGACTGAATCTGGTTATTCAAGTGAGTGATATGATATGACTGACTTGATTGATATGTACTAGATATAGATACATGGCTCATGGAAATAAATGGTACTCTAGAGATATTAGATCTGCTCGGTGTTATCTGTCTGATTATAGATATGCTCTGAGGTTAGAATGATTAGTTATTCGGATTTTAGACTTGCTCTGTGATACATACCCTTACGGTGGATAAGTGAGTCGCATTCCCGAGAATAAAAGTTTTAAATTCCATTGCATCTGACCCTACAGTCAGAATGCAATTCGTTGGTAAGTTCAGAATTTGCCTTTGCTTGGTTGCATTGTCGGTCGGCAAATTGGCAGGGCGGTTGACTGGCATCACGTCCTCGACATCCGCGTAGGGTGGGGTTCGGGATGTGACATTATTGGCAACGGATGTCGAGTGTTGCTAATAAGTCCTTGAGCATCTCCAAAACTAAGTAAAAATACATTGTTTCATTTACGTAGACTATTAGCAACACACGCCAGTTCGTCTTTAAAAGACTTTAGCGACACACACATGTGTCACTAAAGGTCCATTTTGCGTCGCTAAAAGGTTTGCGCCCACTTTTTTGCATGGGAACATTGATTTTTTTTTTCACTTTTCCCAACGCACCCTCGTGCATTGCTAAAAGGCACTTTTAGCAACGCTTTAGTGGCGTCACTAATAATGCGCGTCACTAAAATTGCACATTTTTGTAGTGCTTGGAACGCTGCAAGAGTTACTTTTCATCAAATAGGATGGCTACAAGATCGAGTTGCCTATATGTTTCCACAATCCAAGACTGAGGGCATTATGATGGTCACCTAGGAAGATTCTTAGAGAAAGCGATCATTCAAAACCTCCCGTGATAATTATGGGAAAGTATACATGGATGGATTATTTCTATAAAAAGCATTTATCCAATATGTCTGTATCTATTTCCCATGACCACAACTAATGGGATAACCACAAGACTTATGTGATAATATCTAAGTTGGTCAAACCAACTAGAATGGATAAGAGTTTTAACCACATATAAACTATTATCATAATTATCACGATCTGCACAAATCTTGTGTATACCAAACGGGAGGGGCTCCACATGACCCAATATCTAACATCTCCCACTCATCCACATAGGTTTAATAAAAAGATCTCTACATCACCTTCCATAAAGAAGAAATGGATTGTGTGACCAGACGAGAAGGATCCATGTAGGAGTACTATATTAAGCTACCATCAAACTAACATAGTACCTTACTAGAAACACATAATTGATCTTGTCTATGCCCTAGACTATTCTGTTACGCTAGATTCAGCATCTGTTATCCCTCACGATAACTAATCTCAACGTGATGTATGGACCATCCAATATGTATTGTACTTATGATCATATCGATAGACACAAAAACTGACATGATCGTCCGGGCAATAAGTCATAACACAATAGTTTATTGTAAAACCGTCTTTCCTAGCTACTCAAGTTGAGCCAATCGAACATAATTTCTTTCTGAGACATGTTTTGCCAGACTGCATCAATCATGATTCTTTAACAACATGCTAAAGTAGCAACATCAAGCTCTTTCTTCATAATGTAGTTCTAGGTCACAAAGGGCACAGTAGAACTCAAAAAGGCTCCCAGAGCTCACACAGTGAGGAAACAAAAATACATTCGTTCACCCTTTTTCATAAAAGTTATATCCACAACACATATAGTATGTAATGTATGATATGACGGAACTCCTACTCAATCGGGCATGTCAATCTCAATCCCATAAAAATAACAATATGTGCTATACGAGTCTCAGTCTAGTCGTTATCTAACGTTCGTCGCTATCTCAGAGCCTCTCGTCACTATCTCAGCACCTAACCCGAACACTCCAACCCAATCGCTCTCCTAGCGCCTATTTGAAAGTTTGTATTCAGCTTACTTCAGGTTACATGAGGTATGTGGTCAACCTTCATGCTCAATTCTTGAAAAGAATATCATCTTGACTCTCATTGTCAAGGTGACATAAATGATAAAGATGAATTCTCCCTCTAACCAAGAATTCAATGTCTCATCTTTCTCGTTATCTAAGTGTTATGGCGATTTCACATGTGTGAGAGCCAATCAAAATTTGTTGACATCTTTCATGTATGCTCATAACATCAAAAAACCATCTCAATATGAACACAAAATTATATAACGATGAAATAATGTCACATAGTGTCCAATACATCAAACCCAAAATAAACCCAACCATTAAACGCAAGATGTAAAACATCACTAAATATGGGTTTATGACCACCTTCCTTTACGCAACTCTATCTCAAACATGTGTAGTGAAAAATAATGCCAACATCTTTGGTTCTCACATTACTGATATTGGTCTACGAGCTCACTAGTGAGCTTAAGCTTCTAGCTGAGTGGCGAGTCCGTACGGTTCTATCCTTATGGACCCTGAGTCCAAAAGACACCACAAAAAAGAAAGGCATCATTTATACTTAAATCCAAGCTTGTTAACAATATGGAATAAAGTTGCACCGAATGCAATACTTACATATGCTAAATTTTCCAAACAATCACAATTGATGAACATATATGTAACACCCGCCCCTAACAAAATAGGCATTTAGACATAATGTGTTGAGAATTACAGTCATAAAAGAATCTCTCTAAATTCTTTGAGCACAAAGCAACAATATGACCTAAACTAGGGTTAGGAACTAACCCAACACAAACAGTGGGCTATAACCTTGGTTAGACTATTATCCAAAGTAGAGTAAAGTCAACACTAACCCTAACCAGACTAAAGTTTCTATAGGGTAAAAAGTCAACCTAACCTAACCTGGGTAAGCAAGACTAATAGGTGATGTGATCAATATATCAGTAAACTAAGGTAGAAAAATAATACATCAAGATTATAAATTATTAAATAATTTAATTATTTAATAATTAGATAAAATAAGGAAACTACGAAATAAAATATCTCATGAGTTGTATGACCTACACATGACACTAGAGACCTCAAATACACACACTAAGTGTGTGTATATATACGTATATATGTAAAGAAATATATAAATATATATATGATTGTATGTGCATAAACACACACATTGTATGTAGAGCAAGAAGGTGTGTGTGTGCAGTTGTGTTTAAGGTGTAAGATGTGTGTATGCATGATTGTGATTGGAAGATAAAAAAGGTATGGTGACTGATGTAGCTTGAAGGAGAAGAGGAGCACTGCTACAACAGTTCGGCTACTGCCCAAACAAGAGAAACCCATTGGATTGGATTGAGGTAGGTAGAGAGAGAGAAATAGAGAGAGAGAGAGAAGGGCGGTAGAGAAAGAGATGTATACACATATGCACACATACTAGGAACTCTAAAAAGGACGGTACAAGGTGAGAGAAGTAGAGGGAAAGAATAACAGGTTGACTGGGAATGGAGGAAGAGGAAAATTCAAGAAAAGAAAGAAATTATGACTTATCTTAAACAGGTTAGTACACGACCTACTTTTTGTTTCTTTAAGTTTCTGCATAAATCAGGGTTCATTTTATGAAGAAAACAACCCAAAACAGTGAAAAATGAATAAACTGCCATTAATGACCTTAAAAAAATGGGTCTAATTTGGGTTCAACCAAACCATAATTGGTTGCTTGGGGCTGAAACTAGGTCTCACAAGTATTATGTAGCCAATGACCCGCAACCTAGAAGCTCAAAGATGAGCTCTATATCTCAAGTTACAGTTTACAGTCTAAAAACCAAACCTTATAAATCAAGATTTAAACCTAGTTTATTGAACGTGAAACGAAACCTTACGATGAGAGGATTACAATGTAACAAACCAAGTAGATTTTGATTGAGAAATGAGGCTAAACTAGTGAGAATACAGAAGGACTATCGAGCTCAGGTTTGAGCTTCATGCAGGTTTCGAGCTTCCAAACCAACGAGGATACCTAAGTTTAGACATTTGGAGTTAATTAGGACCAAAAACAGGTGGAAAATGATATGAAAACGAACAAAATAGGATATGAAATTCAAGCTGCCTCGATGAACAGTAAACCCTAATTTTGGGAAAAAGGATGAATAGTGTTTGGGTCAGTTACGGGTTAGGTCAGGCTGACCGCTTAAAATGGATCCTAATAATAAGCCAGATGACGTTGTTTTGGTTAGTGGACTGTTAATGTCACGTTTGCGTCATGGTGACGTACTAGACCGACTAGGCCGGTGAGTTTTTAACCGAATTGGTTCGGCTGGTGAGTTTCTAACCGAATTGGTCCGGCTCACTTAAGTTGTGACTAAATCGGATGGCTAATTAAATAATTTCCTAAATTATGTTTAACCCCTAGAATTTTAAGTTAATTATGGAATGGCCCAGAAAAATAAATAAAAATTATTTTTAAATCCTTTTTTAAAGAGGAAAAATTACTAAAATACACTTAAGCCAAAAATAGGCCAATTAAAATGAAACAAGAGTCTAACCCAACATTTTTTGGGCATTCTGGACTCAATGACGAAGTCCGATTTGGAAAATTAGACCCTGAAAAATACAAACGGACAAACTAGAAT
Organism: Nyssa sinensis; assembly: GCA_008638375.1. Taxonomy (NCBI): domain Eukaryota; kingdom Viridiplantae; phylum Streptophyta; class Magnoliopsida; order Cornales; family Nyssaceae; genus Nyssa; species Nyssa sinensis. Next base: position 10,034,157 of record CM018052.1, on the reverse strand, counting down.
AATTACAATTGTGTCCTAATGTATTTATTAAGCTACCAATTGAACCCCGATGACTATGAAAATACACATCTTAATATTTTTCGACATTCCAGATTCAATAGTGGGGTCTATTTAGTCAAAAGAGGTACCGAAAATATAGATACCTAGAAATGTGAAATTCTCAAACTACCCTTCATGTTATATGGGTTACTAGACGGACCAAAAAAATATAGAAAGGGACATACTTAACATTTTTTATGCTTTGAACCTAACAACAAGGTTAAATTGGGTATCCAGGTACCCGAACGTGGTCTCGCATGAAAGTGTAAAATTATGAAAATGCCCCTAGACTTAATATAAGCCACAAATAGGCTAATTAAGATCTGGAAAAGCCTAAGTGATTATCTTTGATATTTCAGACCAAATGATGATGTTCGTTTAGGAAAAAAATATCGAAATAAATTAAAAAATTGTGAATATGTCCCTAAGACTTAATGAAGCTACCATAAGAGTATAGAAAGTAAAAAGAAACCTATACCAACGTATATAGGAGCTTCTAAGTCCAAAAATGAACTCCATTTGAGATAATTGAGTACCTAAGACACGGGTTATGAATGGTAACATTACCAAACTACCCTTGAGGATTAATAAAGCGACCAGATGAAATTAGAAACTAAAAGGGGAACTACCTTCCCTCTGAACTCAAAGATGAAGTCCGTTAAGGTAATTAAAGTATCGAACAATATAAGACATGTAAAGGAAAAATGACCAAAAGACCCCTAAAGGTTAAAGTGAGTCACACGATAAACTACCAAGTATTAGGAACCCTAACTAAAGACCATAAGAGAATCTTAAACAATAAGACTAAGCCTAGAAGAGACTATAAATATTAAGTAATCAAAGAATTAAGTTGAGATATATACTAATATAGTACTAATGTGTTATGATCCATGATTTAGGATCACCGATAATGATATAGAGATAAGATAAATGTCGAGGCGAGTCAAGTCAGCGAGTAAACAAGTAACTATGGATACTGGACTACAAGTGAGTAACCCTGAACCTTGAAATGGAGACATTTCTATAAAATGAATTTTCTTATGGTTTTATGACACTACATGTAGTTCTTTCATCTTTCTAACATATCTCAGACTATTAGTTAAATATTTAGACTACATGACTATTTTTAGTATACCGAGATAAATATTTGAATTGCATGCTTTTAAGTAGCATCTCTTTAAATGTTTTATAGTATGGATAGCTTAAAGAATATTTTACAAGAAAGTTTTTAATTTTTATGTTCCCAACAAGCCCTGTTGGGTTTAGATCCGGTAGACTTTTCAAGAGTCTATATAAGCGACTCAACCGGGAGTTTGAATCTAGTAAGCAACTCGGCTGGTAGTCCGAATCCAGTAGGCTATGTAAGCCTTGAGCTCTAGATTACATACAATCTCCCAGGTAACTACTACAGGTCCGTAAAGACATAGCTTATAGTTATTGGCACAAAATATTTTACAGTTTCAATTTATAAGTCACCATGTGACAACCTAGAGTCCCAAAGAACAACAGTTTTAGAAAGTGTGGCATATTTTACTTGCTGACAAGCATCAAATTTTATGATCTCATCTTTAACTTGCAAAACTATCTAGCATAAACTCTTGCATGATTTCCAGTATACATATCTTGTAACTCTTAGTTATATGTTTATGTTTTAAATGCTAGTAGCTTTCAGTATAGATATTTTCTATTGCCATCCATGAAATTTTACAGAAAAGAGTTTTCCCAAAAACCCATCATAGTGGACCGATGTTACTCACGAGCTTTTCAATAAGCTAAAAGGGTTTTATCCTGCATCTTTTCAGGAATGACTAAAAAGTTACAGATCCCGATGTTAGTAAGCTAAGATGAACAGAAACTCTAGCCAAAAGTGGATTAGTATCCCAGCCAAGGAGATAACAACCTGAAGTGACAGATAGCAGACTGATCTAATAGCTTGGAGTATAGATGGAATGTGAATGATATTCACCGATGATGTATTAGTTTAGATACTCATGTATAATGTAATGTTGGACTCATATTATTGTATCTATGATGTTATGTTACTAATGCTCTGCCAAGTGTGATTGCATGCAACAAAATTTTTACAGACTTAGATTTTCGCTGCATAACTTTATATGAGTGAATGTAATCTACTTGGAAATGCAAAGAGGCTTCGGTTAGACACGTCATCGATATGCTAAATAGAGTTAGTGTATTAGTAAAGTGCCTAACCATACGGTAATTATTCCTAATCTGCATAAGGTGGGGTTTGGGATGTGACAATATCATCCTACTTACACGGTGCTATGCTCAGGCGCTACTAGGATCTCCATAACCAAACTATTGCCTTAATTATAACAACCAACCATGTATTCTTGACATCACTAAGACGTCCAATAAACTAATCAATTATAGTCTGATGAGCAAACCATAAGTCATTTTCATAATTTGACTATTCATAAGAGCAAAGCACCAAGCTACCCGAATAATTTGACCATCCATAAGAGCAAATCACTAAACTGCTCTAATAATTTGACCATCAATAAAAGCTACAAAAAAAATTGAGTACACATCTCAATGCACTTCAGAATCTCAACTGCACTCAAATAGGAAATTTCACAAAAATATCTCTTTCACTACTAATCCAATTGCAATGATCAAAACTAAAGTATGCCCATATCAATTTGTTAATAGGTTATGACCATGCTAACAAAACTGCTTATAGATTTCTCAAGAAAAAATGAGAAATCCCTAAATGGAAATCTACATGGAACTCAAATCCAAGCATAGTCTACTTCACATATGTCCTCATTGATAGAGGACAACCATCTCTAAGTGGTGACAACTAATTTCACAAATGTCAACAACCACACAAAAGATCAAAATACTTTCTTTGGACTATTCGTGGCTTCCTTGATCATTGTGAAGGCAATTGCACAATGAAATCTAAGGTTCTGCTAACTTGACAATGGCATTTGGTCACAAATAAATACTTGAGCAAGCAAACTTTGCGCTCTCAGTTCATTACACTTAAAGCACAAAATTTCATAGATGATTATTTTAGGTCATGTATGAACACTTGATCAAGCATACTTTGCGCTCTTTGTTCATTGACCTTGATGCCAAAACTTGATTCACAGAGAATCATCGTCTAATTTTTCAAAGAGGAGATAATGTCTAAGTCCATTTAGAAAGCTTCTAAGATCCAACATATGCGATAATCATTGGAATAAGGTAGATGTAGACAATTCTCACCACTAAGGAAAAGGAAACATATTGATATAAAGAATATGGGTTGTAGAGTTTTTGATTGGAAGAGGTAAAAGATTTCCTAGGTTGGTTGACTATGGTTATTTTCTCTTATTGATATGAAAATTATTTAATAGCATAGAAAGTCAACCTTGAGACAAAGAACATTTCATGGTTGAAATTAATGGATATGTCTAGTTATCATGATTAATTGAGTAGGGAGTGAGATTGTTTTTATTTTAGTGTTTTAGGATCATTTGAATGTATTGATGTTATTTAGAACACATTTTTATCTCTCAAATTTACTTAAAATGTTCTTTAAACACAGATTTCAACTCAAAATCATTGGGATTATTTTTATCTTTGAAGACAATTGAGTTTATCTTAGAGTTTGTAGCTCAAAATAGTGTTTTCATGAAAAACTCCAATTTTCCCCTGTTTTATTATTGAAATGTGCACATGACTTTCAAACAGAGCAGGACACTCGATTTTTTTTTTTTAGAGAAGAACAGGTTCTGGTGTTCGTTCAAATGAACATTGTTCAATTCAAAACACGTGAGAAACCGTGATTAGTTCTCAAAATTCATTGATTTTCTCCCAAAATCCTCTCAAGTCTTGCAACATTTTGATCTCCAAGTTCATCATTCTTAGATTCTGTTCTGGTTACTGTGTTCTACTCATCGAGGGATTCATTTTCACTAGTCATTTTACGATTCCATCCGTTCATTGTTGCAGTAAGTCCTCGAGTTCATTTCTTACTTTCCTTTGGTTTATTTGATTTTTCATTTAGACTTAGGATCAGTGTGAACTATAGTTTAGTACATTTAACATAGTACCATCTTAGGGTCATCCTACATTCTATCTTTTGATATATATTATGTGGTCATGTTATCTAAGACGGTTCCTATTGAGCATCGATATTTTCTATATGTCATCTGCCTAGGAGTGGCACCTAGGGTCTTAGTTCATTTTCTGACCTAGGTAGCTCAAGTTAGGGCAAGGATTGTCCTGTCCCAACCAGTCCTTGTAGAGAGGGTATGCACCATCGATGACGTCCGTGAGACTTTAGCTTACATGTTATTTGACTCACTTGGTTGGCTACCTCTCTTATCAGCCACGGGTCTCGCCAATGAAACCCTAGTTCGAGATTTTTACTCGAACCTCGATTCTCGTCATGCCTAGAGAGCATACCCGATGACAGTACACGGTGTTCCTTTCTCTCTCACCGCTGCCATGATTGATGAGACTCTTGGTCTTCCTTGAGTCGAGTAGCCTGGCTTCCTATTCCCTCAAGGTGTTGCATTACCGTCTATAGGTCTTATTTTTTCCACTTTCCATGTTGACAGTTTGATTGTCTTCACTACAAGGGGTGTCACTCTAAAGCATGGTTATTTACACGAAGGTTATCGTATCCTTAACCTCATCGTGTATAATGTGTTGCATCTAGTCATCTACACGAATACGCTGACTCTCTTCCATGCTACACTTATGTATGCACTCGGTGTTGCCATTCCTTTCGATGCTTCATCGTATATTCTTTGAGTCATTGATTCCTCCACCATTGGTGCTAGACACACTACGTCTTTGCCATTTGGAAGCCTAATCACTAGGATCTATGTTGTATAACAGGTTTTTTTTTACACTGCTGATATGTTTATCCTCCCACCTAGTTCGTTTACACGTCGGACCCTAGCTAGGTCATGAGGACATGTTATCGCTTCTCATAATGAGGACAATGTAGATGACGAGCATGAGGAAGCACAACTACCAGAGCAGCAGTAGCCACTGGCACAGGCTCCGCAGTGATAGTCCAGAAGGTAGATACATATTGAGGACTTCCTAGTTGACAGGACTCCACTGCAGTTTCGTACCCTCTTGGGTGCAGACTTTCATACATTGTCGTGAACTTCTTCTTCTTTTGTTGGTCAGCCGATTACTAGAGATGAGCCAGAGGAGCAATTATAACTTCATCACGATCAGACCATTATCGATATTGATCACAAGTTAGAGCAGCATTATCTTTGGCTACGCTTAAACTATTTTATCCCGATGATAGAGGAGACTAACTACTTTTGAGGAGCTCTAGAGGGATTGACAGAGGCTTTTGCTTGTGTCTTTCCTCCTCATCCTCCACCTGCAGATGATCAATGATGTAACTTGTAGTTGGTTACATGAGTGATGAGTGCTATTGTAGTGAGGTTTTTACCTGTATTTTTTTGCTCATCAACTACATGTACTTGCGTGTTTTAATAGTTTCTCTTTATGATTCTTGTTTATCTTGTTGAGATTGATGATAGACTCTTGTTATTTCTATAATATATTTGATATTTCTCTTTTGTGTCTATGATCATTACTTTCATTAGTCTGTTATCTTACTATACATGCCTGTTTTGTTATATTTTACTTTGTTATGATATTCCTTTTATTGTTACCTTATTTTTCATTGTGACAAAAAGGGGGAGATGGTGTTGCATAGGGGGAGTTTTACAGAGGGGGAGATTAGATGATTTGTATTGAGCATATATTGAGGGGTAGTAATATATATATATATATATATTTTTTTTTGGCATATATATGAGATAGCTTAGAGTCACTATGTTTAGCTGCATATGGTTACTATGTTTACTGTACCATGTTTTACATTGATACTCGTCTATTTGTGTAATCTCATTGGATTTATTCGATATATCTTTATTGATGTGATCTCATATGGTATAGTTGTGTTTTTTGTGCAGGAAACAAGTTTGTCTATTGTTGAGCAGTACTAAGTGATATCTATAGTATAGGATACTGAGTCAAAATATATAATTTCCTTCTATCTGGCTCTTTGGGGATTATAGATCTTGGTATTGTATTCTTATACTTTTTCTCACAATTTTATCACAAATTGCCAAATGGGGAGTTTGTTATGACCATGGGGTTGTAATTAGCTAATCCGGTTTTATAAAATATGATTTTTGTGTAATCCTTACATAAGTCCTCCGAGTGAGTACCTCAATGCCCGTTATTCTCCAAGTTCATCCAAGAGACATTACCGTGCATCATTACCGGTCGACTTGATTCTCGAAAGATATATTGGTCTTTTATATTTGATTTTGATCTTACACATTCACATCATGCGTACACTGCATATACTTTTTATCATAACATCATATATGTGATTGACTTGTGGTTATGAACCAATTTTTCCAAAATGAATCTTTAAAATACTTGAGGAAAAAATTCAATTCACAAGACAAGCAAGAATGAGAAACTCTCTGTTGCTCGTTTGAACGAATAATAGAGAAGTTCGTTCTCATTCGTTTTCATTTGTTCGAAAGCTCTGTATCAAATGAAGAGCTGTAACCTTAGAGTTGTGCTCATTTGATATTCATTTCTTATTCATTTGAATAAACTATGCTCATTCGAACAAATTATGTGTTACGGCCCGAAACCTGCCCGAATCGCAACTCGCGCACCCTTCAGCCTGGGGGCTGTTGGGTGAGGCTTCACGAGAGCAACAGCGTAGGACGGCAGTGCGATGTGGGGCCAAGATTGGTAAATTGCGGAAGCGTGAAAAACTTTTTTTTTTCTTTTGCATTCCGCACACTCGCCCAGTACTGTCGCTTCTTCTTCTTCTTCGAAGTGGTAAACAATTAACATACATTCAGAGCATACTAAAATTTTTAAAGTTTTACATATTACATATCCGATTGCCCCTCGGGGCTTAAGTACATAATCATTCAAAATTGCTACAACAAAATTGACCAACTATCAGTCCTAATACTTCCAAATCCCTTGATCAAAAAGGAGCTGCCAATCACCAATCCTCAAATTGGGCAAGGCTCCCATCCATCGTCATCACCTAAAAAATGTTTGGGGAATGGGATGAGCTTCAACAAGCCCAGTGAGTAATTTCAGCACCTTGTTATGGGTTTTCAACTAATAGTGGGTTAGTTTAAGAGATACTTCATATAACATACACTACCAATTGTACATATACTTCAGATACAGAGTATAGGAAGCTTCAAAACATGTAACACGAAGCATTTAAAGCATTCGAGTAAAACAGATATTTCATGTATGCAAGTACAAGGAACTTCAAAGAACTTGTAACATGAAGCATTTAAAAGCATTCGAGTGAGGCATTAAATATGTAGTTGAAGCTTGTAATACATACAGGGTGACCATTTAGTGGCCATGGATGTTTGAAACATTTACTTGTAAACAGAATGCATGAAATCTTTTCCATGAAAATAGGAGGATGCAAACTTCTACTTCTTTAAAAATGGGGTTATATAAAAACCCGTTTTAGATAAACGGGGGTTTAAAAACCTGCTACCATTTCTAAAAACATTGTCATCTTTTCACTTTGATTAGGTGGAAATCTATTTCGAACCAGATTTCAGTTTTACTTCTAGTAGAGATCTCATGTCTGGGGGATCAGATCTTGCTACCGGGCATTCTTCATGTCAATTGAGTCCCAAAGGAATCCCAATATCATTACTTGGTGCTTACGCACAATTATCTTGCAAAAACATGACTTCTTCATGAAATGCTTTTTATGAGCATTTAAAAACATGACTTCTTCATTGGATGCTTTTCAAAGAGCATCGAAGTATGGCTTCTTCAAATAAATGCTTTTTATGAGCATTAAAAACATGATTTCTTCGAATATAAGCTTTTCATGAGTGTTTCAAACATGACTTTTCAAATAGATTCTTTTCATGAGTATAAAAATATGGATTTTTCAAAAAGATGCTTTGCATGAGTGGTTAAACAGGAATATTTCAATAGAGTCTTCAACACTTGGAATACAACGATTAGGACATTCAAAACATAAGCTTCAGAGTATTAAATTACGATGTACAGGAGTATTTAAAACATAGCAAAATGAAAAAAAAATTATTTCTAGAAGGGCATTTAATAAAATTGACATTTTAACATAGACATGTTGGAACATAAATTTACAGAAGGTCGAAAATATAACCAAACTAACTTGCATGTCATAATAGAGTTTTCAAAAAGAAGCAATAATATTTAAAACAGGAGTCATATAAATACGGAATTGAATTTAAAGTACTTCAGAAATTTGAACTCGTAATACTTCAGAAATTTTAAACTTAAACTTCTTTAGAATCCATGGAGATTAAAAACCTCTACTTCATAGTACAGGATTACTCACCTTGTTCTCCTAGGTCAACACTACTGGTGGGCTTTCCCTTTTCCTTTGTAATTCTTAAAAATAAAATTCATCAAGACTTTAATTAATTCCTCATTTACTTCAAATCATCTCTAAATTGATGCTCTTCATTTAATCGTAGACCCGACGTATTCTTTTCCTAGGATTGATCTTACCAGTCTACTCATGGTAATTTAATAAATTTTATTTTTCACATGACTTATTTTTCAGTACCTATTTTGGTATTTTGGACCTCACCGTTGGGTCTGGAACGCTAAAGAAAGTCAATTTAGACATTCTCAAATTTTTATTTAGCTTCGGGCATATGTAGGGGCAAAATAGTAATTTATCGTTCTTGCCCCTAACCCTATCGTGGTCCTTAGAATATTCCACATATCTTATATATAAATTTTTAAGTCTTTTGGACTTTATTTGGTATCTGTTTTTGATTATAGGGACACATTGGTCATTTCTTATTTTATACGTTAACTGTTCCGTAGTCTTATTTGGCCCTTCAATTTTCATAATTATGCTTATGACAGTTAATTTTTGGCATTTACTTGTATTTTCCGTACTCAGGGGTATTTCGGTCATTTATATTTTATGATATTTTGATCCCGAATCTTTATTTAGTCATATATACGAGTTGAGAAGTAATTGGACTTCTATTGGTATTAATTTCGTCTAATTTGGACTTCATTTGAGCTTCATATTGTATTAAGGACATTTTGGTAATTTTACATCTTATTGTGGGACCACCCTGGAGTCCCCGGATGTCCAATCTGACATTTTTATTTTGTTTGGAATGCCCAAAAATGTTAAGATAGCTTTTTCTAGATCTCAATTTAGACTTTATTTGCTTTATTTATGGCCTAGGGATAAAATAGTCATTTTACCCTATTTATAAAATAATTTAAATTATTTTTTCAGGGGTTTATTTGAAATAAATTTTCAAAAGTTAGGCCAAAACAGAATTTTTCAAAACTGTTGGGGTCAAACCGCAAGTAAACAAAGTTCTGGTTTATTTATTTTCATTTAAGCTTTGAACTAGTGGGTTTATAAAATAAAACCCTAGACCGGTCTGAGAGTTCAATGAACCAGCCGGTTCAAGCTAGGTCATAGAACCGGGATGGGATACACCTACTATCCGCCTTATCCTTAGTTTGACTATCCCCATACCTGATTTTAATTTATTCCCTAAGTATCCAAACAGGGAGAATTCCACTTAAACCAAACTCTTAAACGGCGTCGTTGGACTAACACCATTTGCACTCGGTCGGGTTCCGTCCCGACCCGACCCTACCCAAGTCTGGCCCAACTGACTCTTCTTCCCCACAACATTCCGGCCACTGTTCCGTCACCTTCCCCGTTACAGTCGCCGGAAACTACAGGTTTTCCTCTTGATTTTTCTTATGATTTTCACGTCTGATTTCCTCTAGTTTTACATCAAAGTGCTCCTAAGACTCCATGCAATCATTTAGGATCATTTGAAACCTCAAAATGCATAGTTTTTCGACACCCATTCACTATTCCAGCCAAGCACCAGTGGGGATAATTTGGCCATAAAATGGCCATTTCTGAACCATTCTCGATTCAAAGTGACTCAGAATCCTAAAATGATTTTCCATCTATTCCCATGCCCAAAATTAAGCTTGGTTAAACTTTATTTCTGAGCAAGTTTGAAGCTCCATTAATGGCAGCCATGGCATTTTTGAACTTCAAGCCCTTAAACTCACTATTTTATGCTTTTAACACTTCTAATCACACTGTATGATTCATGCATGTATTCATGTGCTTTAAAATAGTGTGTGCGTGTGTGTGATTCTTTTTTTCTTTTCAGCCGTACAATACAGAGGTAATTTCCTTGGGTTTCATTCAATTTTCTTCTACTGTTTTTCTGTTTCTAATTCTTTTAAAATCAAACAGAAGGTAAGTGAGTATTTAGCTTGGCCTCTTGCCCAGTTTTGGAAGATCTCCTCTTCCCATCCATGGTGGCTGCAACAAGTTTCTTCTAACTGCCTTGCTTTTGTTTTTGTCTTCTTCCCCTTCCTTCGATCTTCTTCTTCTTATTTTTCTTCTTCTTCTCCCCTTTTCCCTCAACTGATCTCTCTCTCTCTCTCTCTACAATTCTCTCCCTCTCTCTCTATTTCTCTCCACTTTCTCTCTCTAAGTTTCTCTCTCTACATCACTCTTTTTCTGATTCTGGAACACATACCCCGTACGCAACATAATTATATATCATGTATTTTTATTTAAAAAATATTTGTTTGCTGCATGTAAGGTGATTGGGCAATTTGGGAGGTGGAGGGACATTTTATGTGTGTGTGTGTGTGTGTGTGTATATATATATATATATATATTTGTTGTAAAATAGGACACAAACAAATGGGCAGCCTAAGTGGCTATTTTTTTGGGCTTTAAAATTTTGCCTACTTTGGGTCAAGGGTTCAAAACCCCTTGGTCTCACTTTTTGGCTTATTTTTCCTATTTTCCCCCTTATGCCTTGTTTGGCACTTTGATTTATTTAAACTTTTTGTCAATATTCTCTTCTTGCATTTTTTCATGTATTTGAATTTATTATTTACTTCTTCATGAAATCGTAGTCTTAATTTTGGATTTATTTTCTCGGAGTCGCCTTCATTATTATCGTTTATTTCCTGATTAAATTTTCTTAATTATTCTATTTAGGGTCACTAATTAATAATTAGTGGCTTAATTTTTATTTAATCAGGTCGGGGTATTACATGATGGTTTGTTCGAATGAACCCTGGGCGGAAAACAAATTTATATTCTATTTTCAAGCCATTTGGGGATCAATCAAGATCTTTGCAAAAATAAAATTTAGAGCAGTCAAAAATTGAGTAAGAGAGTCTCATATTGTGAGAGAAAAATTGCTGATAGATCATAAAGCTCTTATGAGAGATCATTCAGACAAGTCATTCATATAAATCTCTACTCTTGTTTATTGATCGATTTAGATCATCCATTAGATCCAAATTAGATCTAAAGAGCCTTGGTTTATGTCAATTTCACCATTGACGAAAGATGGAGTTCAAGCTTGAGGATTTGGCATTGAGCGATCGGTGGACACCGAGGTCGTGAGGATTTACGATTGTTGAGCAACTTGATCAGAAGATTCTGAGACCGTCGTGGATTCTGTTTGTTTGGAGGTTCTGAATATGAGATGCTTGAGGATTCAAGGGGAATCCGAAGGCGCGATCGGGGAGAATGGAGCTTAAGGTACTAAGCTTGCTCGTAGATGCCTTGTGTTTATTTTTCCATCATAGTAGAAGTCTTCCTCGAGCATTGGCCCAGCTCTGGAGTTTTACACCAAGGATTGTTGTCCATGGTGGTTTCTCCGTCATCAATCGGTTTGCAAATCTCTCATTCTCTTTCAATTTACTATTTGTTTTAATTAAAATGTTTTCACTAGAATATAAAAATTGTGTTTTCATGAAATTCGTAATTGTTCATTAATTTGATAAATTGAACACTTGATTGAGTAAATTGATTGAAATCATAAATTGATATCATTTAGTTGAATTAGCTTTGAATTGTTAAAATTGCATATAAAACCAAGCTAGATTGATCAATTTGATGCAAGTTGATAGGTTGGTATACTTGAATGATTCTTGGATAATTCATTGGTGGATGAGCATAAATGTTGGATTAGTCACATTGAGTGATTTTTTTATTGTGTCATCTTTGTTTTAACCAAGAATTGAAATTATAATAAAAGAAATTTTTTATTCAAGACCTATTTACTAGGTGATATTCACGCTTTGGGACCTTAAGTGATATCCTAGTGGTATCCCTCTGACACAGTAAATATTTTTTCTCTTTAAATTGATGTAGTTTCATAACTTTATTTGAATAGAAATTTTCCCAAAGTTTCACAAGTAATATTTATATAGTTAGATCAAAATCTTAACCTTAGTAATTTTCCTTAGCAATTTTCCATGGAGGGGTTTCTTTTCTTCATGAATACCTTTTTTTTTGAATTTTCTTATCATTAGTATAGTTTCAATCTTTAAATAAGTAATGCCTCTAAATTTCCTTAGTAATATTTCACATTTATTTTAGAGTTCTCAGCCAAATAATTACCTTTAGAGGTTTTCTTTTCATCTAAGATTATATACGATGACCATATTCTAATTCTTTTAAAGTTAATAACCCCCTCTGATACTACATATCTCTTAGTCATACATTTTCCACTCAGATTGTAATAATAATGATATACCATAAACAGACATACCAATCACTTTGAGACACGTGTGCCCACTGAGTTAACAAATCTCGATCCTACAAAGCTGACAATTTCGATCATACAGAACAGCCACAAGCCTTCAGGGTATTCTCATATATGTCTATCATACAGAGCAGCCACAAGCCTTCAGGGCATTCTTATTTATATATCATTCAGAGCCGATAAACTCGGTCATACAGTGCAGATGAAGCCTTCAAGACATTCTCATGTATACATCTTCCAGACCTCCCGTTCTGGACAATATTTATTCAACACTTCATATGGATCCAACCTTATGGTTTCCTTAACAACTGTCAAGCGGGGAATAAGGAAACGGTCTTCAATGCGGAAACTACTATTTATAGTTATCTCCATCTACGACTCAAGGCTCCAGAAGGTAACTGCAATCTCCGATGATCATATCCCTATATTCATGGCATCGAATCCTAATCAACTTAGGAAAGCCACGGCTTATATATTAAACCCTAGAGGTATGCTTTTACTTTCATGCTCATTCTTTGGCTTTCAATACAGTCTTTCAATTCTCTTACTTACTTAAGCATCGGAGCGGCTACCGCTGGAGCCAATCCGGTGGTCCTCTGATCATCTCTCTGAGTATTCTACAGGTCACGGAGCCCACACGTGTTGCGAGTCAAAAAGTGCAGCATCAGTTTGGCGCCGTCTGTGGGAACGACTAGTCTCCAAAGTGCTCTACTCATAAAACTCATCTCTTTCCCCACCGGAAAACCATGGCACCAAATCTCCGACCACGACAGAATACTCAAAATTCGCAAAACGCTCAACGTTAGCCGCCTGCTCCCCGCACAAGGGGGCCAGCGGCCAATCCGATACGACAAGAAATCGAAGCAATAAAATGACACAATGAACTGGTGCAGGAACAGTTGCTTACCATCACTAGAACACTGGCGACACTTACGCAGAACCAAGCGACGGGTTCTCCTAGCCCGTCGGTCAACTTCGTTGCAGGAACGCAACCTCCTGTTACTACAGAGAACGCAGAACTTCATGCGCAGGCTCCAACTAACCAGCCTGGGCACCCCTCAGGCATTCCTCGCGCTGGCCAAGATCCCCAGCCATCAACAATCCCTGGTTGGGGAACATCCGCCTTCATCCCCAACATCCATTACCGGAGCACTACTCGAGCCCCAACTCTAAGGGCCTCGGGAGCACACCCGACACCGCAGGAGCCTCCTCATGCAGCACCAAACCCCCCAGTTCGGAATCCTCCTCCGTCCGAAGGGCATAATCAACCCTACTACCCTGAAGCCGAGGCTGTCAAGCAGGGTCACAAGATGTCAAAATCAAAGACCCGCGGAGGGTAGAGGAAATTGCTGAGTCAATAGACCGGACAATCACCTTGAGAGGACCCCAGAACCCTCCAGAACAAGACGAACTGGCCAGGCTGCTCGAAAGGCTAGCCACCCCATTCACTCACACCATCATGTCAGAAGAGAGGCCCAGAAAATTCATGGTGCCCAAATTCACCCTGTACGATGGATCTGGAGATCCAGGAGATCACCTCTCTCATTACCAGCATACGATGGCCCTTCACGGAGCCTCTGATGCTTTCATGTGCCGAACGTTCATCACCAGCCTGAAGGGAACTGCTCTGAAGTGGTTCTACAACCTCCCACCGAACTCTGTTAACAGTTTCTACGAGCTCGGTAGACAGTTCTTGGACAGGTTTATGACCAGCAGAAGGCTCAGAAGGGGGCCAGAATTCCTGCTAAACGTCAAACAAACCAGGGAGGAATCCCTTAGAGCCTACATTACGCGCTTCAACACCGAGCTCACGGAAATCACTGACTGCAGCCTGAAATTCCTTGTAGCAGCCCTGACTGCCGGGCTCGCCCAAGGTGGGTTTAGAGATTCCTTGACGAAAAGCCCTCCTACTGATATGGCAGCATTAATGGATCGGGTCAGAAAATACATCAACCTGGAAGAAGCCAACCGCACGTCCCAGAAGGGCAGAGATCAGACCCAGAGGGACAATCCAAAGCAGGAGGACCACAAGAAGGAGGATCACAGAAGAGACTCCAACAAAAAGAGGGCCAGGAGCCCAGAGAAGAGAACAGCTCCCAGAGCTGTGTACAACTCCGCACCAAGGGAGTTCACCAACTTCACTCCTCTGAACACCACTCTAAACCAGGTACTCCGGCAGATCAGAGATCGGGAGAACCTGAGGTGGCCGGAGCCAATCAAAGGAGATCCCAGCCTGCGGGACCAAAGTAAGTATTGTAATTTCCATAAAGATCATGGACATACAACTAACTCTTGCAGGACCCTCTGATATGAGATAGAGCAGCTCATAAAGAAGGGACGTCTTCGGGAGTTCGTCAAGCAGGACGGAAGACAGAACCCCCAAGAGGACAAGCCTCAGCAGCGGCCAGATCAGAGGCCCGAACAGAGGCAGGAGCAGAGGAAAGGACGAAACGAGCCTCAGAGGCAGAACAATCACGTCATCTACGTCCTCCATGCTGACTCCCCTGTTACAGGAATGTCCAACAGGGCAAGAAAGAGATATGCTCGGGAGGCCAGAACCGCCCCAAACGTCTTGCAGATCTCCAACGTCGAAAAGAGGCTCAAGCCAGGGCCGGAGATCCAGTTCACCGAGCAAGATCTAGCAGGGGTACACTGCCCTCACAGTGATGCCCTTGTTATTACCCTCAGAATCACTAACTTCGAGACTAGAAGAGTCCTGGTCGACACTGGCAGCTCAGTCAACATTCTATTCTATGACCTGCTTAAACAGATGGGCATAGACCAGGACAACGTCAAGTTCACCACTGCCGTGATGGCAGCTTTTGATGGCAACCTCAGCACCCCACTGGGGAGAGTTGACCTTCCTACCACTGTAGGAGAAGGTGAAGGGCAGAAGACCACTATCTCGGAATACATGGTGTTGAACATGAAGTCTCCATACAACGTCATCATCGGGAGACCCTGGTTACACCAGATAGGGGCAGTCACTTCGACCCTTCATCAGTGTCTGAAGTACGTCCACAACCAGAGCGTACACTCGGTCCGAGGATGTCAGCCAACCTCCCGAGAGTGTCACGCTATTGCTCTCAAGGAGAAAGCTCCGAAATAAAAATTACAGTACACTCGGGACTGTGCAGATCCGGTTTTCACTCACACTCCCGAGGTGGAAGATTGCCCATCTGGCGTTGAAGAGCCCCTGAGCCCAAGGGGACGTGACAGCCGAGCCAAACCTGTTGGCAAGCCCATTAAAGTACTGGTAAGTTCAGAAGCAGAAGGGCGTTACTTGTACATCGGCCCAGACCTTACACACACCGAGCAGGAAAAGATAGTCAGGTTTCTGAAAAACAACCTCTCTATCTTTGCTTGGGAGACCAGGGACATGGAGGGAATAGATCCTAATCTAATAACTCATAAACTGATGGTAGATCCGGATCACCCCCCAGTCAGACAGAAGAGAAGGCCGATCGCTCCTGAACGGCATCGGATTATAAACGAAGAAGTCCAGAGGCTGCTGGACGCCAGGATGATACGGGAAGTTTTCTATCCCGAGTGGCTAGCCAACACCGTGCTTGTTAAGAAGAAGAACGGCAAGTGGAGAGTCTGTGTTGACTATACAGACCTCAACAAAGCGTGCCCCAAGGACAGCTTTCCACTGCCGAGAATAGACCAACTAGTTGACGCCACTGCGGGGCATGAACTTATGAGTTTTATGGATGCATACTCTGGATACAACCAAATCCAGATGTACCCTCCAGATCAAGAGAAGACTGCCTTCATAACCGAAAGAGGACTCTACTGCTACAGAGTAATGCCTTTCGGTTTGAAGAATGCTGGAGCCACTTATCAGCGGTTGGTGAACAAGATGTTCAGCCCACTGCTCGGCAGCACCATGGAGGTATACATTGATGACATGCTGGTAAAGAGCCTTCAGAAAGGCAGCCACCTCCAGCACTTGGCCCAGACCTTCGATATCGTCAGACAACACAAGATGAAGCTCAACCCCTCGAAATGTACCTTCGGAGTTACGAAGGGAAAATTCTTGGGATACATCGTCTCTCAAAGAGGTATCGAAGCAGATCCCACTCAGATCCAAGCCCTGATTGGACTGAAGTCACCAAAAACCAGAAAGGAGATTCAGGGACTAAATGGTAGAATTGCCGCACTGAGCAGGTTTATATCCAAATCCACCGATCGATGCCTACCTTTCTTCAAAGCTCTGAAGGGCAGCAAGACTTTGCAGTGGACAGAAGAATGCAAGAAGTCCTTTCAAGAACTAAAGGAGTATCTAGCCTCTCCAGAGCTCCTGTCAAAGCCAGTACAAGGAGAAAAGCTGCTCCTGTACCTTGCAGTCTCAACGCGGTCAGCTCCGCATTGATCAGACAGGACAGAGGAGTACAGAGGCCTATATTCTACGTCAGTAGGGCACTACTTGACACGGAGAAAAGATACCTAGAAGTAGAGAAGCTGGCCTATACCTTGGTCATATCAGCTCGGAAGCTTCGACCTTATTTCCAGGCCCATCCAATCGAGATCCCAACTGCCTATCCTCTGAAGTCAATACTGTCACATCCCCCTTACCCACCCTGTGCGGATTAGGGGCATGCGACCGGCCAGTTAGGCACCCATCGGTTTTTTTTTTTTAAATCAAAATGCCGACGGTAATCCTAACCACAGGCCATTCATCAGTAACATCCAAGTACAATGCATTCAATTAATATAAGTTGCAGCGGAACTAAGGGAATGCATAACACCTTGGCAGAGCCATTAATACATTCATGCTTA
Source organism: Nyssa sinensis (assembly GCA_008638375.1). Lineage (NCBI taxonomy): Eukaryota > Viridiplantae > Streptophyta > Magnoliopsida > Cornales > Nyssaceae > Nyssa > Nyssa sinensis. Next base: position 10,016,698 of record CM018052.1, on the reverse strand, counting down.
ACTATTACATCATTGTCCTACAAAAGATACGAGTCTTAGGTTTCAGTACATCATATTCAGAAATGGAGTTAGGTACAAAAATGGTTAATTCATGAGTTCTTCAAAATAGTTCTCCGAGTCTCCAACCCGCAAATCCTGATCACTGGGTCCCTCACCTGAAAAATGTTAGGGAAGGGGTGAGCTTCTAAAAGCCCAGTGAGTAACACGGGTCCCCTGTCATGGGTTTCAAACCATTGTTGTTTGTAAAACAGGTGGTTGAATTAGGCATTTCAGAAGATATATTTAAATACGTTTCTTTGAAACAATATTTTAAACAGGGATACAGTTAAATCATCAGAGCGACAGAACAGTTCAACAACGAGCAGAGCAAAACAATATAACAGGATAACAGTACAGCATACATAATTCAAATAGTGCAATATGCTCATGTAGTGCTCAAGACTGAATTTGGTAGCATGAATCAGTTGTTCTTTTAGTAAAAACATGGATAGTTTCATTTCAATACGGAACAGTGAAATCAGACAGAGTAAAATATAGTCTTGCATTGGGTAGAAGCATGAAAGACAGTATATCAGTAGGAGCAGTACAGTACGGTATTTAAAAATACAATAACTAGACGGTGTACTTATACACCAATTCAGGAGTCTAGGTTACTCACCTTGTGCGGTAACGGGACTTAACTGAGAAGCCTTTCTCTTCTTCTTATCCTTCTTTATCCTAGAAAATTTATGAACATTTCGTAAATCTCACATGAATCTTAACTTGGTTTATTTTAATTCAAAATTCAACCTGAGTTAGACTATCTCGCTGTCTATGTGTTTTTATGATAATTGAAAATCACCTTTGCATCCACTCTTTCAGGGTTTCCGTGTCTTTTTGTTTCTTTAATTTAGCCTCTGTGACCATTGCCTTGGTAGGCATTTTGTATATAAACGGTCGAACGGAGACTACCTCGGTTGTTTTGGCTATCCTTATGTGCCGTTCGATAATCTTTTGTTGCCATAATAGTTGTCGCATGAACTCCTGTTGCCTCTTGTCAACTAGTCTTTCGGCTTTAGACATAATGGTAAATTTCTTGTTTTTCCCTTCCATGACTGGCTTGAGTTTTTATCCTATAGCATAATCCCAAGATGTCAGGATGTGTACTACCTCTAGGCAGTCCGGTCATGAAATTATTTAAGCTTTCATTGGATTAGTTCTTAGTTCATTCGGATGTTATCTAACTTGATACAAGGCTAGGGGTATTTTGGTCATTTCACAGTTGTGAAGTTTGATTCCGATTCGTCATCCGATCACGTGTATAGTCCCATACGTGTCAGGGTTTCTATTGTTTTCAGTTTCGTCTCAATCGGACTTCGTTTGGGTTTTAAACAGTGTCAGGGGCAATTTGGTAATTTCATGTATTATATTTTTCGGCACTTTATCTGCTAATACGGACCTCACCGTTGAGTCTGGAATGCCCGACATAGTCAAAATAGACTATCTTTTAGTTGTATTTGGGTTCGGGTATCATCAGGGGCAGTATGGTCATTTACTCCTACGTGTTTGTATTTTTTGGGACTTAATTTCCCAAATCGGACTCCACCATTGAGTCCGGAATGTTTGAAATAGTGAAAATACACTATTCATTTGACTTATTTGGACTTCATTTGACCTAAAAATGACCTAGGGGTAATTTGGTCATTTTTATTTAATTAATAAATTAATTAAATAATTTAATTTATTATTTATTAAATTATCAGGGGTATAAATGAATTAAAATTTCAGAATCTGGGCCAGAGTCAAATTTCCCAAAACTGTTGGGGTCTTTATGTAATTTCCAGAAAGTCCTAACTGAACCAAAGGGTTCAGTCAGTATGTGACTGAACCAGACCGGTCCAGTCCGGTTCCAATGCAATGTGCTGACGTCAGGCCGACGTCAGCCCTACAATTTAAATTTAAATTTAATAGTAACAAAACGACACAGTTTTAAGTTCGGTTTATACCCTTTTTGTTCGGGTCGGGGCCCGACCCGAACACCCGATCCAGACCCGTTACTGTTCATCATCCCTACCCGTATAGGGCCACTGTTGCCCTAGAAATTTCAGAAATTTCTTCTTCAATTTTGTGGAGTTTTAAGCAACGATTCTCACTGGTTTTTGTTCCAAAGTGTTTCTGGGAGTGATATCATTCATTTGGCATCGATTTCAAGCTTCAAACTCAACAATGGAGGTCTGTTTCAACCGATTATCGTGGAGAGTTACAGTTAGGTCATACGGCCTTGTTTCTCAACCATTTTGCATGAGGTTTGGTCCTCTGCAACCCTTACAACATGAGCTTCCATTCCAAACTCATCAATCTCAATTCAGGGGCCAAATTTAAAGATTTCATTTTTGGGCCGAAAAGAATAGTGTCGATTTTGAGGGTTTAAACCTAGGTTTCTAGGTCGCGGATGGTGTTTTTCAAGGTCCTACAGTGTTCTATTTCATGTATTGACCATTAAAAGTTCGGTTGGTTGGGGTCGGATCAGACTTGCAACTCAAGCTCCATCAATGGCGGTTTTTACAGTTTCTGTGTTTTAGGGCAGTTTTATAGGTTCAAATCATTCACAACCAACCCAGTTCTCAAGTTAAAATACTACACAAGCAATAACAGATCCTAAAAGCTATAAAACAGTAGCTGAATCTAGTAGGAAAATTTCCTAAAAATTTTTGAACACTAACCTTGAACAGTGGTCTCTCCCTCATGGCTGTGCTCAAACAGAGGCCTCAACAGTTGGAGTTGATCCCCTCTGTGCAGTCCTTGGCTTCCTCTAAGCTCCTTCAATGGCTCACCAATGCACACACACACTTGTGTATATTTCTCTCTCTCTCTAGGATTCTCTCCCTCTAACCAGTTTCTCTCTCTATAGTACAGTGCACAAGGTTCTCTACAGATCTGATTTTCTTCCCTCCATGCATATATGGAGATGGTATATCAATAATCACATTTCTCTTGCCCCTTCATCTCCCCAAATGCATGATTATTTTGCATGCAATTTGGTTGGGAGAGAGGTTTCATCATGAAACTATAGGCATGATGGCTATGGCATAGGGTGATGCATGCTGATGTGTTGCATGTTTGGTTATTGGTCACTTTGGGGAAAGGCCAAATCTGATTGCTATTTAAATATATATCTTTGCATATATATGCACAAAGGTGCTCTTAGCTTAGTTGGTAAATTTTTGGTAACCCAAATTCTGCCTAGTTTGGTCAAGGGATCAAATCCTCTTGGCCACATTTTTGGTTATTTTCCATACTTCGGGCTTAGGCCCTGTTTGGCTGCGCATTAATGCAGTTTCACTGTTTTCTTCCTAACTTTCATTCTGTAGCCTATTTTTCGACGCGGTTTCTTCCGGTCAACTCCTAGTTAGGTTAGCTTCAGTGTCTAAGGGTTCAGTGACAGTAATCAGTTTCTCAGAATTTTGAAATCAGCTAACATGGGTTTTGTCAGTGTTAAACAGTTGAATTTAAACAGTTAAATGCCAGATCAGATTTCAGAAAGAGTTTTTTTTTCATTACATAATTTAATAATTAAGTCTGGGGTATTACAAATACTGAGGAAACCTGAGGTATCGGGAAGATTGGTCAAGTGGTCTGTGGAGCTAGGGGAGTTCGACATATCATATGTACCCCGAAACTCTATCAAAGGGCAGGCCTTAGCTGATTTCGTAGCTGAGTTCACCCCGGCACTCCAGAACAAAGCACAAATCACTGTAACTTCGGGAACCTGGCTGCTGTACATTGATGGGTCGTCAACCGATCAAGGATCAGGGGTAGGCCTGGTGCTACAGTCCCCTGATGGGCTCACATCAGAAAAAGCAGTCAGCCTGGGATTCAGAGCTTCTAATAATGAAGCCGAATATGAAGCCCTAATCTTAGGGATGAAACTTGCCTTAGAATGCGAGGCTCAAAACCTCGATGTCTTCTCTGACTCCCAACTGGTAGTAAGCCAGGTCTTGGGAGAATTTGCCATTAAAGATGACAGGATGCTTCGGTATTCCGAACTGGTGAGCCATTTGAAGAATTCCTTCCAGACGTTTACCATCCAGAAAATTGAGAGAAGCCAGAATTGCAGAGCAGATGCTCTAGCTAACATGGCCTCCCGCCTCAAATCTGAAGCAGATTCCACAATTAAAATCTCTTTTCAGCCAGGATCCAGCATTGAGGAAGCACAAGTTGCTCAAATTGACGAACAGCCCCAGAACTGGATGACCCCAATCCTCCAGTATCTAAGGTCCGGTCTCCTCCCAGAGGACAAAAACAAATCCAGGAGAATCCGAATCAGAGCGGCTCGGTACCTGATCCTGAACAACAAGCTTTACAGAAGGTCGTATTCTTAACCTCTGCTAAAATGCTTAGCCCCAGATGAATCACAGTATGTCTTGGCTGAAATACATGAGGGAATCTGCGGGAATCATAATGGGGGCAGAACTATAGCCCACCGAGCTCTATCGCAGGGCTACTACTGGCCCGGCATGTTGAAACAGGCTAAAGAATATGTTCGGAAGTGCGACAAATGCCAGAGATTTGCCCCGTACCAACATCAGCCTCAGCACGAGCTTATCTCGATTCCCAGTCCTTGGCCCTTTGCTCAATGGCGAATGGACATTGTGGGCCCATTACCACGAGCACCTCCAAACAGGAAGTATCTCTTGGTGGCCATCGACTACTTCTCTAAATGGGCCGAAGCCGAGCCTTTAACGCATATCACAAAAAAGGAAGTCGAAAGCTTCACCTGGAAGAACATTGTGTGCAGGTTTGGCATACCACGTGTAATTATCTCGGACAATGGGACACAATTCACTGGTAAAGGCTTCAAGGCATTCTGCGAAGATCTCAACATCAGGCAGCACTTTGCCTCTCCAGGCCATCCGCAAGCAAACGGGCAAGCAGAGGTCACCAACCGAACAATCCTTGACGGGTTAAAGAAGAGGTTGGAACAGGCCAAAGGAAAATGGGCAGAAGAACTCCCTGGAGTCCTTTGGGCCTACAGAACAACCAGAAGAACTCCCACCTCTGAAACTCCCTTCTCACTAGCCTATGGAACAGAAGCAGTAATTCCGGTTGAGATCGGTATGCCAACTCTGAGGACTGAGGCCTTTGAGAAAGAATCCAATGATCAGCAACTGATGGAAAACTTGGATTTGCTCGAAGAGAGAAGGGATCAAGCCAGCATCAGGATGGAAGCTTATCAACAAAGAATGGTCAACAAATCCAAGGTAGGACTCAAGACAGTCAGCTTTCAAGTCAGAGACTTCGTCTTAAGAAGAGTCTTTCAGAACACCAAGGATCCCACCATGGGGAAGTTGTCACCAAACTGGGAAGGCCCCTACAAAGTGACAAAGGTCGTTCGACCTACCACTTACTGGCTTGAAGACATGACTGGGAAACCTGTTCCTAGGCCATGGAACGTAGAACACTTGCGGAAGTATTATCAATGAAGATTTTTTTTCTTTTACTTCCATAAACTGTTCATCTATCAATGCACAGGCCTCCAGAGCCTGGTCCATCTATTAATGCACAAGTCTTCTGACTTGGTCCATCTATTAATGCACGGGCCTCCAGAGCCTGGTCCAAAATGTACGAGTTTTCACTCGGTCCATCTATCAATGCACAGGCCTCCAGAGCCTGGTCCATCTATTAATGCACAAGTCTTATGACTTGGTCCATCTATTAATGCACAGGCCTCCAGAGCCTGGTCCATAATGTACGAGTTTTCACTCGGTGCATCTATTAATGCACAAGTCTTATGACTTGGTCCATCTATTAATGCACAGGCCTCCAGAGCCTGGTCCATAATGTACGAGTTTTCACTCGGTCCATTTATTAATGCACAGGCCTCCAGAGCCTGGTCCATAATGTACGAGTTTTCACTCGGTCCATCTACTAATGCACAGGCCTCCAGAGCCTGGTCCATAATGTACGAGTTTTTACTCGGTCCATTTATTAATGTACAAGTCTTAGGACTTGGTCCATAAATGCACAAGTCTCAGTACTTGGTCCGTCTATAATACACAGGCCTTCAGAGCCTTGTCCATGATATACAGATCTTAAATACTTGGTTCATACGCAGGCCTACAAAGCCTGGATTACTCTTATACACAGGCCTTCCGAGCATGGTCCGTCTTCAATTTACAGATTCTATGATTCAGCTCATCCACAGACAGAAGGTCCGAGTATCTACAAATTAAAGTTTCCCATATCGAAACACCTCGGATCTGATACTTATATTATTTGGCTTATCTGTCAAACGAACAACAAGTACTATGGTTCCAACCAGGGGTAAAGTACTTCGATTCAGGCATTTTTCTAAGTTTCTTTGATTTATTTTCAGAACAATCAGAAATGCACGAGAAAGTGTTCAAGCTACAAAAGAGCACATTCACAGAAAACATCAGATCTGAGAAGAAGAAATCTAATTTTATTGATAATTCAGAAGATTTACATCAGTACAAAGACACCACTACTGAAGCTATTACAGAAGCTACGCTTAGCAACATAACGGCTCTTCTCCTGGGATGATAAAGGGGCACAGGAGCCAAACTTCCATTACCGCCGCTGCCGACTCCATTTGAGAGGAAGGAGCCCTGAACCCCAGTCTGCATCAAGAAGTGCCCAGGCCATTTCATCATCACTATCACTGGTCTCATGACCAATGGACGATGAGGGCTCTGGGCCTCAGGAGACTTTTCATTCTCCACCTTTGTAATCGGCATAACGCCCCAGCCAATTGAAGCAAGGGTCTCTGCCAAGTCACAAAGGGGAGGAGGCGGCCCCCATTCATCTCCCTCAGAGCAGTTGTCACACCCCAGCAGATTGAAGCAAGGGTCCCTGCCAAGTCACAAGAGGGAGGAGGCAACCCACCTTTAATCTTCTTCTTCACACCGTCTGTTTCACCCCAGCCACTTGGAGCGAGGGTCTCTAACAGGGCGTGAGGAAGAGGAGGCAACTCGCCTTCATCTTCATCACCAACGCTCTAGGCCTCGGTTGAATCAAAGAGGGGCCACCACCAATCGGAGAAATCTCGACCGGATGCCAGAGGAAACAAGAAGACTTGTGCCTCCTTCGAACCTTCCTTGGAGACTGAAAATAAGGGAAGTTTAACTCTCAGCCACAGTTTAATTATTCCTAACCCAGGCAAGGAATCATCCATCATCTCTGGACAAGTGGGA